>CATNEM010000158.1:217500-400000 GCA_950096795.1 Macrostomum cliftonense
AACTTCAAAAGAAAGCGGCAACTATGAAAGCGGGCGGTAACTTCAAAAGAAAGCGGCAACTAAGAAAGCGGGCGGTAACTTCAAAAGAAAGCGGTAACTAAGAAAGCGGGCGGTAACTTTAAAAGAAAGCGGTAACTAAGAAAGCGGTAACTTCAATGGAGCAGTAAATTTAAACGAGTCAGAAAAACTTTTTTATGTTCACATAACATTCTAAACTCGGTCTCCTCACCTGCTTCAACAAATCGTTAGCCACGGCGCCGGACGCAAGCAGCGGCTTAGCCAGCTCAGCCGGAGTGGTTGAAACGGCCGAGAACACTGACACGGCGTAGCCAATCAGATTGACTCGCTTCTGCGACGGAGGCCCCCGCTCCGCGCCGCTACTGGAGAATGCCTGGGCCAGCACCCCGGCGTGGCGAGCCACTTCAGCCGGCGACATGCCAGCCAGACGTTCCGGACTGAGCGGCGGCACCGGCAAAGATTTGCTATCGAATTTCTTGTCGGTCACCGAGCCGACAATTCGAGGATTGTCGACAACCGGTCCGGCGGAGTCGGCATCCTCCTCCAGATTGATCAGGCGCCGCAGCTCTTCAATGTCGGCGTTGGCGGGGGCGGAGGAGCTCGGACGTCGGGACTGCGGCTGCTGCTGCTGCTGCTGAGACGCTGTCGAGCTGGACGATGATGGCCGACTCAGCCGACTGCTGTTGGGGATATTTTTATTGGCTGACGGCTTTGAGGCGTCATCGTTGGCGTTGGCGGTGACCGGACGGCTGCCGGCGTGCAGAGTGAATGAGACGGCGTCTCCGCCGCCAACGTGGTGGAAGCCGGTGGTGCCTTCAGCGGCGGCGGCGTCTTCCCGGATGAACTGGAGTTTTGTTTTGGTTGGGAGTTGAAGGTGAGAGACCATGATCCTTAACTGACAAGCCATGATCCCAAACAGAGTACTAATTATTTATAACTCAAATCAATGATCCCCAGATTAGAATCAATGATCCCCACATTAGAATCAATGATCGACAGATAAAAATCAATGATCCCCATATTAGAATCAATGATCCCCATATTAGAATCAATGATCCCCATATTAGAATCAATGATCGACAGATAAAAATCAATGATCCCCATATTAGAATCAATGATCCCCATATTAGAATCAATGATCCCCATATTAGAATCAATGATCCCCACATTAGAATCAATGATCCCCAGATAAAAATCAATGATCCCCATATTAGAATCAATGATCCCCATATTAGAATCAATGATCCCCAGATTAGAATCAATGATTCCCATGTTAGAATCAATGATCCTCAGATTAGAATCAATGATCCTCAGATTATAATCAATGATCCCCATATTAGAATCAAGGATCCTCAGATTAGAATCAATGATCCCCATATTAGAATCAATGATCCCCACATTAGAATCAATGATCCCCAGATAAAAATCAATGATCCCCATATTAGAATCAATGATCCCCATATTAGAATCAATGATCATCAGATTAGAATCAATGATCCCCACATTAGAATCAATGATCCCCAGATAAAAATCAATGATCCCCATATTAAAATAAATTATCCCCATATTAGAATCAATGATCCCAACATTAGAATCAATGATCCCCATATTAGAATCAATGATCCCCATATTAGAATCAATGATCCCCACATTAGAATCAATGATCCCCATATTAGAATCAATGATTCCCATGTTAGAATCAATGATCCCCATATTAGAATCAATGATTCCCATGTTAGAATCAATGATCCTCAGATTAGAATCAATGATCCCCAGATTAGAACCAATGATCCCCATATTAGAATCAATGATCCCCAACTCTGAAATCAATTAACCCCAACTCAGAATCAATGATCGCTAAATCAAGAATCTAATGATCCCAACTCAAATATCATGATCGCCAACACAAATATAATGATTCCATGATCCCAAACTCAAATCTAATGATCCCAAAACTCAAATCTTATGATCCCAAAACTCAAATCTAACGATCCCAAACTCAATTCTAATGATCCCAAACTCAAATCTAATGATCCCAAAACTCAAATCTAACGATCCCAAACTTAAATCTAATGATCCCCAAAATAAATCTAATAATCTCTTACATCAAATAACATACTAAAGAAAAAAAACCAGAGCCGTCACTCACCGATCTACTCAAAGCGAGGCTAGCTTCACCGCCCGCCGCAGTCTGTCCACCAACATGATGGCTCCTGCTGGCCTGCATAGACTGCCTCACGGAAGCCAGGGTCTCCTCTAAACTGACAGACTTGGCTGCCAAAGCCACGGACTTCCTCGGCGAGGCTGTTGAATCGGCCAAATCCGCCAGCCTGCCCTGCCAGAACGGATGACTAATCAGCTCTGGCCAATCCAGCCTAGCATCCGGGTCTTTGTCCAACAAACGATTAACCAAATGTAGAAAATCATTACTGGGTTTGCTAACCAATCGGGAACCTTTGACGCGCGGAGCCGGCAAGTCTTTGTACACAATAGCTTCGGCAATGTCTTTGGGCGTTGCGCCGGTAAATGGCGGCCTACCGGTGTACATATGGTAGAGCAGCGCTCCCAGAGACCACAGGTCGGACTTGTAGTCAGCACAGGGCTGATCACCCCGCACCAACTCGGGCGACAGCCAATCAAGATGCGGCTGCAGAGGCTCTCGAATCTGATGGCCAGCAAATGAATTATTATTATCGCCTTCGGCTGCGTCGCCATTTTCAAGATCGTCGACTTCGTCCACACTGCCGCCAGCCCCCATGCTAACAAAGTGATAGTACAAATCTGTCAGCGATTCGCCGTTTTTAAAAGCCAACGAAAAATCGGCAAGTTTCAAACGGCCCTCATTGTCGATAAGGACTTTAGTAGGGCAGAGATCGGCGTACACAATGTCGCTACTGTGCAGGTAGTGCAGAGCTCTGACCAGGTCCAAGCCTAACTGTCTGATTGACGTCTCAGGCAAGGCGCCATCGAGACGCATCAGCGTATCGAGATCGCCACCGGAGCAGAGTTCAAACACCAACCAGAGATGATTGGTGGTCTCGTACCATTCCATGAATTGGACAACATTGGGGTGTTTTAACTCGCTAACAAATCTGACGTGATTGGTCACGGGGGCTCTGGCCTGTTTCTTAACACTGCTGATTGCTAGGAAGGCTATGGTGCCTTTCCGGCGGCCTTTATGGGTGGTGGTGCAGCCGGCAATATCGGGCGAATTGGTGATGTCCTCGTAAAGGACAAAATTTTCCATTGTTGCTGCTTTGATTGCTTAGGAAATGAGATTTTACAGACTCAAGGCTGAAATCAGTAGTGCAGTGTTGAGTGTATTTATAAAGGTTAAAATTTAACAAAACGTCATATTTTTTTTAAAAAAAGTAGATTATGGGCACAAGTTCACGAGATATGGACGTGAGCTAGACACGGAAGAATAGTTAGAATACGAAGAGGGTCAGGGGGTAGAAGGGGAAGTGACGGGTAGAAAGGGAGTGGGGGTAGAAAGAGGAAGTGAGAGGTAGAAAGAGGAAGTGAGGGGTAGAAATAGAGTGGGGTGAGAAAGGGGAGTGAGAGGTAGACGAGAAAGTCAGGGGTAGAAAGGGGAGTGAGGGGTAGAAAGGGAGTGGGGGTAGAAAGGGAGTGGGGGTAGAAAGGGAGTGGGGGTAGAAAGAGGAAGTGAGGGGTAGAAAGGGAGTGGGGGTAGAAAGAGGAAGTGAGAGGTAGAAAGAGGAAGTGAGGGGTAGAAATAGAGTGGGGTGAGAAAGGGGAGTGAGAGGTAGACGAGAAAGTCAGGGGTAGAAAGGGGAGTGAGGGGTAGAAAGGGAGTGGGTGTAGAAAGAGGAAGTGAGGGGTAGAAAGGGAGTGGGGGTAGCAAGAGGAAGTGAGGGGTAGAAAGGGAGTGGGGGTAGAAAGAGGAAGTGAGGGGTAGAAAGGGAGTGGGGGTAGCAAAAGGAAGTGAGGGGTAGAAGGGTAGAAAGGGGGTGAGGGGTAGAAAGGGAAGTGAGAGGGAGAGAAAGGAAAAGAAGGGATAATAATGGGGTAAAAGATGGAAGTTAAGATAAGAGAAAAGGAGCACTTAGGGGGTAGGTAAAGAATTCAAGAGAACGTACTCTTATAAGCCCTCACTAACAAAGTACAATTTTTCAAAAAATAAAACGAACACAGTCTCCAATTGCGAAGCCAAACTATTTTATAAAACTGTTACTGGAAGCATAAATTGTATTTGATTGGCATATATTCCAAAAATGGAAAAAAAATAAAGCAAACAAAAATTAAATAACTTGATTATCCAAAATAACAAAGGAATTTAAAAGGCTTAACAATAAAATTAGCAATTCAATCTAGTGGTTAAAAATCACAGGTGAAATTTAGCAAAATTCACTACAAGGCCATAGTTGTTCAGCACCAATTTAGTTTTGTAAAAAATCTAAACTCAAAAGGATTAAAAAAGTAGAAAGCAGCGATCTCTTGAATATTGACATCAAACAAAATTCCATACATCATTCAAAAAAATACGGGATGCTATATTATAGGCTAAAATTTCACTAATCAAATCTGCCACTTCCCTAACAAAAGCTCCACTTCCCTAATCAAATCTCCCATTCACTAATCAAATCTCCCACTTCCGTAATCAAATCTCCTACTTCCCTAATCAAATCTCCCACTTCGCTGATCAAATCTCCCACTTCCCTAATCAAATCTCCAACTTCCCTAATCAAATCTCCCACTTCCCTAATCAAATGTCCCCCTCCACTAATCAAATCTCCAACTTCCCTAATTAAATTTTCCACTTCCCTAACCGAATCTCCAACTTCCCTAGTCAAATCTCCAACTTCCATAATCCAATCTCCCACTTCCCTAATCCAATCTCCAACTTCCCTAATCAAATTTCCCACTTCCCTAATCAAAGCTCCAATTTCCTTTCTAAGAAAAGCTTGGATTCGCAAAATCAAAGCTCGAAAAAACAGTTTTTTTTCTAGTAATATAGAGGAATAAAATCGATGTCACTAGAATAGTAAATTTCTGTTTTGAAAATCAATTGGATATAAAAAATGTACAAATTATCAACTTGAAGCCTTAGAGATCAATAATTAATTATAGATAAGGCATAACTTAAAACTTAAAGAAACTGCCGTTTCTTTAACTTTTCTGCCTTCAGCAGAGATGTTCGCTCGTACAATATAACTAGTGAAATATCTCTCAGTTCTGGGTTTGCAAGTCCAAAAAAACAAACAAAAATCAACAGCATTTCTTCTTGCCACTGCCCGAGCTAACCTTGGTGACTTTGATAGGACCGGCACCGCCTCCAGCGCTAGCCGCCGAGCTCTGATCTGATCGTTTAGTTTTCAGAATTTCGCTAGTGACCAAGTTGAACAACTGAAAAGGCCAGTCATAGAATCATAATAGGACGCTTTGACAGGGCCTATAGGGAGATACTGTCAGTCAGTCAGTCAGCTCACCAGATCAACATTGACATTTTCCTTAGCTGAAGTTTCAACAAATGGTACATTGAACTCATCGGCAACGGTTTTCAAATCTGCCGTGGCTACAACTTTAGTGTCGGGACAATCGTCTTTGTTGCCAACTGGGAATCGAGTTGCGGGGGTGGATTTCTTTGTTATCATAGTTGTTAATGACGATATGTATCGAAAACAATTTTTTTATTACCAATAACTTTAGCTACGGCTGTGGGACAATGTTGTTGAATTTCTTCAAACCAACGTTTGACATTTAGAAAAGTGTTGGCTGAATTGACGTCGTAAACCACTATGATGCCATGGGCACCACGGTAATAAGTGGCCGTTATGGTCCGGAATCGCTCTTGGCCTGCGTTTTGAGTTTTGTTTGAGCCATTTTTGACGGCAGTTAAGGGCGATTCTTTACAGCATTGAGGGGCGATTCTTTACGGCATTGAGGGGCGATTCTTTACAGCATTGAGGGGCGATTCTTTACAGCATTGAGGGGCGATTCTTTACAGCATTGAGGGGCGATTCTTTACAGCATTAAGGGGCGATTCTTTACAGCATTGAGAGGCGATTCTTTACGGCTTTGAGGGGCGATTCTTTACAGCATTTAGGGGCGATTCTTTACAGCATTGAGAGGCGATTCTTTACAGAATTGAGGGGCGATTCTTTACAGCATTGAGAGGCGATTCTTTACAGAATTGAGGGGCGATTCTTTACAGCATTGAGGGGCGATTCTTTACGGCATTGAGGGGCGATTCTTAATAACAATCAGGGGCAATTCTTGAGAATAGCAAGGGGTGATTATTGAGAGCGATTTGGGGCGATTTCAGAGCAGGTTAAGAGGGATTATAAAAAATTATGCATTACTATTGATTCAAATTAAGATTCTGAACCCTAGCTTTGAGCGATTTTCAAATATATATTATATATTGTTTATTAACAATTAAGGCGCTATCTGCTATTGATACCATTGATACTAATTTCCATTATTCCAATCAGCACACAATCTTACCCGCAGTATCCCAGATCTGCAATTTTACTCTGACGCCATTGACCTCAATAGTTTTGATTTTGAAGTCAACACCAATTGTGGTGATGTAACTGCCAGAAAATGTGTCATCTGTGTAACGAACTAATAGAGAACTTTTGCCAACACCTGGTTATAGAAAAAGAAAAGGTTTTTTATCTCGGTTGTACAAAAAAGATAGGAAAGCAAAAAATCTAAATTCAGTATAAAGATTTCTTTAATAAAAAAGAGCAGATGAGAGCACTTTCTAAAAGTGTAGCTATTTGTCTACTTGTCAAAAAATAATTGAACGTTATACCATTTAAAGACCTATAAATAAGCATAATACAAGCATAGATTGCTTATTCGCATTAAATGTTCTCTGTGAAAAGAAGAAAAAAAATTTTCATCATCAAATATTCAGTATTTTTTAGGGAAAAATTTTAAAAAATGTATGTTCTTAAGTATTTATGAGTCAATGATTTAATGTAAACAGAAAGAATTTTAACAAGCAATGATAAAATTTATTATTTTATGTATATAGCTATTATCAAGAAAAGTATTTTATACTATACCATTTTATTATCCTTTTATGTTAAAATAAATTCATTGCCTTTCAAATTTACTTTTGCAATATTTTATAGGTAGATTGCAATGCAAAATAATAAAACAAAAGCATATAAACAATTCTAATGTGACTAACTTTTGAAAACAAACCTATAGACCTATAGAAGATTATCTAGAACACATTTCTTATGCATTATGAAATTCTTTCATATATAACTATTTTATTAATTTTTCATAAAATGTTTTTAAAAAGTCTATAGAAACCCTTATTTATTGCAATTATTTGATTATTGATCTCTTCCAGTTATTCCAAATGATTAAGTCCAGTTATTTAGGTTTGAGTCTAGGTTTTTTAAAAATATTTATTGTCATATTTAGTCTATTCTTTTGTCTAGGATATAGATCACAAAAATATTATTAAAATTAGTAGGCCTACCAAAAAATAAAATAAAAAATGAAATCCTTATCTTAGAGTCAATGCTTTCTTACCCAAATTTATACCTTAGCTTATAATAATATGCAAATTTGCTATAAAAACTTGTTTATTTAGTTTTTAAATATACAAATCGTTAAGCAAAGGGCTAAGTACTACCTTATCCTACAGTTATAAATAACTATATGTTTAGGCTATAATACTTATTAGGAAATATCTTTCAGATTAAGTATATTCCTTTAGCAGTTCAAGTAGACTACCTTTTATAGATAAAAAAGAAAACATATAATAGGGATTTTACTTTTCTTAAAAAATCCCACTGCTAAAACCAAAGTTGTCCTATGGTCTTATTCTATAATACTACTTCTGCTTGTCAAAGTTTTATCAGGTGTTCTTCTAAGCTAATCATTTTGATAATCTATAAATCTTACTAGTAGCATATTGGTAGCATTACTAGCATATTGATAGCACATTGGTAGCATAGCTAATTTACTTCAATATATGTGGCAGTGTATCAATCTCTTTCCAAGTGTCTATATCATTTCAGGACATTCCCCAGATCAGAAGGTCATGGCTTCTATAACCAGTCTCTTAGTATTGGTCTCAGTAATTTGTTTGCATATATTTCTTAGAAATGGTCTCAGTATGTAGTAATGCATCAAATTGCTACATTTCCTCAAAAATTTTAAAAGTACCATATTAACAAATTTTAATGTAAAGCTTTAGCAGCCCAATTTTTGGTGGACGGAACTCCTGCATGAGGAAATCTCTGCCAATCTCCTAGATGCCATGCACCCACTCAATGCACATGCTGGGTTATCAAAGTCTTTGCCCCAATCCCTTTGCCATCATTCTTCATTGCTCATTTGATCTTGTGTTCATGTGTTTACATTATTGCTTATTTTGTGTCTGCTTCCCAGTTTAGAATCTGGGTTATCAAAATCTTTGCCCTAATTTCCCCTGCTGTTTCTTTATATCATTCATTTAATCCATTCATGCCAAATTTTACTTTGCTGCTCCCCAGTTCAGAATCTGGGTTACTAAAATCTTTGCCCTGATCTCAATGGCTATTATTTTCCCTCTTTGCTCACTCATTGCATCACTCATTTATTCATTTCTCAATTACTTGTGCTCATGCGTACTACATTATTTCACTGTTTTATTTCACTCTTTGCTCACTCATTGCATCTATCATTTACCCATTTCTTAATCACTTTGTGCTCATGCATACTACATTATTTTACTGCTCATGTGCACTATATTTGCTTAATTGCTCAATTGATTGCATTCTGTGTCATGTCCTAGTTCAGGATCTGGGTTACCAAAACCCCTTGCCCTCTCCCTTGCCACCACTTTTCCTTGCTCATGCGTGTACTATAATATACAATTAATATTTATTTATTTATACCCAAAATCCACTAGCCAATGTTTTAATGTTTGTTCTTTTTATGGCTACTTGGGGGTGTAGTAGTGCATCAAATTGCTACATTTCCCCAAAAATTTTAAAAGTACCATAATAACAAATTTTAATGTAAAGATTTAGCATCCTGATTTTCTGTGGAAGGAACTCCTGCATGAGAAAATCTCCGCCAAGCTCCCGGATGCCATGCGCCCACTCAACAAACATGCTCCTGTCTAGCATGCCCACATATTTTTTGTGCACCCGTTCTGAGGAAATCACATCTCCTATGAGGTGCCATCACTCCATGTAGCCCATCCAGCAAGCATGTGACACGAGGAACAGGCATTATCCTCTTTTTAAGCCCCAGAAAGCATAGAGCCTGCACAATCTGCACACCAACCACCTTCTACCTGTGATTTCAGTCTTTGGGATCTGGGATATTTCCTGGGTATTCTGGATGCCAAATGGCCAAAATCCCTATTTTCAGAGAAGCATTGCCGTCACCCTTGCCAATGGTCCCAAACTCTAATGTCATAACTGGTAATTGTACTTTTATTTATATACTGGCGGGTGAAGTTTTAGGTGCCTGCCTGCATTGAGACCATATTGCGGAAGGGGGGGTATACGCCAGAAATTTCCGGCGTACACTTGCTCAAAACAAAGGTTTGGCATAAACTTTTCAGAAATTGGCGTACACTTTAGAGAAATTGCCGTACAAATGGCGGGAAAAGTTTGTGGGACCTTTTTTTTTGGTCCTTCGGCATACATTTTTTGATTTTTGGCGTACATTTTTAATATTTGTGATTTTCCCTCCAGCATACACCGACAACAGTCCGCAATATGGCATTGAGACTCTTGCTGCACCTCTTAAAAGCCAACAGTACAGCAAGCTTCCCATGTATATAAATGGTATTATTAGTCAGCCTAGAAAGCACGCAGTCTCCCAATTTCAAATCCCCAACTACCAAAAAAGAAATCCCTACAACGAGTATAATTCTTAGAAATGAACTCAGTATTGTTCTCTGCAATAGTCTTAGTATTATATGTTTTGCTATTCTTAGTAGCAGTTATTCTTGGAATTAGTCTCAGAATTGATTAAAATTCTTTACTTTTTTGTTTTTTATTTCTACAAATTGGAACTAGCTATCTGGTAAGTTGGTTTTTCCTAGCAGATTTCACTTGTATTTATATTGGCATGTTGGTAAAAAATATTTTCAAAAAACATATAATTACAACAAATAAATTGCTTTCTAATATTTTTGAACAACATAGCTATTAGGAAAACAAATTAGACACATATTAAAAATTAGATTTTATTAAAAATAGCACTACATAAAATCATAGTATAAATCTATAAAAACTTGTAATAAGTAATGTTCTATATAGAAATCTAGAAGTATTCTAGATTCTTTTTATTATAAGACATTAGGTTATTACTATGCCTAGGGCCTATCTAGGCCTACTGTACACTCATTTGATCATGAAAATCTACAAAATTAATAAATAAATATCTATTAATTTAATCTAAGAATTACTTACCACTGTCACCAATAATCAAGAGTTTAAATAAGTGACTATAGTCATTTGCTGCCATGTTTGGCTTTGAGCTTCTTTGGCCAATGCTAGTATTATTAGCTACTTGTTTCAAACTAGACCCTAGACTAGGCCCTAGCAACCCTATTGGCTATTGATACAAGGAGCTTAATCAAGCTTTGAATATTAATTCAAGGGAGAATGTATGCCTATTTATAGATTATGAGACACTCTTCTCTTTAATAAATGGTGTGTTTTAATTTTCTCTAGAAAATTATTGTCAATGTAGAAAGGGTGAAAAAAAATTCTGCTTAGCTTACTTAAGTTAGAGTAAGTTTTCTGTAAAATTATAATTTACGACTAAATTTATCAATCCGTACATACAGATTCTTAAAAATTAAAACTGCAAGCAATTGCTCTTCACAGATAATGCGGATGTATGTTGTAACATTAACTAAAGAAAAACCAGACACTATCTTTTTACGTGTGTTAGCGCTTCTAATAAACAAAGTTGGTCAAATATTGAATTGATTCTTTTTAAGTGAAATCAGATGCACAAAGCCAGTATTTCTTACACTACACGCTAAGAACGTTAAGACACATTTCGGTGACACCAAAAATACGGAACCTTGAGTTAAGGAAACAAATGCGTGGCGTCGATTTCTACAAAAATGATTAATTTAAATAAGTTTGCGTATAAAACAAATATCTGTCCTTTAGAATAAAGAAAAAGATTTAAAAAAAACTATTACTGCTTTAAGCAAAAAATTTTGGCTAACTGTGAGCAGTAGGCTAAAGAATTTTTTGCATCCTCGTTTATATTTGATTAGCTGGTTAAGGACGACATTGTAGGGGGCCAAATTAGGCATGGGGATGTAACCCTCTCCCCGATTTCTGTCAATTTTTTTTTATATAATTGTTTTTTTTCGTTTTTTATGCGAAAGCTGAGAAAATACGCAAGCTTTATTCTCTCCAGACGGACGTACATGCATCCCCAGTCGCAAATAATCCTATCTAAGCATCTGATGTAAGCAGCAGTAAGGCAGCTTAAGACAGTAGTGCGATTTAAAATGGTTGAATTTCAAATTTTTAGTTTAATCAACACCATAAAGGCAAATTAGCAAGTATAAGCAGAATCTTGTCAACTTCAGTTTTTTATACGACTCAGACTGTCAACTTACAAAGACTAAAAGCTATGTTTTAAACAGTTCTAATGTATATTTTAGCATAAAATATTTTTATTCACTGCGATAGCAGCTACATTTTTAACACACAAAAGGATTCGGTAAAGCACCTATGAGCTCATTACGTTCATATATAATATAGAAAAAGAGCGAGATCCAAAAAGTAGACTTACGATATCGAACGTGATTTGCTGCTGGCTCTTAATTGTTGATGCGTTTGAGTGCCGCGTCAGAGAATTAGAGTCATGTAATCTAGTGAGCTTGGTACAGGCGCAAAAACAGACGTACGGCTGATATAATTTGGTAGGCATGGACGAAATTTTATTAACAATTAGGACAACACGAGGCAGATAGCATGAAACTAGTCTGCAGTTACCGCTTTAAATTGATGGCAAGGTACAGTGCTATTTTAGATTTTGAAGCGCTTTCAAAAGTTCAAAAGTCAAAAGTTTCCCACTTTTGAAATTTTCTTCACACCAGTTAAGTCCCGGTGCAAATAAATAGGAAAACTCAGAAAGTCTGATATATTTAAGCAGATAAACAAAATTTCATCGAAATAAAGACCTTATGAGGTATGTACTTGAGCATAAATAACTTGTATGGCAGGGTAGTTCAAGGGTAAAAGCGGTATCTAAGGTATGAAGCTTGAGTAGCTAGAAGGTAAAATACTTGAAATAGCAAATTAATAAAGCAGTGGGAGTAACGGTCATGATTGTTATAAGCTTGAATGCAAGATGATCAACTACATGTAGCTGTAAGCTTTGATCGAATCAATGGAAAATGGAAAACTTTTAACGAGTCCGAGTATTTCTGACTTTCAATCCAAAGCTAATCACTTCTTGTTAGCAGAGAATTTATTCATGGCATCAGTCGCATGGTGACAGTTGCTACCGATTAGTTGATAGTCCTTGCCTCCAGCTCTGACCAAGTCAGTCATTCTGGTGCCCGGCTGCACGCTTGCACGCGGGCCAGTTGGTTTCCACTTGTCCGACTGGTGGCTGGCGGCGGTCACCACGGTATTTCCTCCGGTTTCTCGCCCAAAGTTGTCGCCTATCAAAATCAGGCAATTGTGAGGGGTGGTATTTCTTTCCGACGTCCGAAGCCCCCTGATCACCCCCTTCCCTTACTTCTCCCTGTCCGAAATCTTCCTTCTCTTTCTAACCTCTCTCCATCGTGACTTACTGTATCTCCTCATTTTCCCTGGTTACTAGTTATGCATGTGATAAGCAATATAGTAATAATCAAATACCCTGTGGCTCTCCCTACGTATTAATCTCTCACCTGACAAAGGAGCAAAATAACCACCTGCTTAATAACACTAACTTTCACAAAACTAAGAACCCAGAGAACACACGATGTCGTTAACATACCCTTGTGAACCAGCCAGCGTTTGTCATCAGCAGTGATAGCCTCCATGCCGCTATGCGAGAATGGTCCAACAGGCATGGAGGATGAGGCTACTGGACGCTGAACAGGCCGTATGCTAGCGACCGGCTGATTGAGCAGGCTTCTCAATTCTCCAGGCCCCAAATCCTGCTTGCTAGGTCCGGTTGGTCGGGCGCCATCTTTCGATATTGAGCCAGACATTTTGATTACTGTGTGATTCAGTTCAGTCAACAATATAAGATTTATACGCTCGTATCAGCTAGTTGAATTCAATTGAAGGCTTATTTGGTTTGAGTTGGACTGGCAATATTTATATGGAGAAAATAGGGAACTATCGGCCTTCTCCATTTGTCGATTTGGCCGACTCAAGGCCAGTTAGACGTGAATGTACGTTCGTTGTAGTCAAACAGAACTGTATCTGTGGACAGATAACGATAGGAAAGTCGGTTGCAGTGAGCATTTTTAGTCCCTTGTTATTCGTCAGCTGATTCGATACTGTTTGCAGTTTTCAAAGACGAGTTCTTAAGAATAAGGTACCATTTTCTTGTTTACATTACAGAAAAAGCAAATGACCAGCAAAATATGTTTTTTTCTGCAATTTTCAATGATAATTTATCTAAAAGCCCCGTAACTTCTCACGAGGGGTAATTTTCAGGAAATTGAAATACTGCAAGTTACTGAAGGCTCTTTCCCTTATGGTTTTGGGTCATTAGGCGTATCGTTTATAGAAACGAGTTAACATGTACCTTATTCAAAATGAAATCCAAAATAATCCTTTTTTGAGTCGCTCAGATTTTTTTTATCTTCGGCATCAAATGCTTTGGCCGCATCTGGGCCATCTTCCCTTCGTTAGGATTCTCTGTTTCAGGGCCAGAACCGTGGTCTGTCTTGAGCTGCTGATAACAAGCGGGCCACCAGTTCGTCTTCATGGCCACTTGTGTGTAGGCGTCGCTCTCCTAAGGGCAGTTTGAGGGCCTGCATAGACTTTGAATTTAGCGCGTCCATGACAACTGCTCGTTCGCACAAAGTAACGCCTTAAAAAGCCATAGCGCAAAGATAAATATTCGAATAACAGTTAGTATGGGGTGGGCGGAGCGTCGTAACGTGCGTACCGGCGGACAACTGCACCTAACAACGACCCCGGGCCAGCGAAACGGGAGGGACTTACTACCCGTTAAAGTCATGCCTAAACCTGAATCAAGCAGATCTATTGTTTCTTTCTAATATTGCACAAACTTTCTTCTCATGAGATTTTCCGAAAAAAATGTCACGAAAATTATAAAAAAACAGCCGTAGATTACGCTTTACTTATGCGAATTAAAAAAAATATCATTTAAAATTTTGGTTCCTTTTATCGGTTTGTAATTTTACCTCAAGTCAGGGTTTCAAGGACCCTAAAAATCTGGAGACAGGCAGAATTGCGCTTAAAGAGAAGGCTTCAGGGAAGATCACTATTGAAAGACGGCAGACATTTCAGATGATTTTTACGTTTCCATAGCAACCACATAGCAACACGCCGCGTGATCGTCTGCTTTATTCAATCCTTGTGCAGACATTAATAGGATGTTAAAGTTTTCTTTAATTTAAACTGTAGGATGAGCAGTTCAACTGCCCCATTCAGAGCGTATATGGCGATTTTAATTATCGAGCGGAAGACACAGCTGGCTTTTTCGTTGAGACCCGCTTCGAGGCAAGGCTTGTGAACCCATGATGAAACGCCAACAAGGACTACCAGTATAGTGAAGAGGATGTCACACAATGTGACAAGCCACCAGCTACTTTTGAAAATAGACCTCTGGAAAGTCTTTCCCGATGAAACAGAACTCTCTGAAGCAAGGGCCTTCAGCTAGACTGAACCCTGCCCTTATAGTTTTGTGGGTTGCAGTGAAGGCTATTAAGGAAGATTACATCAGTAGAAAAGCAGTAAATAGCTTAATGAATACTTGCTCTTGAATAGGTTTAAGAAAATTTCTAACACTTTATGCAAGTCCAGGATAAGTTTGTCTACCCTGGATCAACACAGACCGAGGAAAAAATTGACTTAACGGCATGAAAGTACCATGGATTGCTAAAAGTTGAATCAACATTTTTAAGGGCCTTTCTGGGCATGGTGACGCTTTTTGTGCAATTTTTTCTGTTTACAAAGTTGACGAAAGTGTCTCGATCCAAAGCAATAGAGCGGAAGCTGTGGTTAAACAAACTTACTGGAAATAATTGAAAACGCAGTGAAAAGCAAGCAAGCAACAAGATTGGTGACCTAAACTTTTCTTCTTTTTTAGCGTGGATAGAAACGGAAAAAAATACTGAAAAACTTATTTCTCATTTTTTACGTCGATGGTTATTTCTTTCGCGGGTTGCGAATGAGTTTTCTCCCAAGCTAGTTGCTATTTATAAACTTGAAAATACTGACTGAAACGGCTCACTGATGAAGATACTGAACTGTGAAATGCTGACTTTAGATGTAGATCCTATAATGATATATAATTCTATCGTGAATCCACCAAAAATTTTCATTTCGGAAACAAAAATTTTTACCAAGTTTTCGTAATTTGATGCAAAAATCGCCAGTCTGAAGTTTATCTATGATAAAAGGAAATTGGAGCTTGTGTTTAACAGCTCATGCACTTAACTGATAAATTGGTTATCTTGTAACTTATTAAGATTTCTTTTTTTACGTCAGAGTTCTTTTGGCATGCAAGGTGTAAACAGGCTAAACATTTTTATCATAGAAAAAGGGATTTTATAATTCTGTGTTAACCGCTTTGTTCATTCGCTTTGTCGGACGATTCATTCAGAGAGTTATTTTTGTAACCCGATATATTTCCTCATGTAGAGTGAAATAATTTTGTTTTCTGTTAATGAATAGCTGATTGTTAAATAATGAACAGCAAAAAACTCGTTCCATAATCAATCAAAGGGTGACACGCATTCGCACAGAACTTTAGACACTTCACCCCATTCACTATTCATGTCATTGAGGCCTTTGAAATTTTTATATCTTCCACATGCATTCTCTTGTCCGTTGTAGTTGTCAGGCTGTCCGCTGGCCCACATGAATGGCCCGGTGATGTTGCAGCCGACCCAGTACCATCCGCCTGATTTCTCAGGACTTCCATCAGGCTGGTAGGCTCCCAGCCACACTGACTGTCCTGGACATTGCTCATCGAAAATCCTGTCAACGTGGCTCATCTCCTCAGCGCTCGTCACGTCGGCCATGATGACCAGACCGCTCTCCGACTCGCACTTCTGTCTGGCTGGCCACCACCGCCTCACGCCAGAGTACAGCCTGTACTTCACTCCGCACAGCTCCATGCCGTAGCCAGACGGACACAGCGCGCCCGCCAACAGTCCCGGCCGCTGCTTCACAAACACGCGGCCTCTCCTGGAGCAGCTGCAGTCCCTCACCGACTTGCTGCACTTGTCGAACACGAACAGGCGACACGGACCGTCAGCCAGGGTGAACGCCTGACAGCGCTCGTTTTTGTTGCATAGAATGGCGCAACCAATTTCGCCGTCTTCATTCGAGTAGGTCTCAACGTACTCATTGTTGATGCAGAGGCTCCCGTCAATGACGTTGTACAGCTGCTGGCTAGCTAAGCAGAAACAGACACAGAAACTCACAACCACAAAAAAGAGAGGTCTTTTGAAGTGATTGCTCATTCTTGATATTGAGAGCTTGAGACGACACTATAGCTTCAGAATAGTGTGATGTGATATATGAGAAATAGCTGGTAGTTCGTGATCGGGTTCGTCTGTCCATGCCGATTCGCTGCGACAGTTTGATCCTATTGGCTGTTGTGTTCAGCAAACTAACAGGTAACATGCACCGTTGTTATACTACTGCAATGCATGATGATATGATATTTTTCTCTATAGTTATCAAGTAATCAAGTTATCGAGTTATCAAGTAATTTACCAATGCTTTATTTTAACCTTCTAAGTCACTATCATGAATGCATGTTTAGTTCTTTAAGATTTAGTATCAAGCATAAAAAGCCACCTCTTCAATAACAATTGTTGAATAATATTTATTAACTGTTGGAAAACATATGACGAATGATTTCTTTGTGACGATTTCGGTACAATATCGCTAACAAAGCCTCCGTTTATTTGTGGTATATTTAGGCTAATTTATTAAAGTATAGTGGTAAATTATTTATTTAGCAAGTGCGCGTGCTAAGCACTCAATCTTAGTGGGAACTTTTTTGCAAAATAGCCTTCGTAGAGACTGGCCTAATAGTTTTGGTGGCGCACGAGACACTAGACGGTCATTTCCTAGAAAGTAAATTTAAATTAGTTATGTAGTATGAAATCATTTAGTAAAAGGGTAAAACAAATTAACTAACATCGTTACATCTTCAAAATTATTTATTGATGAATTTATTGATTAGGTTTTTATCGCAAGATAATGTTTCACATTAGTTTAGCCTAGAGTTTTAGAGAATTCCTTGAGCGCAACATACGAGTACTAATGCACTGCTTAGTTTTTTAAGTAGTGAGCAAAAATTTTGCTCAGTATTATTCTCTCAGTTGTGATAGAAAACTGGGTTTTGTCATCTCATTAAAAAACACAATTTTTAAAACTTTCTTTTTGGACGGACTATTGCAAAAATTGCAGCATTTACAGAGGTGTCAGTAGCATTGCAGCCTGTTGGACGAGTTTTAGTAATCCTACTACAGAGCAGAAGTTAACGTCATAACATGAAAACCTATTGACTTTACATCAAGACAAAGAAGCTCTAGACACATAACTTAGATCAATACAAACAATCGAAAAAATATCGTCAATTCAGTTTAATCAACCATGGATTACAATAAGTTGGATTAAACTCCCTTTTTCCTACTGCGTGATGCATTTTCACGTCTTTTCTGCTTGCCAAGTTGATTGAAACCAAACGGTTGAACAAATAGGAACGGAGCAAATTGGAAAACGGACCGAAAGGAAGTAGCAAGGTTTAGCTTCAATTTTTTATCTTTATATAGCCATTAACGGAAAAGTAATTGTGACAATAATTGCTGCTACAGAAAATTCTTAGCTCATAATTTTTTTCTTTAGCGGTTTTTTGCAATTTTGTTAGGTATTTCTTGAGCAGCAGTTGATGGTCCTAAATCTGAGACAATCTGCCGTCAGTATTAGGGTGTTAATTTTATAGGCAAATTAGTATGAAAGTCGAATAAAGGGTCGAAAAAAGACGAAAAATTTGACATTTAGATCACTAAGCAAAACTGTGGCCTCCTCAGATGATTTTAAATGATTAACACCGGCATAAATTGACGTGGAAAGCTCCGGCAAAACTCCAGTCAAGAAGTTTTCTCATTGATTTACCGACAGGTCGAGCTTGCTGGTGAAGTCTTCTGATGGATAGAGATCCTGTGGCCACCTAGTTCCCTATGATTTTGATATAGAACCAAAGAAAAGAGCAATACTTGCTAAAAATGCATTTAATCTATGATCAGATCTAAGTTAGAAACCTGTATCCATACAAAAGTTAAAAAAGTAAAAAGTTTGTAGTAAAAATCTTGCCCTACCTAACTAGCCGATGTGTATTGATATTTTTCGGTCTATTGACACTGGGTAGAAGAGTAAAAGAGATAGTGTTCAAACATTTGAGCCGTGAAAATGCACCGAAAATAGGAAATGGAAATGGTGTGGCTTCCTTCGGCTTTTCTTCACTCGAATGGGATGCAGACAAACGGAAATGAAATTTCCTGCCACCAAGGTTCTAGAATTTTTCTGCACCAGATCGACTACCACACGTTTCCAAGAATTTCTAAGCGGAAAAAAATTGGAGAAGATTTTATCCCAGACTGTTGGAGCCAGCCTGCAAACTCAGTTCTAAACCAAAAATTTGCATGACTATTTGCTTGCTTATTGCTCAAAATTTTGCCCGCAAGTCAATAAGGAGGTCCTTTGTAATAAAATAGCATGCATCAGAGCTGACAAGCTGGTTTGAATTTCTTGTAGATTTGGGTAATTTTGTAGCTCTGACTTCCAATACTTAACAAACTGCAAGAAATAAGTTTGAAAGTCAGAATTTCAGAATCCACAAAAAATGAGCAATTGGATCAACAAGGTCTTAACGTTACTTAAGGCAGTTAAATGAGCGTCACCTTACCCCAATAGATTTATTTACACCAGGAATACAAGTTAAACGTCTGAACACTTTTTCTAAGACGGCTAGCAAAAAACGGTGAAGACTTGTAATGCTATTTATGTTTTGACAAAATGTACTAAGAAATTTATAACTAGACCAAACTTGAAGCAATTTGTAGCGAGGCAACACTTGGCTAGCTAATTGAAGTTACAACTGAAAAAATTTTAAGTTGACAGGTCCATAATTAAAACAAGTTTATATTTATTTTGGCCACCAAATTGCACAAAAGCCAAATTAAAGGATGAATTATTTATTTCGAGTGTGAAAAAAGGACTTTTTCGGAGACTGGTGACTGTAGGGGTGCAAGTTAATTTTTCAAAAAAGAGGTTTGTCAGATTAAGAAAGCCACATTTTGGTGCTTTTAGTTTGATTAGTGCGCAAATATGTAGCTATGTATGGAATAAGACAATATTTTATTGCTGGATAAAAATTTATCTAATTCATGAAACTACCGGTCTTAGTTCGGACAGACTTAAAGTAATGATCTAAACTTATATTAGAAAACTAAAAAAATATATAGAAAGAATTCAAAATGTACCAGAGGTTAGTATACAACACATACTCTCAACCAAAAAAACTTTTCTCCGTGCTATATAACGGGGTACAATTTGGGTGCAGTCGTCGAATCAGACTCATTTTTCTGCGCTGCTGAGCTGGATCATGTTCATCCTGATAAATCAATCAAAGAGTGACACGCATTCGCACAGAACTTTAGACACTTCACCCCATTCACTATTCATGTCATTGAGGCCTTTGAGTTTTTTATCTTCCACATGCATTTTCCCGGCCTTTGTGGTTGTCAGGCTGTCCACTGGCCCACATGAATGGCTCGGTGATGTTGCAGCCGACCCAGTACCATCCGCCGGATGTCTCAGGACTTCCATCAGGCTGGTAGGCTCCCAGCCACACTGACTGTCCTGGACATTGCTCATCGAAGATCCTGTCAACGTGGCTCATCTCGGCGGCGTCCATCACGTCGGCCATGATGACCAGACCGCTCTCCGACTCGCACTTCGCCCTGCTCGGCCACCACGTCCCGATGCCAGAGTACAGCCTGTACTTCACTCCGCACAGCTCCATGCCGTAGCCAGACGGACACAGCGCGCCCGCCAACAGTCCCGGCCGCTGCTTCACAAACACGCGGCCTCTCCTGGAGCAGCTGCAGTCCCTCACCGACTTGCTGCACTTGTCGAACACGAACAGGCGACACGGACCGTCAGCCAGGGTGAACGCCTGACAGCGCTGGTTCTTGGAGCACAGAACGGCGCAGCCAACTTTGCTGTCTTCATGTGAGTAGGTCTCAACGTACTGGCTGTTGATGCAGAGGCTGCCGTCAATGACGTTGTACAGCTGTTCTCTGGCTAAGCAAAACCAGAAAAAGAGACTCGCAACAAAAACAAAGACTGGTCTGTTGAAGTGATTGCTCATCATTTGCGCTTAAGGTTTATTCATTCAAGGGGTTGAGACGATACTATCGCTTCAGAATATTATGCTTATGCTTGTGCTATTCTTCTGTAAAGTCTGTAAGAATTAAGGACTAGCTTTAAGGAAGTAATAGCTTGTGATTGGACTGATCCTTACCGTATAGCTCGATCCACTCCTTGCTCAGGCATTGGCTGCTATAGCGGCTGCTTTTATCCGAAACCCAATTGTAACAATGCTCTGCTGTTTTATTTAACATTGCTTTGGGATAATTCAAATTCATATTTGAGAAAATGGATAATTAGAAAGCGATAAGAAACGGCGATGCACATTACGCTTGTATACGTGTATCAGCTTGTATGGCCTTTACTCGTACCTAAGCATTAGTTTTAAAAATATTGTCGTTCTTTAGGAAGTTAAACTAAAAAGCTACTGCTGCATCTAACTTACTGCTGAAATCGGTCCTTTCTGGCCCGTCTGAGGGTTTAGAAATTATCAGGATCGAATCACCCGTATCCTAGAAGCATTATTGCTTACTTTCAGGAAGCGGCTAATGCATTAACTGCACTGGTTTTTTTTTCAAAAAAAAGATTTCACGTTTCACGACTGAATTAAGGGGACATAATTCGCGCTTTAATAATTTTCAATCTCTACGAGGACTTGCTTGCTAAAGACATCTTGAGTGCCCAGCTGAAAATTGTATGTTAGTGAGCGTAGCAACAACTTTTTTTCTTTACATTAATATATTTTTACCTATGGTCTATAAAAAAATGACCAGGAAATCGGCAAAAGGAGTTTCTTTAACACATTGATTGCTATTCTCTTAAAGATACTCTGAAGGTTTTTTCCAGTTTGTTGTCGCTATGGTTGACTCGAGACTGGACATGATGAACTTTGGGCACCAGAGAGCCCAGTTGGCAAAGCGTCATCAGTCACAGCTTCCTGTGGGAGTTCAATGTCGATTTGATGAAGGCATATTTTGCATAGAAAAAAGCGACAAAACGTATTTCTTTCCAATTTTTGCCCACGCGTAAAAATGCTTGAAGAACCAGTTTTTCAGGTTTAGTTGCATTTTGGAAAGTGGTCTTCCGCATCGTCAACGACTGCAGGTGCTACAAAACTCGCCGAACTGTTTTTTTAAAATCTGAATCGCAATTTCATCCGAAATTTTCCTTTGAAATCAAGCTGAAAAATTTTGTTTGTATGCAAAGCTATTCGCTCCAATTATGAATGCAATTGGAACCTCTAATCTTCCTATCGCAACAGCTGGGTTCTCTTCGAGTAGAATGCAAGACGGGGCTTCTAGGACAGAACTTTTCGCGTCCATCATAATCTACATTCTTTTAATTTATTATGCCCGCACAGTTAGAAAAAATAGGGGGATCGACTTCATGGAAAAACATCCATCATAATCTAGATTCTTTTAACTTATTATACCTACATAAATAATGAAAATTAGGGGTTGACTTTCACGGATAACCATTCAACGTAATCTAGATTCTTTAAATTTAGTTAATCCCAAAGAAATCGAAAAAATCACCTTAAAAATCTTTGAAAAAAAAATCATAATCCATAATCCATTACTTTTTACATCCTAGCGAGTTCAATGCACCTCCAGCTTTCATCCGGAGACACTGAACCTAAGCCTCATTCTAGCAACTTAAAGACATTCAAGCAACAACTCAGGGTACTCACCCCGAAAAAAAAATTTAACATTCTCAATAAAAATGCTTCCAATCGTCTCTCCAAGTTCTTACTACAAATCGCATGAACCCAATTACAAATCTAAGTACCAATGCAAGAAGGAATGTACAGATTATATGAAAAAATTCTGGCCTAACATTGAACCAACCATCCCGAATCTTAATCAAGCGGTTAAGATTCACTGGCATTATTTGCATGGCTCAGTAATTACTAACAATTACGACAGCTACTATAACTTTGCAGAAATTATTAAGCAACTCTAATTTATTTCATTTTTTTTATTCTCTTTGTTTTTTTCTCTCACATTCTTTCAATAATAATTGTCATTGCAAACTCTTCACCGTTAAAATCAACAGCTTCTCCGTCCTCTGTCTCAAACTGTAGCAATATTTCATTAATTTCTTTGTTACAGAGCACAACTCTTTTTACTGGATTAGGTTTTTCAACAATCATCTGTCCACCAGCAACTGAGTTAGAAATATTGTACAAAATATTTTTTCGTTTTCCCTTGAAGACCCAGTCAAGAGTAAGATTGCTTCGGATCAAAATGTTCAAACTTTTAACAATGTCTGCGATATTTTCTGCCATAAATAAACCGCGTGCTGGCTGGCGGCTCAACATAACCGCCCCCGGCGAAGGAGCTGTGGGTGGTGCTGCGGTTTCTGCCTTGTAAACTTTCTTTTCAAATCCCAACTCTCGATACCAAGTGCCATCTTTAAACTCCACCTCTGCGTCTTTATGAACTTGCATAACCACTCTCATTACAGTGAGATCATAGGACAATTTAACTGGAAATAGTTTATTCTCGGGTTTGCTAGCATCAGGAGTTTCAAAATGCCCCCTTTTGGTAAAAACGTTCTCCAGAAAGTAGTTATAAGTGTCCACGCTCTGTGTGCTCACAGGGAATTTAACCGGAAATTCTTTCACTTCGCCTCCAATTTGTTTCCATTTGTAATAAAACATGTTATTCTTTTCTGTCACATTGGGGACATTTGACCAGCCAGTAAAGTCATTGAGATAAACATGGTAGTTTGCCTCTGGGTCCAGACGAATGGGTTGCTCAAGTTTTTCAATAAAAGTTCCACTTGAATCTGTAAGTCGACCAGTTATTGTAATTGGGATACTTTCCTTTGAATGCGACACGATATTGTTTAGTCTTTCAGCAATCGCTTCCATTTTTTTACAAAAAAAAATATTTTAAACCTTACTCGAAGAATTATTAATCATGTTCAGCTTAATTTTCCTCTCAAATGCATAGATGATAAAAAGGTCAACGGGTGTTGCCTCACTTCTGTCGATATTGGTCACAATATTCACCGGACTGTTGTCAGTAGGCATTTGCCTGGCCGACACGTCTGCACCGAAAATGGGGAAAAGAGTCTTGAACTGCCATGCCGTAATAGCGATTCCGTTGTTCTCCTTTACGGCTAAGTCAACCAGCTCGCAGTAAAATTTACTAATTTTGTTTGTTGCAAAATCTCCATTCTGTGGCATTGCCGGGTAAAGATTATCACTGATTTCATGCTGAATTGTTCGCACATTTCCATGTTCATAACGACTTATAGTTAATGGATCTCTCAAACTGACAATAATGTACCTTGGGTTGCTGCAAGAACCCTCCTTAATACAAATCTGTTGCCTTCTTTCATTGCGTTCATCCCTGCACATGTAAGCTGTGTAAGCAACATCAATGTCTTTTTCAATAGCCTTCAAATATTCAGCTTTCAGTGCTGTCTTTGGTTCAATGATTTCCAAGTACAGCTCAACTCCTGCTAGCTTAACTTCTATTCTAGTATGCTCAGCGCCTGTCCAAACACTCCTGTTGCGATCGTCCCTGGTAAGCCTAAACGTGTAGCTAAAGTTGCTGGTCAGGCGATTAAATGTATTGCAGAACCCGCTCATGAATCTCAAAGGTACAAATATATCTACATGTCTATACTGAGGATTCTTTGCACCATCATCAGCACCCGTCAATGCATAGTTATATCTCCCTTTTCTCTTTGTATAACCTGAATCATTTACGTCTCCTTTCTCCTCATTAGGGATGAAGCCAGCGCCGCTACCAAGTTGAATAAAATCTGGGTTTTCAATGAGACAATGAGTGTCATACACTACACCAAAGTTGGCAATTCTCTCCAGCTCTGTACTCCCGTTTGACACGCTTAACTCCTTAAACATGTATGCCCAGAAGTTGCTGATTAGTGTGACATCAGCGTCATGCTTGTCAGTATTAGCACCAGCAGCATTTGTACCACCTTTAGTCTTGTATTGGAATGTCATGTAAAACCCGCTCCTTAGACTGTGAACGCTGACCAGAGATGAACACCCAGTGTAAGTGAATGTTAGCATTTGACCAGGGCCCAAATTAGTTTCATTCTGATTTTCATGACTGGGGACTCTTACTTGAGTCGCTTTGATTGTGCTGTCATCACTCAAGATAGGCTTGTTGATTTTATAGAAAACTGGCGTCAGAGGATCGTTCATTTTTTTAGTTTAAAAATTAAAATAAAAAAAATGAAGCGAAAAAATTCTCATTACATCTCTGACTTGGAGAAGCTCGCAGAAGCCGAAAAACGAGTCACTGGGTTAATTAACAAAGAGCAGCAGTCCTACAATGAGTTTATCCAAGCCGCCACTGAGTTTCACAAACCAGGATACACCGAAGCAAAGAAATCCATTGAAACAGTTAAGGAAGCTGTTGATGAGATTCAAGAGAGCCAGTTTCAGAATACGCTGAATAAAATTCCACCGGCCTCACAAGAATCTCAGGCTTTGCAGGAAACATCTCAGCAAAAATTGAAAGTAACAGATAACTTCTTTGGGCCAGTAGAATATGAAGGCAAACTCGTCTTTGGTGTTAGTGTCTGGCGTAAAAATATTTCTACTGATCCTGTGGATTATCATCTTGAGATAACGAAAGAAAGTATTGGAGTCATCAAAGAAGGCGCGGCCAGGGGTCGGAGAAAACACCTCAAAGAAGGTTGCTTTCACCCAAGTATTGCTCAACTTCATAACTAAAAATCAAGAAACTATTTCTGCGAAACAGCTAAAAAATTATAAAGAACTGGTAACTTTTGCTTTACAAAGAGACATAGACATCCTTAAAGTCCCTGATATACTCAAATTTTTACATGACAATGGGGTAAACCTAAACAGCTTTAGAAAGTATAAGCACTTTAAACAATGGTTTGACCTGCCAGATCAGCTAGAAGTCATAAATTACCTGGAACAGCAAAAGCAACTCACTCAGCAACAAGAGACCCCTCAACAGCAACAAACCCCTCAGCAGCAACAAGAGACCCCTCAGCAGCAACAAAGCCCTCAAAAATTAACAGAAGAAGATGTACTCTCTCGACTTGAGACAGCAGATCCAACTCAAGTAGCTAATTACAAAACGGCAAATCCACAAGTATGGAGGCATCTAGAGCAATTCTCACCAGATAGAATGCAGCGAATTTCAAATAGAGTTTTCACACCAAGGCAAGACATTAGATCACCAGAAACATCACCAGAGACATCACCAGAGACAAAAACTACAACAGAAGATTCATTTCAATCCGGAAGCTCCACAAATACCGGGAAAACCGGCACCGGGATGCCTGAAGTCTACAAGCGGCTAGTTGTTCTCCTAGGAGCAGCAAAGACAGGTTTAAAGGATGAGAATAGAAAAGAGTTTGTTCATATTCTTGATAAAATGTTAGAAAAGAAGTACATCGATAAAAGAGCAAGAGAACTTTTACTTTCAAGGTTCAATAAAAAATATTTTTTTCACATAAAAAATGCCACTAATCTTCGAAAAAGACGTCCCTAAATACTACGATGAGAATGAATTAAAGCTCATTAAAAGAGGATCTGGACTTTTTCCAGCAGGTCATTATCCAAGAAAAGAGCGATCGGGTAACGGTATTGCTGATTTGATCGCCCAGGGGGCAAAGATTTTCAAAGTCATCAGTGAGAACAAAGAAAATATTAAAAAATGCTGCCGAGGCGGCGGGAAGTGTAGTCACAGCTGCGAAGAAGATCAAGGACACCATAACTGAAACCCGCGACCCCAAAACCCCTAAACAAAGCAAACCAGATGGTCAACAAAATGTTCAACCACTCGCACCAAATTCATTGGCACCAAGCGCTGATAGCATTGATCCATCTGTTTATGCTAAGATGAGAGCTGATCTTAAAAAGGGCAGCGGTTTTAAATAAGACTAAGGTGCTTTCCGGGGGGGTACAAGACATGTGGGGGTACAAGACTAATAGCAAAAAGACACACTGGCCCCCGAAAAAAGACACACAGGCCCCGAAAAAGACACACAAGCCCCCGAAAAAGACACACATCCCCACATCAATAATTGCAAAGTTAGATTGCAAAATAATTATGCAAAAATTTTTTATCGTATAAAAATGGATTTTTCAAATGATTTCAATCCTCATTGGACTCGGAACCAAATCAAATTTAATCATAACGAGGCAATTCCTAGTCATTTCAGATGTATTGTTGTTGGAGAATCAGGCTCAGGGAAGACATTTAGAATCTTCAACATGCTTCTGAGACCAGGATTTCTTGACTATGACACACTGCACATCTACTCACCCACTCTGTATCAAGATGAGTATAAGATGTTGATTGCAGGTCTACAGAACAAACTTACAAAGGAGCATATCATTCAGTGCTTTAACAACCAATCCAAGCTGCCCAGTGATCCAGAAATTGTCGCCAGAGAATATGCTAGCCATATCCCAGATAATGAAAAGTGGCACGACATTAAAGTGTTTACATATGGGGACCCGCAAATTGATCCTAAAACTAAACTTCTCCCTCAGCCTGATGAACTGGAAAAGGGAAGGAAGCACTTGATTGTCTTTGATGACTGCATGACAGGGCCCCAGAAGCAAATTGAAAACTATTTCACCAGGGGTCGTCACAACAACTGTAATGTAATCTATATTACCCAAAACTGGTTTGAGTTGCCAAACAAAACTATTCGTGGGAACTGCAATCTGATCCTCTTGTTTCCAACCATACCGCAAGACCGACTGAAGAGGTTAAGTAACGAGGTGATTGCTCCTGCCCATTTTACTAAGCCTCCATTTGATCGAAAGGACGATGGTCGAAAGGTAGCACACAAGGTATCGCAGGAAGAATTTGTTAACCTATGCTTTGAGAAGTGGAATAAACCGTATCAGTTCGTGATGATTAACAAAGAGAAAAGAACAGTAGCCTAATTCTTTTTCAAAAATAAAACAAAAAAACAAACAAAAATGTCCATAAACTTTGCTGGTGAATCTACTAGTGGCTCCACTGCACACTCGCTTGCTTTCCTTGACAGGCGCTACATTAACGTTGACGAAAAAATCCCGGAGATCGGACCAATCAAAGGCCGCTTAAAACCATTGGAACGGTCAGCACACCATCATCAAATAAACATTGAAGACTTGCGGGCAAAAATAGCAAAGCTGACCGCCATCGTTGAGACTCTAGCTCAAACTCTCAGATCGGAAATCAATGCAAAAGACATTGCTATAAGAACAGCGATTAATAAAAAGCGAGACATCCTTGATTCCTATTCACAAGCAGAGACTGATGCCTTATTTACCGCTTGGAGAACAACCATTAATCAAAATGTTGCAAAAATAAAAAAGATAGAAAGAGATGTTGCCACGCATACGCTCTATCTGGATAGAATTTATAACAAGTGGGGGAAAACTTTGAGACGAATTAGTCGCCTGGAACGACAGCACAATCTCCCTGACATTGACATTGAAGACGCCCTATTGGCTAGGCGGCGAGCTAACACTTCAGAGGAGATTGTACGAAAAGCAACATAAGTGCAGAGGGCATCGTAAAATAGAAAAATTATTTTTTTTACCTATAAAAAATGGCCGAAAATGATTCTCTGTATGACCCGCCTATGGCACCAAATATGGCACCAAATATGGCACCAAATATGGCACCTGTAACACCTAGTGCACCCCAGTATTCGAAAAGTCAACAATACCAATCAAATCAGCAATTGAACCAACCCATCGTACAAAATCTCTATCCTACAATCAATACTTTTACCTGCAACTCTCAACAGTTCCGACTTGTAGAGATTCAGAAAATGCGAAATGACATTGAAACCGCCCTTATGAAAAACTCTAAAAAACTGAAACGCTTCAACAGCCAGTGTCAAGCTTTCGAGTATATTAATATTGTTCTCGGGTCAGTGTCAATTCTAAGCGGATCTGCAGCTGCTGTTTCTACACTTCCTATTATCACCGCACCAATCGCTATTCCACTTGGAATTATTGGGGCCTCGTGTGGTCTCATTTCAGCGGTTACAGGAGCTCTAACTCGAAACAGACGCCAGAAGCTAAAGCATCTGCAGGAAATGCAAGCAAAACAGAAAAGCATCCAGTCTTCTATCACCGGGTATATTTCAAAAGCAATAGAAGACAAGTTCATTTCAGAGGACGAGTTTCAAAGCATTCAAAAACTTTATGAGCAGCTTAGTGAGCAACATGTACGTCTGAATTTGAATAGCATTGATGATATGAGCCAATTGAGAAATGATATCGAAACTGTCTTCAAAAACTATGCAATCAAACACGCTTCGAAGAAAAACTAAAAAAAAAAAAAAAAAACTGAATTCAAACATTTAAACTTAAAATGATTTCCCTGTAGCTTTTTCGAGTCTTAGTCATTGCATATAAAACAGTCATACACAGCTCTCCGCAAATATCACTGCTAAGCCCCTGCAGAATAAAGTCTGAGCGGTAGATTTTTGGAGGCGCCTTGTTGTTATTTCCGAGTGTCGACCGAGCTTCCATATATTCCCTTAGCTCATCAGGAACAGCCGTCCCATAGCTATCAAAGTAGTAGTACTTATGCTTTCTGTTTGGATCAATCACCCAGCAAACCCAGTGAGACCCTGGTTTCTCAGCAGTGTCAAAGTTCATGATGCCACACTCTTTCAGTGCGTGGGATTCAGGTAATGTATCCTTCATAAAGACGCCTCTAAAGTTTGGGATTTCTAGTTCTTTTGCCAACTGTTCCCGAAAAATATTTGTCGTCATTATTTTTTTTCATTATTTTTTTATTTAGTCTACGTTTTCAGTCTCCAGTGCCCAAATGGAAGACTTGTAACATTGTCTTGAAAGACAACCCTCTTGTTATCTGCCCCTGACAGGCCAATCTTTTTCTGGTTTATGGTAAAAATATGATGGTTCTTAGACTGAATTTTTACAAACTCGTGTAAAGTTTTCTTATTATGTAACAGGGCGTCTCTGTAGGCTTCTTCATGAAGAGAGTTCTTAACTACATGCTTTGGAATTCCCTTGGACTTCTTAATTAGTTTTCCTGATTCATCGCTTTCATCGCTTTCATCGCATTTTAAAAAATAGGATTTTGATCTCAAACCAATAAACTCGGAGATAACATCACCTGCCTTTTCATCTTTCATTTTACCAATTACTTTTTTATTGGATGGGTCGAACACTTGATCACCTTTCAAAGTTTTAAATGATTCTGGATACTCTGACAAATCATAAGGGTTTTGGGGGAGGTGGTTTTGTTCAAGCATGTCCTGATAGATGTCCCCAGTCTGAATGTCTAGAATTAGGGAGTCAGTGTCAGTGTAAAGAAGTTTTACCCGAGTGTCGCCTGAGCTCCGATCCCCATATTGTCGTTTCATGTCATAGAAGAAACTGTACATAAGACGCTTCGATTCATCAAGCACAGTGACACCTGTAAAGATAGGTTTGCAGAGTGTTGCTTTTGTCTTATAGAATAGAACAGCCCCTAAGTAATCGTTGAAGACGTGAAGTTCCTTAAAAGTCGGTTTAGAAATATTTCTCTGAATGATGTCACGCTCATGAACGGTGACGAGTTTTAGATTTGTGCGGTTGCGCTCATTTTCAAGAGTCTTGCCGTATACAGAGTTGTTTGCCAGCTTGAACAGATCCTTGTCAAAGTTGTTGGTTGCTTTGGCTCTGAACTCGGTGTTCTTTTCTATGTAGGGTTTCATCCATGCTTCTTCTGTAAATTTGAGGGCCCTATGTACATTTGTGACCCTACAGCCTAAGGATATGAAGTACTGTAGCAGCTTATAATGAATTTTGTAGCGAGTCTTGTTGTGTAGGTTTTGGGTAAGTTTAGCTGTGTGTTCGTTTTCTGTTGACAGGTTCCACGAGCCATCTGGGTGCTCGATAATCTTCGGGCAGTTAATATTCTCTGGGAATGGCGCAAAGTCAGAGAAATGATCATGGAGTTCATAGGGAATTTCTACGTCAACCTCATAAATCGCAGGTATCGAAAACGCTGGGTTTATTTGTGATACGGGGAGCCACTGGAAGTCTCTCACAGGTAAGTCTTGACTCATTGCCCAGCCATAGAGATTGTTGGCGTCTAAATAAACTATATAATTTGAGGGTTTCGTTGGGTCATATGATTCGAGATATGGATTGTTTGCCTTTCCATATCTGTTCACGCAAATTGATATGCCGCCTCTTTTCGCTGTGTCTATAAAATTGTACATGTCAATGTCGGTTAGAAGTTCAACATACCAGTCTGGGTTTTCATCCCATTTCATTTTAAGTAGAGATTCCCAGCTGGTGGCAGGTAAACTTACATAATGTGCGGGATCAAGACCATATGCTGTGTACCAGGTGTTTCTGAAGGTTTGAAACACATCGGCCAGAAGAAAAACATCAGTGTAAAGATAAATCATGTGGTATTGAAAAAAGTTTTGGCAGTTGAAATGTTTGTAGACTGCTTGTGCGTGCTCATAGTCATTGTCAGAAATTCCTGAGTTTGTTAGCTGAGAGAAGAACTTTTCTTTTGGTGGAAGTTCGCCTTCAAAGACGTGCTTTTCAAAAGCGTGCGAACCAGTCACATACTCATAAGGGTAGAAGCCTTTCTTTCTGAGTAGCTTGAAAGACACGGGATCTTGGTTTGCTAATATTTTGGCCAGGATTTTTGTATAAGTGCATTGCTCATCTGTTAGATTTTTACTTAATGCGTCTAGACTGGCTGCTAGGAACTGATAAGAATCCTTGATTTTAACCAAACCAGAAGAACCACTTAGTGAACCGGACGCCCCCACCTCTTTGATATTGAGGCATTTAAACTTTTCCTTGTTCTCTGCTATGCAGTCGAGGTGAATGCCCTCTATTTCACCTATTCTTTCAACGATTAGGTGCAGGTCGTATGAGCGAGCGTTATGAAGAAAAATGTTTAAATCGTGGATGTTATTTTTTAGCTTTAGGTTGCAGGTGTTGTGTGCGGCACCTCTGAAATTTCCTTGAATGTGCGAATGGTCTCTAACTTTCGGATTCTTTAAACTATCTTCAAATGGTTTTCTACATATGTAGCAATGGGTTGCCGATTGAAAATTGATCTCATCCTGATCGGTCATATCGATTGGCACAGGTGGGATTGCGCTAAATGTTCTACGTAACTCTAGCATTCTAAATATAAACTGTTTAACACAGTCTTCCCCAAAGAAGTGGTTATACTCGATGATATCAGAATTTCCTAGATGTCCAAGATTTCCAATGCAAACGTATGCTACTGAATTTGGGACGTGCTTTGTGGGGGCATCGGGGGTCTTTGTGGTTCTATTTTCAAGAATTGAACATTCAAAGTCGGCAAATACAATAAAGGGAAGTTTCTCCATCTTGTGATAATTTTTAAACCGTAAATACTTCTGGTTACCGAAAGGAAGAGAGCAGTTAGTTGGATGGTCTTCACAGGTGAGTTCATGCTCTGTGAGTTTTGCCTCCCGAGTTTCTTTACGACCACAATAATACTTAAGACACAATCTGCAGATAGATATGGCTTCTTTGTGGCTGGTCGTTTGCTTGTGAATTAGTTTGGAAAGATCTTTAATCCAAAAATAATGGGCTTCGGACTGTAAGTTTCCAATTATTAGAAGATCGACATCAGTGCGCCTGGCTGCTGGGTGTCGGGTCGGGTCTTCGTCGAAAATATTCTTGCTGCTCCTAACAATTTCAACTTTCTCTTTGCTTTCATTCCACTCGAATACGGTGATTCTGATTTTATTATTAAACACTTCCTCTAGTTTGGGGATTTGAGACACTGCTAAACCTCCTTTCTCAAATAGTATTCCTTTGCTGATACACTTGGTAAAATACTCGTCAAAGTACGTCTTATAATGGGAAGTTCTTTCAGGATGGGCTCGATCCTTGTCGTACAATAATGCTGACAAAACTGCCCACAAAGCACAGCAGTTGTCATAGTTCTTCACGTTGATACAGGCCTTTTTATTGGCGAGCTTTGTTGGCAGCTCCAGGTAAGAAGAAGCTTTAAGGGGATCGAATTTGAAAATCATAGCTGAAACTTTTCGAATCCCAGTAACAACCCAACCAGAACCTCTTGATGTAAAGGCGTCAATCTTTTTACTAACTTCTTGTAGAAAAGGGTCTGGTGAATCGGTTGGACTAAAGGGTGAAGCCTTACTGGTCATGTAATATTCAAGATGTTCAGTAGGTTTCGTAGGCATATAAAATTCCAATAAAAACGAGAGCTGAAGCTTGAAGGTTTTGCGTGTTTTAAGTGTGTGATTGATAACTGATTGAATGTCATCTCTAAAGTCATTTATGTCAGGTGTCGTTGTTGTGTTGGATGTTGTTGTGGATGTTGTTGTGTTGTGTTTGACTGGTATGGTATACTCTATGTAGTGGTCTGTAAAAGTTCTCTTTGCAAATTGAATGTCTTCTTGGTTCATCTCTGACTCAATTTGGTGGATTGTTCTTTCCAGGTCATCCTGTTCCTGTTTATTCTGTGGGTATTTAGGTACATTTTGCCCTGTGAGAGTTTGGTACTTGTTAACTAGGTTGCGGCTCTTCTGTTGGTGTTCAGCTGCTGGGTTTTTTACTGGGGTGTACTGATCTGATGACTGTAGTTGCTTTATTATTTCTAATTGTTTCTCATAGCTGCCTAGGTATCCTGGGTCTGTATTGAACTTTTGCTTACAGAGTTCTTGAAGATATTTGCTTTTGTCCTGAAAAGAAAGATTTTGGTTTTGAGAAAAATAAGAGTTTACAGAATCTTTTGCTGGATTTGCTTTCGGCATGTTTTTTTTCTATAAGTTTAAAAAAAATTTTTGGGTGGTCACCCTTAGCTTTTGCTTGAACTTCTCTGGACTAATTACTTTTGATTAATTTGAGTATTACTGATCAGATCCCTGCTTTTATCTTTTTACATCCGGAGCATTGTAAATCCTGCTTTATGCAATGTCATTATAGCTTTTATGACGTCGGATTTTGAAATGTTGTCCACGTTTTCCGAGGGATTAGTATTAGGATTAGTTGCGAAGGTTTCCAAGGGGCAGCCTTCACCCGCCTTAATTGTGACTCCCTTTTCTCTCGCGATTTTCTGCATATCTAACTGGTGAGCTCTGTCATTACCCGCTTTCACAGCCGTTGCAACACCTCCAGCAACACCACCTGCTGCACTAACTGCACCCGCAATGATTGGAATCAGTGCGGCGAGAGGCAGGATTCCCCCAGTCTTTTCATCTGTAATGCTGCGGGGGTTGTGGGTGTGGTTATTGCAATCTTTACAATGGATTTGCTGCTGTAACGGATCGACTTTCACTTTCATGCCCTTAATAGTTACAAAACCTGGCTGTTTAGAGTCGATGATTTTGCTAATTTTATTAACTGTTCTGGTTTCGATCATTTTTTGTACATTTTTATTTTTCAATTTATTTCTGTGTCACTTGGAATGACGAGAAGTTCTGCTCTGGCAAATGATCTTGTAGGGGATTTAGGATTAAAGGCTTGAGAAAGAAAATAATATTGGCCGGTTGCTGTTGTAAAGTGCCTGTCTATTTTATGTACATCTAAACTGAAATAGGGGTCAGTTGCTCGTCTCTTGGTGTCCTTTTCTAATTCTCCCGGCAGGTAAAGGAATCGAACAAACTCAGAATTTGTGAGAATTTCCGGAGAATAAACTCCTGGGAGCTTTGGATAATTTTTTTGTTGTGGATTGGGACATTTAAGCTGAACTTTGTCTTGTTTAATTGCAATTGAAGGTTTTAGGCCTGTCATGCGAGAAACTTCATTGTTAAGCTGACTGATTACTACTGGGAGTTGGTCTTTGCATTTGGTGTAGTATTGTCCGCTCTTCAGTTTGAGTTCCTCTGCTGTCTGCTTAGTAAATAGTCGCTTGGCTAAAGTTAGATTAAATCTTTCGACGAAGGCTTGATCTCTGTGAAGCTCGGTTCTACCGTAACGAATTTTTGTATTATTTTTTTGCATTAGAGTTTTAACTCGACCCATGAATTCTTTACCCGGATCGGTCATCAATGTTTCTGGGAAGGTTAAAGGTGAATTTTTATAAATATCTTGAAAGGCAGTTGCTACAACTTCTGACTTCTTTGTTTTCAGCGGTCTTGCTTCTTTATAACGCGAAGCTACATCAATAACTGTAAGAGCGTACTTATACCCAGAATCGTTTGGGAGAAACAGAAGATCAGCTTGGTGCGCCTCGTTAGGCTTATAGATGTTGAAGTGGGGTCTTGTAAATTTAACAGGTGGGAAATAGACTTGATAAACAGCCTGTTTAGACAGCCATTTTTCTACTATTTGTTTTGGTTCTTTACTAAGTTCTGTTAATTTGGAGACGGCATTATTTCCGATAAAATAACCGCCGTCCCGGTAATAAATTGCTTGTAATTTGTTCTCAGTCATTATTTTTTTTAATTTTATTTTAAATAAAAATGCCAGACATTCACGGAATAATCGAAAGCTTCCGAAGCCAAGCAAAGGTTGGACAATCCCTGGATATAAGTATTGCGGACCTTTGAACCCTCTTGAAATTCAATTAGATTCCAACAATGTGCCTAATCCAGGTCATGAGCCTGTAGATGAACTTGATGAGGTATGTATGGAACATGATATAAAGTATCGCGACTTCCCAAATGAAAAGCATCGGTGGGATAAAGAGATGCTTAAAAGGCTAGACAATATGGGAGCATCGAGCGGGTTTAGAGAAAGTATTGCGCGTAAGTTAGTTAAAGGAATCATTTTTGGAAAGGCGAAGCTAGGGCTGGGGGTTGGCGGGTGCATAGGGGAAGAGAGATCAGTGGGATTTGTATTGCACGCGCCGTACAGGGAGTTGGGAAGACTGCTGAAAGAGCTTGGGATAGAAAAATTTGTACAGTGAGCTTTAAGAAAGAGGCCAAGAAGCAAGGCCAAGCGTTCAAAAAAATGAAAATTTACTTCGGAGTGAAAGCCAAAATTTTGAACGGTTGGCCTCGCTTTTTGGCCAAAATTTCCATTCGGAATTTTCCATTGTGGGAAAAACTCTCGTCTAAAAATAAATTATATTTGTCATAGAACATTCTAGAATATTCTAGAAGGGATTTTCTTTCCTTCCAACCCCCAACTTGTATATTATATAAGTCAACTCTATTCGCCTTCTCCTCTTACCATGCCCATGCCTTCACTAGCAACATTGAAAAGAAGAAAACGTGAAAAAAATGATCTTCTACGTCATCTGAAAACAAGCATAGAAAGGCTATATCGTGATACCTTATTTAGTGCTCCAAATTTAAATGCATTATTAGCATATAATTATTCTAATGACGCCACTTTTATAAGAGATTGCGACCGAACTGCGCAGTTTTGGAAACTTCTCAAAGTAAGTAATATTGCTTCCTACTTCCTATTGCTTTCTACTTCGTTCACTATATTTATATATTTGAGTGACAAATCTGTAAAAAACCCGAAACCCACCTTATTATCTGCAGAAATTTATATCAACAAAAGCGTCCATCAATGAGCTGGATGTTAGAATTAGAGAGGCTCAGACCACCGAGCTGCTCATTGATGAGGGATCCAACAACAGGCATCAAGAACCGCCACGAAACGATCATCTTCTACAGGAGCGATATGAAAATGATATGCAACAACATAATACCAATCGGCAACCTATTGACAATAGGCAACAGCAGCCAGATGACCTACAGAACCTTTTAATGTGCGCAGTGTGCTTATCATCAATGGAAGATCCGCGGATTCTGCCCTGCAACCATAGATTCTGTTTGGCATGTTTGAATAGAATTTTTAATAACGACAACCGGCTACCGTGTCCACTATGCCGGGCTCCAACGAATACAAATCCTCAACTGCTGCCGCGGGACGAAGAGCTGTTTCGCTTGGTACAACAACAACGTAACCAGCAGCAACAATAACTATATTAATAGATATTTAATCTTAATTAACAATTATATACAAACTATTTTAACATCGTGATATAGTTTGTTAATAATATTGTGACGATGACAATTATTTCAATTTACTTATTAATAACAATATAACCGATTAAATTTTATTTAATGGATTTAATGGTTGCCATTACTGGTAGATTATAAATGTTAATTTAATGGTTGACAAATATTTAATTCATGATCTAATATATTTAAAATAAACAATTAATAAAGATATACTTTAATAGTTTGCTTAAAGGTATAGGTTGTCACAATATACTTTGATCATTTTCGTCGCGTTTTCTTTTTTTTTAAAGGGAAAACGAAAAAATATTTTGTACAATATTTCTAACTCAGTTGCTGGTGGACAGATGATTGTTGAAAAACCTAATCCAGTAAAAAGAGTTGTGCTCTGTAACAAAGAAATTAATGAAATATTGCTACAGTTTGAGACAGAGGACGGAGAAGCTGTTGATTTTAACGGTGAAGAGTTTGCAATGACAATTATTATTGAAAGAATGTGAGAGAAAAAAACAAAGAGAATAAAAAAAATGAAATAAATTAGAGTTGCTTAATAATTTCTGCAAAGTTATAGTAGCTGTCGTAATTGTTAGTAATTACTGAGCCATGCAAATAATGCCAGTGAATCTTAACCGCTTGATTAAGATTCGGGATGGTTGGTTCAATGTTAGGCCAGAATTTTTTCATATAATCTGTACATTCCTTCTTGCATTGGTACTTAGATTTGTAATTGGGTTCATGCGATTTGTAGTAAGAACTTGGAGAGACGATTGGAAGCATTTTTATTGAGAATGTTAAATTTTTTTTTCGGGGTGAGTACCCTGAGTTGTTGCTTGAATGTCTTTAAGTTGCTAGAATGAGGCTTAGGTTCAGTGTCTCCGGATGAAAGCTGGAGGTGCATTGAACTCGCTAGGATGTAAAAAGTAATGGATTATGGATTATGATTTTTTTTTCAAAGATTTTTAAGGTGATTTTTTCGATTTCTTTGGGATTAACTAAATTTAAAGAATCTAGATTACGTTGAATGGTTATCCGTGAAAGTCAACCCCTAATTTTCATTATTTATGTAGGCATAATAAGTTAAAAGAATCTAGATTATGATGGATGTTTTTCCATGAAGTCGATCCCCCTATTTTTTCTAACTGTGCGGGCATAATAAATTAAAAGAATGTAGATTATGATGGACGCGAAAAGTTCTGTCCTAGAAGCCCCGTCTTGCATTCTACTTCTTCGAGCTCTACATAAATCTTAAGGATTTCAAGCTGCTACGAGATCTTCAAAAAATTTTTTGACACGCGAATAGGCAAGACTGCCGCCATGATCTTGTGTAAAATCGACAGCGTGCTTCTTCTGTGCCTGGTGGCTGCTCTCGTGGTCAGAGAGTCGCTCAGTCTGCCTCAGTCGACTAGAAGTCCGACCGATAGTCGAGAGGGTCTCGGGGTGACTCAGGTGAGAGAAACTAATATTGACAGCTCATCATGATATTTCAACACAGTGCAACTGAATTACCTTTCAGAAAACGCTTCACCACGTCACAATCAAGTCCACCTACCTTGTGGGCAAGCGGTTCAACCGTCTTCAAATCAAAATGAGGCGAAGCCACTGGTCAAACATTTACTGCTCCAGTCCGTATCACGTGGTTTCGTGCTTCGGCTGGCATCCCTACAAGTGATCGAACGGTGGTTGCCCCGTGCAGGAAGAGTTTGAGAGTACTTTAACACTGATATCGACTTAATAAGAAGGCACTTATTGAGCTAGGGTTTCTGAGCTTGTTAATACGATTTAATTCGAACAAATAATCAAGGGGAAAGTTCAACTATGTCGACTTACAGCAAAATTTTATTTAAATGTAGCTAATTTTAGATATGCATCGTAAAAAATATTCTCGATGTTACTCTGTCACTCACTATTTCCTAAAACTAACCATAAACAGAAGCAATATTATGAATGCGTACTATCAATCAATCAATGCTCGTAGGCAATAAAATACTGGTAACTAAGCTTCTTACCATCGACTTTTAAACGTTACCGAAATATCCGTTTCCAAACCTTTTCAAGGTTAGAACTTGCGTGGTATCTTGCCGCAGTGTGCTACTGTGAGCCTATGTAATATCTGACCACGGTTCTGATGCATGATAATTGCTTCTGCTTGGTTAGCAGATCGAAAATGCAGTACCGATTGCAACTGTACATAGCTGCTTTCAATGTAGAACTTTTGAGTACACTGGTTCAGCTGTACAGTGTGACCGCAAATGAATAAACCGATCCTTCAGTATTCAGACATTATTCAGCAAAAAGTCACGAATCCACGCTTTAACCCGCTGTAACGAAGCTTTCAAGCTAACCGCAACAAGACAGATAAAATGAGATTGCTAGAGAATCTGTTAAGTCACATTCTAAGTAGAATTGCGTTAGGCAATTTTTCCGTAAGCAAAACAATAGGCAATGAAAATTGTAGTGCTGATTTTTAGCTGTTTAATTGTTTCGACAGTGACTTCCAGCCTAGTACAATCGAGGTCGACTTACGAACGGCCACCGGCCATCAACATCGACATTGGCTGCTTGGTGGACTCCGGCGTCTCGTCCGCATTTTGCATCATCAACAACCTGGCCAACTGCTACTTTTCGCACGGCGGTCTACCGCCTCTGTTGGCGCAGTGCTTGGCGCAGAAATGCGGAGGCTTGCCGTCAATCATCGAGCGCTGCATTCAACTGTGAGCTGCTTCAATATAGGTCGAGTCAATGTCAATCGTTGATCAATAAATTGATAACGTGAATTATATCTCTAAATAAAGACATTTACGATTCTAAAGGTCAACGCATTTCAAAATTATTCGATCTCAGTACACGTCTGTATGTCTAATTTAGGAAACTGGTAAAGTACATAGAACTTTAATTCGAAATTATTTGGTCCAAAGAGGCTTATCGAAGGCTTCTGTTTAATCTTAAGAGCCAATCTGTCAGCACAAAACCAGATTATCCCATTATTTGATTTTGGATCGGTTAGGGTCTCGAGTATTTGTTAACTTGACCTTTGTACCCAGGAGGGTTCGACGGGTGCAAAGTAAGTTCAAATTTGATAATGCCGAGAGTTCAACTTTTGGTCTTTGAGAAGCTTGACGGGATAGTGCTTCTTGTAAATATTCAAGTTTTGCTTCGAATATTTACACTTTCACTAGGAGTTTAAACATGCAAAATTAGGCTACGTTGTCCATTCATGGCTCTAAAAACAAGTTTTAAAAAAGTAAAAGCAACCACAAGTGATTATGGTGGCACATCATTATGACTAGCCATGCACCGGAATGACATCCTCTTTTTGAAATGGAATTAAGAGAGTTTATAATTGATCGATCTCAATACTAATACTTCACTGAAACGTTCGATGTAATTCGAATTGTTTCCCGATCAAATATATTTGATGCACTTGACAATAAGTTCAGGTGAACCGCCGCACTTCTGGGCTAGACAGACAGCTATTCGATTCAAGTCGCCGTTCGCACCCGAGGCGCAGCCGAACAGCGAGTTCACCACGCAGGTTAGCGAGTGCACGCCGGCCAACTTTAGACAGTAGGTGTCGATGATTATCCTACCTGCTGGCACGGCCATTGCTGCTTCTGGCGGTTTATTTGTTATAATTGCTAGCGATAGAGCTTCTGCAGCGAGTAGCAGAAGAGCCAGCAGGCTGAGTAGCTTCCGGTGTTGCATTTCTCGAGTGGTTTAGCTGCTGACTGAGTAAGGTGAGCGAAAACTTATCCAAAACTAAGGAAATTGTTTTTTATACGACAAAGCAGATCCATTTAGCTCTAATCGATAAGTATTTTTGCATTGATTGTAAAATATATAGCTGTATTTTGCCAATTAACTGTGTAGATATTTCGAAGACCAACAATTTATAGCGGTTTGGGTACAAAGTCCAGCTATTAAAGCTCTGGCAGTTTATCTGGTGCTTATTCTTAGTATCTTCCCCTGGTAAATTAATAAGTAATCTATCGCGTTATAACATTCTCGACGTTAAAACAATTTTATAATCTCACTCAATAGAGAGAATAATGCTAGCAAAGGTTAATATCGCAGCTTTTAACGCCTGAAGCCGCAACATGTGGCTTTTTATTGCTTCTGTTTTACGTAAGCAAGCTCGTTCGTGAAAAGAAACTTGACACTCCCACCGAATCACACCTCGCTGTATTGCGAGCATGTACGTACGCGTTAGAAAAAAAATCGTTTTTTTATTCCCAATATGCCGATTATCTTTGCCAATAAAAATTAAGTGATGAAACAAAACGTATATTGGGTAACAGTTCCTCACCATAAGTATGATAGCTCGTACATGCTACTGAAAACTGTAGAGTATTAGTAGCATTACAAAGAAAAACTACCGAAATTCAATTCCAATAAAACAATTTCGATAAAAAAATTGTTTCGATTTCTAAACTCTTTCTAAAGGATTAAACAAACGCAAATGCAAAGCACAAATAATCACAGAACTTCTGTGCAAATAATTCAGGTTCGACGCAAAATTTACAATTAAATGTCGTTTAAAACGCAACAAATCGGGGCGCGCGCCAATTCAAATCAGCGCTTGCCGCTCCTGCTGGTCTCGGTCACGCATTGCCGCGGCGTGGGCAGCCGCTGCCTCCTTGACGTCGAGCTGCTGCAGCAGCATCGCTGTTGTTGGGCCCAGATCGGCTAAGTCTCGGTCTAGAGATGGACTGGCCTCAATTGAATCTGTTTAGAATGGGGAATTTTTACGAACGGGATGTATAGTATAATACAGAAAACTCCCTGGTTTGTAGAGTGAATTTCACTGATAGCGAAAATCTGAATTTCAAGTAATACTGGAAGACCGTGCTAAAGTATTCCTCAGTTAGCTTAGAGTCTTCTTTCTCCCGTCTCAATAGCCGGCACCTCTGAAAGACGTCTTATCCCCTCTTCAACACTTCCCCTATTCAGCTTCTTAGCTCGCCTTCGTCATCTGAGAATTGTATCTATCTAGCGCACTTTTTTCCGAGCTCCACGGAGATTTCTGACGGGAAGACGCCGGTCTGCGAACCGCCACCTCCCTCTCTCTGTCTAGAGTAGCCAGTCGAGCAGAGATGAAGCAGGAAATATCTTCCCGAGGCGGACTCTCGAGCGGCCTCTCCAACGCAGTCTGGCATGCGTGGCCGGAATATAGGATGCGACGAAAATGAGAGGGATTTTGCTAGTTATTATGGCCGCATCGAGGCATGATAGCGGACATAGTCTGCAAGGGATTTTCGAGCGCTCGGATGAAACTTTCAGAGCAGCTCAGCCTTCCTCCGGCGAGACTCGGCTGGATGCCGAACTTTGAGAAATGTGTCGTCCTTCGTGTTCTATGGGAAAAAATTTTCTCACTGCTGATTAATCCGGAATAATGCGCCGAGAAAAGGGGATCTGTTCGATCAGAGCTAGATAACTGGAGAATGATCTTGGATTGATCCTGGGCTGCATTTTTTAGCGCCTTGGGGCCAGACAGAATTATCCTAGGAGATCAAACTGACAACAAAAAATGATAAATTGGAGCCTTTAAAGCGAGCTTTTTTTAGAACCAGCGAAAGTTTGAAAATGTCAAAGTATTTGCATGTGAACTGGCAGCAACTGAACCATCTAAAATACTCTAAAATCAATCGCAAACAATTTAGAGCTTATTGAAGCAACAAGTAAAGTGAGTCTGTTTAGAAGGGGGGGGGGGGCGCGTGGCTCGGCAGTCTAGCGCGTCTGTCTTGTGTGCCACTGGTGCCAGGTTCGATCCCGCGTTGTAGGTGGGCTATTTTTCCTTGCGCGTTTTACGTGTGCATGGTCACATTAATTTGGGGCCTTGTGCACGAATTGGTTGGGCAATTTGTGCAATTTACGCACATGAGGGCAACCCCCTAAGGCACAGAGAGTGTACATTCCTGGAACTGCCACTTGTACACCCTATGTGAGTGCGTGACTGGATGCCGGCCTGTGTTTGTGTCTATGCCTGCATACCGTATTTAGTGTGACTGAACGCGCTTGAGGATTCAGCGCAATGGACAGTCATGCCCCGTCGCTGGTTGTGGGACGATGGCGCTTTAAGCAGATTTAGCTTTTTTCGTGTCTGTTTAGAATTTTTTTTGGTTCCCCGTCAGGACATGTTTCTCCCAGTCACGTGATTGTAAATTAAGAGTTAACGTAGGAGCTACCTTTAATTTCAGTTTAGATAACACCAAATACAAACTGTTTGGCTGATACCTTTTAAACTGGCTTTCGAAGCATTTGAACAATCTGACTTCCTTGTGGCTGATTTACTCGGTAGATTCTCCATTTTACTTGTAGGTTCGTTGTTGGACATTTTCTGACCCTCCCTCGTTTGCTTGTTGTTCTCCGCCTGCTTAGCTGCCTCCTTGGCCTCACGCTCGCACTCGCTGCAGTAGCTATCTGAACCGGAGCAGCTGCCGTCGCTTTGGTCACCGTCGTGGTCTGTGTCACAGCTGCTGTCGTCGTCGCAGTTGCTCTCCGTCGGATTGACGTCAGCCGAGTCGGAGCCAGATTCTGAAGACGATGAATCTGCGGCTAGTGAGGCTGCTTCGTCTCTTCTGCTGCTGCTGCTGCCGCTGCTGCTCCAGCCTGTTAGAATTCAGGCAAAGATAATTAATTGATTTCTTATGGCGAGACACTTTCCATTAAAAAAAACTCCGGGAAAAAAATAGATTACGTAATAACACCAACAAAAGTCTCACGATCTTGAAGATTATCCAAGGCTTATGCGGTGAAAATCACGTACATTAGCCTAATGCCTCAGTTTCTTTTCTTCTCCATTTTAACCTTTTATTTGATGATAGAAATTATTTGGACAAAATATTAGCAAATCCCATCTGATTCCCAACCAGATCTTGCAAGCTTTGCTTCGTCTAATCTCGAAGCCTCTCTGTCCATTTCCTAAAATGTCAGAGACCTCGCTGATGCACTGAAACTGACTGCCTGTCTCGTCAAAGTTCCGTGGCGGGGTTCCGGGGACACAAAAATTCGCTTTCAGCTTGGACTAAACATGTGGGATGGAGCATACAGATGTCCGCGAATTTCACCTGGACAAGACGGGTGGGCTGTACTTTCAGTCGCCAGTTGTTTTCTATGAAGTTTATTTGAAAATGAAGACACGAGAATTCGGATTTTTGTCAGCTTGTTTTAAACCAAATGCGAAAGCCAGTCTGCTGACAGAAAGAGCAGAGCTAACTTTTTGTGGCGCCACTAGAAGCTCATAACCGCTAAAAGCAATTATTCAAAAATTTATAACGCATTCCCAGTTTCTTGTTCATGATATGTGTCCCCGTTTGTGGAAGTTCACCGACCTAGCTCGAACTGCGCAGTGCTTTCTACAACTGATAGATAGATAGATAGATAGATAGATAGATAGATAGATAGATAGATAGATAGATAGATAGATAGATAGATAGATAGATAGATAGATAGATAGATAGATAGATAGATAGATAGATAGATAGATAGATAGATAGATAGATAGATAGATAGATAGATAGATAGATAGATAGATAGATAGATAGATAGATAGATAGATAGATAGATAGATAGATAGATAGATAGATAGATAGATAGATAGATAGATAGATAGATAGATAGATAGATAGATAGATAGATAGATAGATAGATAGATAGATAGATAGATAGATAGATAGATAGATAGATAGATAGATAGATAGATAGATAGATAGATAGATAGATAGATAGATAGATAGATAGATAGATAGATAGATAGATAGATAGATAGATAGATAGATAGATAGATAGATAGATAGATAGATAGATAGATAGATAGATAGATAGATAGATAGATAGATAGATAGATAGATAGATAGATAGATAGATAGATAGATAGATAGATAGATAGATAGATAGATAGATAGATAGATAGATAGATAGATAGATAGATAGATAGATAGATAGATAGATAGATAGATAGATAGATAGATAGATAGATAGATAGATAGATAGATAGATAGATAGATAGATAGATAGATAGATAGATAGATAGATAGATAGATAGATAGATAGATAGATAGATAGATAGATAGATAGATAGATAGATAGATAGATAGATAGATAGATAGATAGATAGATAGATAGATAGATAGATAGATAGATAGATAGATAGATAGATAGATAGATAGATAGATAGATAGATAGATAGATAGATAGATAGATAGATAGATAGATAGATAGATAGATAGATAGATAGATAGATAGATAGATAGATAGATAGATAGATAGATAGATAGATAGATAGATAGATAGATAGATAGATAGATAGATAGATAGATAGATAGATAGATAGATAGATAGATAGATAGATAGATAGATAGATAGATAGATAGATAGATAGATAGATAGATAGATAGATAGATAGATAGATAGATAGATAGATAGATAGATAGATAGATAGATAGATAGATAGATAGATAGATAGATAGATAGATAGATAGATAGATAGATAGATAGATAGATAGATAGATAGATAGATAGATAGATAGATAGATAGATAGATAGATAGATAGATAGATAGATAGATAGATAGATAGATAGATAGATAGATAGATAGATAGATAGATAGATAGATAGATAGATAGATAGATAGATAGATAGATAGATAGATAGATAGATAGATAGATAGATAGATAGATAGATAGATAGATAGATAGATAGATAGATAGATAGATAGATAGATAGATAGATAGATAGATAGATAGATAGATAGATAGATAGATAGATAGATAGATAGATAGATAGATAGATAGATAGATAGATAGATAGATAGATAGATAGATAGATAGATAGATAGATAGATAGATAGATAGATAGATAGATAGATAGATAGATAGATAGATAGATAGATAGATAGATAGATAGATAGATAGATAGATAGATAGATAGATAGATAGATAGATAGATAGATAGATAGATAGATAGATAGATAGATAGATAGATAGATAGATAGATAGATAGATAGATAGATAGATAGATAGATAGATAGATAGATAGATAGATAGATAGATAGATAGATAGATAGATAGATAGATAGATAGATAGATAGATAGATAGATAGATAGATAGATAGATAGATAGATAGATAGATAGATAGATAGATAGATAGATAGATAGATAGATAGATAGATAGATAGATAGATAGATAGATAGATAGATAGATAGATAGATAGATAGATAGATAGATAGATAGATAGATAGATAGATAGATAGATAGATAGATAGATAGATAGATAGATAGATAGATAGATAGATAGATAGATAGATAGATAGATAGATAGATAGATAGATAGATAGATAGATAGATAGATAGATAGATAGATAGATAGATAGATAGATAGATAGATAGATAGATAGATAGATAGATAGATAGATAGATAGATAGATAGATAGATAGATAGATAGATAGATAGATAGATAGATAGATAGATAGATAGATAGATAGATAGATAGATAGATAGATAGATAGATAGATAGATAGATAGATAGATAGATAGATAGATAGATAGATAGATAGATAGATAGATAGATAGATAGATAGATAGATAGATAGATAGATAGATAGATAGATAGATAGATAGATAGATAGATAGATAGATAGATAGATAGATAGATAGATAGATAGATAGATAGATAGATAGATAGATAGATAGATAGATAGATAGATAGATAGATAGATAGATAGATAGATAGATAGATAGATAGATAGATAGATAGATAGATAGATAGATAGATAGATAGATAGATAGATAGATAGATAGATAGATAGATAGATAGATAGATAGATAGATAGATAGATAGATAGATAGATAGATAGATAGATAGATAGATAGATAGATAGATAGATAGATAGATAGATAGATAGATAGATAGATAGATAGATAGATAGATAGATAAATAGATAGATAAATAGATAGATAGATAGATAGATAGATAGATAGATAAATAGATAGATAGATAGAAAAATGAGGATCAGGCAGTCAAGTTGGCGCCTCAACAATCCCCAGGAAGCCAGTCGCCCAACCGATCCTTCATCCCAGACGGCGCCACCAGCTCAATGCCAGCCTACTCGTTCCCGCTGCTGTCACCTCTCATTCCCCATGTGTCTCGCACTGCCCCCATTTAATCCAATTACGGAATGGCCGAAGGCGGACCCCGCCAGCAACTAAATCATTCATTGCCTTCCCACAACTCGTCCGCACAAACCTCCCTCAAAAAAACCCTTCAACCTCACGATAACCGGGTGGGCGAGCCTTGAAGAGGCCACATCCGGTTACGTCCCAGGCTCCATTCTCCAAGCGTCATCTCTCCTCCCTCCGAAGAGTTTTGACAGAGCTCAGATTTGGTCACTGAGAAGCGTCAGTAAATAAATTTAGACATCCGCTCAGCAGCTCCATTTCTGAAGTTCTAATTTAATTATCAGGGCCGATAAGCTGGGAGAAATTTCCCACGGACAGCAAATCAATCAGTCTCGATTTTGCCCGAAGTTAATCTGCTGTTCAAATCTAGCTGGTATATTTTTATTGACTCGGGAATGAGAAAAAAATAATGAAAAAAGCATTGCAAACGGCTTTGAAATTTCAGATTATTTGATTGATGTCAGTCTACCAGCTTAGATAAACAAATTTGAAGCAACCGTATGATGGATAAGACAAGTTTTGGCTTAAATTATTGATTGGGGTGAGGCTTTTCAAAATAGTGACAGACGCATCGTAAATTCTGCATGGAGACGCGTGAAAAATTATGAGTCACAATATGGATACTGGAGCTTGTGTCTTACGCAAAATTTTAAGAAAAATGCATGAGCTTATCCTCGATACCATTGCTGCATTTGGTTTCATTTTTCAATTTGATTTGCCATCGTAATTATTGGGCTTGGCATTTGATCTGGCTTTGGGATGCTTGGAAAAATTTTGGATGGCCCCTTTGCCCGTGAGGACTGAGCAAATGTACACAGCCCTCGGAAGCGCTTCGCAGCTAGCTCTGGCTGTACCGTGGGCTGTACATCTGGTCGAAAAGGTACAGACCTAAATTTGTAGCTTGGAGACCCAAATGTGTGGCTTGGAGACACAAATTTGTAGCTTGGAGACCCAAATGTGCAGCTTGAAGACACAAATGTGTAGCGTGGAGACCCAAATGTGTAACTCGGAGACCCATATGTGAAACTCGGAGACCCAATTGTGTAACTCGGAGACTTAAATGTGTAACTTGGAGACCCAAATGTGTAACTCGGAGACTTAAATGTGTAACTTGGAGACCCAAATGTGTAACTCGGAGACCCAAATGTGTAACTCGGAGACCCAAATGTGTAGCTTGGAGACCGAAATGTGTAACTTGGAGACCCAAATGTGTAGCTTGGAGACCCAATTGTGTAACTCGGAGACTTAAATGTGTTACTTGGAGACCCAAATGCGTAACTTGGAGACCCAAGTATGTAGCTTGGTGACCCAAATGTGCAGCTTCAAGAAAAAAATGCAATTGTCATTCCTGAGTCACACTACATTTGTTTTGATTAAAAAATCTGCAGCTAACTAAGCTTAATTTATAGCTCAAACCAGTAGCTCTAAGACTCAAATCAGTAGCTTCAATTAATTAGTGTTAGTAGTTTACAGAACGTGAGCAGCACACAAACTCAGCTGACTCACCGGACGCCCGAGACTGTCTGAGCTGCAGGCCGACAGCCACCTGCTCAGGCAGGGCCTGTGGCGAGCAGACGTTGACACGAATGCGCCTGCAGTAGCCGCTTCGCTCCAGATGTCGACAGATGGCCAGCTGCAGGCTATTCAAAGCGAACCAACGTCCGTTGAGTTGAACTACTTGAAGCTTCGGATAGGACGAGTCGTGGCTCATCAGGCGTTTGGCGTACGCCGTGAGGTCAATGGAGGACAGGCGCTCCTCGCTAGCCAGCTCCGACCAGTTCCTCACTCGGGAAAAGAAATGAATCTCCGAGGGTAGGAGAAATTTCATTGTTGCCGGTGGCGGTTCGTTTTTCTGACGCGTTGCCATAGATACGGGAATTTCGTCCGATAAAGAGAACGAATCGATTAGTTTCGAGTATTTGTTTGCGAATTCGATCTGTCTTATCTCATTCTAGAAACGTCCAAATGTGAAGAGGGCGAGGGTGGAGCCGCCCCCCCTGAGGGCTGACTGATATACCGGAATACCGGAATGACAGATGAGCAAATTAGTCCAGCGTCCCGTCCTATTGGCTGCTGCCTGCCTGTAGGAAAGGCAGAAAGCCTGCCTGCATAGCCGATGCGTGACTTGTCCCGGTGACTGACTGGCTACTTGGGCTGGTTGGATACGCAAACTGGAGGGGGCAAGCGGAGCTGAGGTCTGCAGAAAGCTGATACGAGCTGATGCAGTTCCGCTCTAACGAGTCGATGAAGCGTAACCTCCGCTTCTCAAACTGAACTACGGTTAGTGACTCAGAGTTAGAGATCAAAATTTAGAAGTGGCGAAAAGTTGTGAGACGCCTGGGAAAGGAAATAATCCATAGTAGCTATCAAGTTAAAGCAATTTCAAGGCGATATTTGATCTAAAGTTACAAAGATTACGAAGCTTTGACAGCCGAATGAAAGGATTCATCGGGATGCGAAGAAACTGGGGCGCAAATGAATGCGATCTGAAGACCTAAACGAGGAGATCAATGGAAACAAAAAGTCACACAACTAGAGGCATAATTTTTTGGATCTAGAAACCGAAATGACAGGAAGAAATCACTGAGTTCAGATGCAAATTGAATGAGATCGTAGAGTCTAGATCTAGAGACATGGAGGAAATGACATCTGCAGACAAATTAAAGTTGAGATATTGAGACAACGGAATTGAAGTCTAGAGACATCAGAGACCTTTATATTCGCAATTTCGATGAATTTTGGGAAATACATGACGACGAATTTCAAGGAACATCTCGACTCCGTATTTATGTCGAGACCCTATCGGGAAGAGCTGATCTAGAGCCACGAACGATTGGAGATCTAGAGACAAAATACCTTGAGACACAAAGGCTAGAGAGATCTAGTGACCCAACTGATTAGCGATCAAAAAGCATACACGTCAGTAGGTCTAGAGTTTTCGATTATGTAGCCAAAGAGCGAGTGACGGGTTTAATTGTTCACAGCCTTTCTTGGTTGTCCCAAATTTTATTCTGGTAGGAAAGGGAATCTTGATGCAAATACTCGTAGCCGATAGGAGAAAGTTTCGAGAATTTCGAAGTCCCAAAAACAGTGCACCTGTCTTTCTAACGGCAAGGTCAAGAAATATTTTTCGCATGGATGCAGAGCTTTTTAACCTTAACAGACAGCCTTTAAGCCGGAGCTTAAAAAGCTTTAAAACAGCAGAATTGGGCTTTCAGCGCCAAGGCTAGAAAGTTTATTTTTCCACCCAAAGAAGAAATATGGGAGAGAAAAAGTAGGGAGAAAAAGACTAAGCAACACAGTTTCTGGAGGGAATAGAGGCTTCAGATGATTAGCATCTCCCCATGCTTTCAGACCTCTCCCGCTGCTGGGACCGCGAGGCGACGAAAACAACCCCATAATCCTTAATCCTCTCTTTTCCCTCGTTCAGGACCTCCTTTCCGCGTTTATCAATGATTTATTTAACAAGCAGGCGGCGAGCGATTTTTTTCAGTTGCTGGCGCCGCCACTCTCTAATTATGCCGCGTTTTCTTTATTGCGCACCTGTCACTTCATAATAATGATTATTGTGCGTGCCACCCACGGGATAGGCGGGGAACTGCGGCCTGAAGCGAATCGACTGAATAAACATTGGTGAGAGATGGCTGCGCACCATTGCTGGACAGAAAATGGCAGATTTGGTAGAAAAATAGTAAATTGGATGGTAATATAGACCAATTTGGTAATGGTAATTTCTGAGTGTCTGTCTGTCTGTCTGTCTGTCTGTCTGTCTCTCTGTCTGTCTGTGTCTGTCTCTCTGTGTGTCTGTCTGTCTGTCTGTCTGTCTGTCTGTCTGTCTGTCTGTCTGTCTGTCTGTCTGTCTGTCTGTCTGTCTGTCTGTCTGTCTGTCTGTCTGTCTGTCTGTCTGTCTGTCTGTCTGTCTGTCTGTCTGTCTGCCTGTCTGTCTGTGTATTTGTGTCGATCTTAGTGTTCTTTATGCTTCAAAGTCTTATATTGTGTGTCTTATAAGTTTTTTGTTGCCTAATCAATAGAATACTCTCTTTTTCTAAAAAGACAGAAAGCTGCAATTCCACAAACTGCAAATAGAAAAAAGTTTTTGCCTCGAAAAAAATTTTTTTGCCTCTCAAGAATAGCAAATCGCATTGGTGCTTTGTCACGTTCTCGTTTCGTGATGAAATTCATTTTTTGGTTTGACGATAGAGTTTTAAAGGGAAATTTGCACTTTGATATTTTGGGCTTCAGTACCCCAATCATTAGAACGCACCATTTTTCGTGCACCCGACATCCAGCCTGCAACTTGTTCACTGATTAAGGCGACACTGCAGCCAACCAATATCCATGCCGTTCGACCGACATCAAAAATTTATGAGCCAATTTTTTCATATGCAGAGTGCGCGGGCTGCAACTAATGAGGTAACAAGAGAGAAAATTCCCTACGACTACAAGAGTATTGTGTGTCCGAAACTGACAGCCAGTCGGAATGTAAATTAGTTACTGAAGTGACTTCGGTATAGGAATTCCCCAAATAGGCGGGGAGAGGGGATTGCAGATAAATCTGCGGGAGTACGCTGGTGCGATGGATGTCTGTCTGGCTTAGGGACTTTGCTGTGTGGGGTGGACCATTGTGAGTAGCGTCAGAAACTTGTCCACTTTGTGTCAATTTGCTTCGGAGTCTCGAGCAGTAGCATGCAGTCTCTGGGGGGTTCGCTTTTGAGTGACAGGTTTGCCAGCAATTGATGCAGGATCAGTGGCTGGACATGTGTATTTATTTTATTCATTGCGAATTAATGTCAAGTACCGACAACCAAAAAAGAATTATATTTGTAAAAAAGACAAATCGTCTCAGCAAATAAAAGTGCGAGTGGACACAAACATACTGAAGTACTTGTTGGGTTTCGGCTTTGTCGTTTTACCGACGCGGCCTCAGAGCGCCGATCTTATTGCCTATATCGACAACTCTGGCCTCCCATTCCCGATCTCGAGGTCAGCCCCAGGGGTAGCATGATGGATGTGGCGAGCGGCTAGGTCCTATGCTAGGAGAAGACAGCGAGAGACAGACACGGAGATAAAGAAAGGTAGAGAGCCGCCAGCCCCAAAGGGAAGCTGACAGCCCCGCCGCCACCAACTTGTGTGGACTGCATCACCAAACAGCCCTGTCGAAACCAAGTTCCCGACTAATTGAGGCCTGATTTCCACCTACAACTAGTGTCTTTTAGCTGTCAATCTCGAAGTCATAGCCGACTAAGGGACACTGCAGGGACTAGATCGCATGACCAAGGCAGGCTCAGAGAGGACTTGTGCAGGGGGTTCTTGCATGGATCGGATTATGTGGACTCGGAAATGCACTGTTATATTACTAAGAGGAGTGGATAGGGAATATCCCAGCTTTTAGCCTCGATGCTTCAACTAACTGCCGCAAAGCGATGAAATGACCTAATTAGCCTCTTCCGAAAGCGCGCCCTAACTACCCTAAAGATTACATTAAGCTACATTACTAATTTGGCTGCCGCTGCGCCCCGAACTGCACTAAAGTACAGCCGAAGCTGAGTCCTCAATCTGGACTCTGATCGCATGAATTACTGACTGACTGGCTGCATGACTGGTCCGCCTTTGGTCCACCATGGCCGGCGCCAGCTAATTTAGCTGCTCATCCGAGCCAGCATGGCGAATAAATAAGGAGATCAAAAAGCGATTAACTGAATGATTTAGCTTTCACACCTAATCACTTGACTGCCTATGATATTGGAGCACTTTAACTACTATTGGCAATATATTATGATTTAAACTCTTACTGCCTCAAGTTAGCACAAAATAAGCAATAAGCAAATACGCAAATCCCTATTAAGACGCTAAGATGGGGACCGATAGAGACTATTCCCAATAAGGCAAAGTCACGCGATCTCTCACCAAAACCAATCAGATTAATGCACTTTCGATGCCTTCGAACTCCACAGTGGCCGAGGTAGATCTCGTACTCGACCGTTAGTACTTGTCGATCTCGCAGGCAAGGGCCTCTGATGACCTGTCGCTTCTCGATAACTCTTAGCTGATGCTGACACTAAGGCTGATGTTATTCGCCGATGACTTAGGGGGAGGTTCGCAATCTAAAGGGGAAGATACTTGTAGAACTAGGGGCCGTTTGCTCAGTCTCACTGAGGTTCCGGGACGACAAAACGTGTCCGAGACAGCAAAGCGGGCTGAAGATGGAGCGCGCTCGACGGCGCCTTTAAATAGGCGCGGGAGGCGCCGATTTGTTAGAATGATCGCCGAATTTTGCGATTGGTCCAGCCGCATTTGTTAAAACGATCGTGCATTTTTCTGATTGGCTGGCAAGCTAGTCACGTGACCCAACCCCACCAGGTGGTCTCACCAGTCTACCCGGGATCATAAAAAAGATGACAGGTGGGGTCGTAAATCAGCGCAGATGGGGAGAATTTACGAGCAAAATGATTTATGGGTTTTCGCAGCAGGAGGTCCTATGACTTAATAAAAATATGCGCGCAAATCAGCATGAAGAGCAGAAAGTGAAGAAAGTGAAGAGGAAAAGATAATCCTAAATCCCAAGGTACTTTTAGGGGTCGGAAGCTGAGCTGTCAAGAGTTGACAGGAAAAAAGCAAAAATAGAACAATAGGCGGGCTTCCTGAACCCCTCCAGATGTCATAAAAAGAGGCATAAAAAAAGTGGCAGACACGTGACTCACGGGCGCCATCTGGTGCCGAAAACTGTCAGTGGCAAAGGTCAGACAGTCTGGCGCAGAAGATTTATAGCCTAAAAATACCTAGGTACGCGCGTACGGGGGGAACTTTAGAAGCCAGCTAAGATGAGAAAAATTCCCTGCAGGAGCGTCATACTACTCCTGGATAGTAGAGGAAAAGAAACTGCTGTGGGGGAATCTGCGGAGTGAGCGACAAAGTGCGTCCCCATCATAGCCCCCCCTTTCTTCTGAGTCGAGCGTAGCTCGGCTCATAGAAAAAAGAGACAAGGGTGCACTGAGTTGCGAACGTAGCAGAGATCCCTTTAGCTCACATTTAGCATTATTAGGGGACCTAAGACCGATTAGATTAAAAGTACATTAGAAATACATTGGGGACATCTACAAAAACAGATTATTTTTTAGAAGGAATTTAGAACAAAACTTGCAAAGTTTAGACCCAAGAAAAGAAGACCCAAAGTGAAGAGAAATTGGAAAGGGAAAATAAAAAAGGTGAAGAAAACTGAGCAGTTAAAAAACGAGATAAAAGATTGACTTTAAACAGCAGGGGGCCTGCGCAAAAAGATCCTAAATCAGTTTTCGCACGTGGTGCGCGGGATCGACTCCGCAGGGTGCCAAGCGTTACTGGGGCTAGAGACAGCATAGACAGTTCTTATCAGTCAGTTGGGAAAACAAATTGCGCAATAGTTCAACTCATCCGGGATGGCATCCAGTCTCGCTCGAGGCCTCGGGCGTCCACGCGCGCAGCAGGGGGGCGAGGAGATCCGGGAATGCGTACCGCACCCCTCTCTCAACTCCAGCCCTCCCACAGTAGACCTCGGGGATCCTCGCCAAACGGGGAGGGGCCTCTCCAGAGCAAATCGGAAGCCCCCTATCGACACTGGGGATGATCTCCTCTGGCCGATGATCCTATGGCCGTTTGGCGTCGTGCTGAGCTGGGGTCCAAAATCCCTGATCCGAGCGGGGTGCAGGAGCGCCACCTCAACCGCTGGAGGCGGGAGGCTGGGCCGAAGGGCTACTTAACTTGATACACTGTCCGGGCGAAGAAAAGAACAAGTTCGCTCGCTCATTGCCCGCTCCACTGCACCTCGCTACCGACGCCAGGTCTGCCTCGTGCCACCGCCGAATCCGAAGACACCTCCAGGTAAGAACCTTCATGATTCTTGGCAATCAACCGCAATAACCTCACCGCATCGGGCTTCGCCTCTCATCATTTCCTTTCTCCCAACATCCCTCAAGGAACTCTTGCATCCGCCATATTACTCATAAAGTGCTAACTTCGGACAAGATCCATTTGGGATCCTGACAGAAACTGACGGAACATATTAGCATGAATTTGGAAAAATGAGGCAGCAACTGCACTTAATTACTATGGTTAAGTTTTTTTTTTTTTTTTTAAGACAAATAGTTAAAATGCTCCGCCATCACATTCCTACTGCCGAATTTTAAAACTTACTAAGCCAAGGTTTTATTTTACATAAGACGCTACTACTTTAGTCTGGTAAGTAGGCAGAATTGCGCATGGCTACACTAGTTTCACCTTAACGACCAAGTTCCTAAACCGTCCGACATGTAGTGAAATATTTAGTTCAGATACGAAAATACATTAGTTTTTACGTTAATCCTATTTAATAATTAGATTTTAATCCTAATATAAATTAGAGATTTTAATTGAAATTATTTAGTTATAAATTTTAGTTACTTAATTTAGGATTCAAATGGCACTTCACACAGATCTTAATTCATCACTAACCATCGCCAGAGAGAAAACAGAGACTCAATCACTTCATTCGATCACACTCACGTTCAAAGTCACTTATGCGCTCGTTTATTGTGAAATCAAATCATTCACCAGAAGAAAATAAAAAGTACAAACACACAAAAAAAGGGCACAGGAAAACACCAGAAATTATAAGCAGAAAAATACAACACTAAGGGAATAAATATTTTAAAACGCAGAGGATAAATAAATTCACAACACCAAAAATTAGCTATGTACAGGTTCAGCAGCATATTGATAAACAAGCATACAACCATACAAATAGTTAGCAGCACATGAAAAGAAATGAAAGGAACAGTAAGCCATACACACACACCTACAGTATTTAACGCATTAAGGAATTAGAATATTTACACAAAAAAAGAGGAAAATACGGTATGCTAGTAATGAAAATAATAGGGACATAAACACTCGAGGAACTACTACAAGTATGCATATACTCGTAGAGGGTAACGCTAGCGAAAATAAACATGAAGGAAAATTGACAAAAAAGGAAAAAGAAGAGAAAAACGAGCACCTTCAGCGCCTATCTCCACCTTGATATCAGTCTTTGTCCTCTCTCCGACTCTTTCACATGTTGAATCGCTCATGTAGCAACACTACCGCCAGCTCCGCCCAGCCGCGGCAGATATCCACGGCTGTTTCCTCCTTGAGGGCGTGGCGGCCGCCAGCCGGGCTTCGCTCGAACTGGGCAGGGTCAGTTAGGCGCACGGTATTCAGTAGCGAGAACTGTGATTCCTGCAGGAGGGCGTTGAAGAGGTGATCCCGGTCGTGCTGATGGGGTGAGGGAGCCGGCAGGTGGTCGGGGAGCTGCGCCACCAACAGTCGCGAACGCAACAGCTCGATAGGCGGGAGGGGCAGCCCTCAGCGACTGTTGGCCGTCGACCGCCTGGCGGGCATTGTCTGGCAGAGCGTAGTGGGATTCACCTTCCTCTCGAAACCTCGTCGTCCTCATCGCCCAGATCTTCGCCCTCTTGGCCAGTGACATATCATCCAGCCGCTCGAGCTTCACTCTCGGCTCCAAATGCTTCCTACATTCCAGATTGTCGCCGATGTCTAGGCGCACCGCACTGCCAAGCCCGCCGAAGCTGGTTGGACTCCGCGCCCCGGACGACTCAGGTTGGTCCTCACTGATATGATTCACTTTGCATGATGCCATTTTACTCGATGTAAACAAAACTTCTTGATTGTTGAGTTTGGTCGCTAATTTAGTCGTCGCGTAGCAGTTGGTTATTAAACACACCCGGGCTCAAGGGCCGCGCAAGTATATATTACAACGGGGCGGGGGGAGGCACCACCACGGACAGGCACATCCCAGGGCACCAACCCCGATCCACCAAAAACCCACGACAAATGACAAACCTTCATTCGCCAAAACGCAAAGGGGGGTTACACCGAGGTTGTCAAACTGACAAGGACCAAGAGTCAGGTGGGTCGAGAGGGAGGGAGAGACCGGGGCGAACAGACTGAGAAAAGGAGGGGGATAGGGAGATTCCCCCAGACCGGCAGGCGCCCCAAAAACAGCCTGACTCGAAATGCCTAATCCTCAGGTTCCCGCTAAGGCTTTGACGCCAAACCAGTACAAGGCTGAAAATCAGACGATCCACAACCCCGCTGAAACAAGAAGGTCCCGAAAAGCTAACCCCTAGAATTTTAATCCCTTTTTTTTGAAATTCTTTCTATGAAATTAGTTTATTCTGCTACTCTTCCCTGCAATCCTACCCTAGACTAATCCTAACTTTCTCCTCACTCTATCCTCAACTTCCACCCCCGCAGATGCGGCACTAGTCGACCACCAAACGCTGTACTTGAACTGCCGGGCGTCAGGCGGCCAATATGCTGTCCTGGCCGCTGAAAGTCGCAGGCGCCACGACGGCCAACGCATAGTGCGCCCGCGCCGTGGCACCCGCATCCCTCTCATTCGCGGTGTCAGACTGCCGCCTACACCTGCCGCTCAACCAGCCGGCCATGCGGCTGCCAACCAGGCACCGCCCAACCCTACCAGCCCGTCGGCTTCAACATCCGCTCCGAGCTCAACGACGCCCGTCAACCACGGGATGGGCGGCCACCTATCTGGCATCACAGCAGCCTCTACCAGCGGGTCGACGCCACAACCTCCGGCACCGATGGCCTACAGCCCGCCTAGCTTCGCTGGCGCTGCTGCCGCGGCCGCCAACGATCAGGGAGGTGAACCACTATCGACATCTCTGCTGCAGCATGCCGCAGCCCTGATGGCCAATGTGGGCGAGAGCCCTCAACGGCTGCAGACTGTGCAGCTGCTCATTCGGGCAGCTCAGCGGCTGGAGGAAGTGGGCTTCTAGCCGACTTCGACTGCCATCACAACTGACATTGCATTAACTAGTTTTTCCTACCTACTCTCCTGTCTTGCCCTGACCATACCAATAAATAAAATTTTACCCAAAAGTTGTAAATAGTTGCTATCTAGTTGCCCCCAGTTACTCGTTCTTTTTTATTAAATTGCTACTAGACTTCATTTTATGACTTTAGTTGTTTTTTATGCGAACCGGTTGGAACTTGATTGCTAAAGTTGAAACAAGCGAACAAAAGAAAAAAGATTTGAATGGTCCATGATCCGAATTCGAAATGGGGGGCGGTGATAAAGATCTTCACAACGCGCGCGCTGGTCATGCCTGGGCGATTCAGGGTCAGACTCAAAATCCTAGTCCTAACAAAAGGCAATAATTGTCCCAACACAATGAGGCTCCTCGAATGATAATCCAAAACTGCAGGGGCGGCCGCTAAGAAAGAATTTCCTAATAAAGCTTTGGTCCCTGGGTCTCTGGCTATCAAGAAAAGAACGGACATAGTTTCTTCTCCTAAAGTTACTAATAATTTAGTTTGTCCCACTATTTCTAATCTGTGCCCACTATACGAATAAATCGAAACTGTTGGGGGGTCTAATCTACCTAGATCATTATTAGTGGCTAAAGCGAAATCCCGAAAAGATAAGATGGAAACTGCAGACCCGGAATCAACTAAGATGCGAATCGGCAATCCTTCAACTAAAACTCTAACATACACATCGGCTCTAGACTTTCCTAAGGGGAGAGATTTCCTAGGTATAATAAAGTCTGGCACTAAATTCGCTCTACGCTTAACCGCACTAACACCTTCGCTTGCCCGAGAGTCACCAGGTATGGGGTGGGTGTGGGCATCACTCATCCCAGTCCCTAGTTTCCCGAGTCGCTTGAGCCCGAGGAGATGAAAAAGCTCGGTCTCTGGGCACCAGGGGCAGGAGTTGGGGGAGGCAGGGGCCTCTCAACTTCGTCCAAGGCTTCGCCAGCGGCGGGCAGATGCAGGGGTGGTGGCCTATTGGGCAAATTCTGGCGCAGATGGGGCGGGCGGTACGTGCCTGACCGTGGCGCAGGGGAATTCACCCCAGACTGAGTGGCGGCGGCGCCCACGTTAGTATCTTGGCGCATGAAGGCAGGTTTGGAATAGGCAGATTGGGAGGAGGGGGGATGGACACTCGCCTCAGGCGGCTGACTGGGGTACTCGCTACTCTCAGCCTGCGCGCTGTCAAACTCCCGCTGACTATAATTGTTACAACCGGTCTGGTCTATTTTTTCAACAACCTGGTTGACAGCGTTGTAAATCTTGCCTATTGTTCTGTCTAAACTCTCCTGCCTCTGTTGTAAATCTTCAATCGCTTCCACTACAGTTTTATCTCCCTCATCTGATTCGAGCATGCGCACCCATCGGCGCTGGAATCTCTCTTCGTTCGGGCGATCCCTATCTCTCTTATCTCGGTCGTCCCTGTGCTCGTGATAGGGGCGAGCCGCAGCTAACCTGGCGGCAATCTCTTCTGCCTCTTGGAGATTTTGCTGAGCAGTCAAAACATCCTCAATCCTAGCAAACTGTTGCCCCAACAAACATTTACGAACTCCGGGGGCAATATTCGCGGTTTCTAGGTACACAAACACCACCTCTGTTTCTAGTTGCCGGGGACCCATGTCTGGGTAAGCAGAGGCAATGACACTTCTGACCATAGCGGCGTACGAATTGTAATTCTGACCCGCCTTCTGCTTCAGATTTCTCAGCTTGTTTCTCTTGGCCAATCCTGAACTAGCTTCTCCTATCTGCCTTCCCAACGCCTCTACAAACTCTTCGAAATCTAGGCGGGGGTGAATGGCAATAGCAAGGCTTTGCAGGTCCGGGGGCAGGAGGGAGATCATCGTGTTCCTACGCTGCTCTTCATCCTCAATGCCTTCTGATCTGATCTTAAAGCGGACTCTGTCGACCCATTGGGGGAAGCAGGACTCGTTTGGATTGAATTTTTCGACTATTATTTTGACATTTTGGGCTTCTCTGCCCAGCCCTAAGTTGCCTAAAGCCTGCGCAAGCTGCGTGGCTATTTCGCTGGCGGGGTTTTGAGTCGGGGGATGCTGAGTGGGGGTGCCACACCTAGATTCTCCGGGGGAGCGAGATCCCTGGGATGAGAAGTCTAAGCACTCGGCGGCTGCAGCGGCAGCGGCGTTCTCTCTAGCACTCCTACCTCTTCTAGTCCTACCACCAGATCTAGGGACACTGGAATTACTTGTGGCCATAGTTCGGTCGCAACACCAGTTGCCGAAACAGAGCTCTAAGTCTGAGTCGGGAAGGAAAAAATGGAATGAAGATGGGTGTCCGCTTCAGAGCTGGACAATGAATCGAATGAATCACGGGGGGAAGTAAAGAAAGGAATGGGGAAAGGGGGACGAGGGGGAACAAAAGTCACACAGGGGGACAAAATTACGCAAGCAAAAAATGGGGGGAGAGAGTTCCAAGCCTTGGAACTCAATACAAAAACAATAAACAAGCAATAAATACGCAAAATACGCAATAGGCGCACACTACACTGACTGTACAGAGTGTGCACAATAGAAACGAGGCGCCCGCTACGATTATAGCAAGCGCTGCAAATACGCAGAAAATAAATACGCAATTGGCGGACAATTCAGCCACCTCAACTTCACTTCTCACTCTCTCAATGATCTCACACACACACACAGCTCACTGGCGATGAATGAAAATTCACTAATTTCCTAAATGGCAGGGCCATGGCTTCCCTCAGGCTTCACAGCCTCAGTCAGTCTTTTTCAATTCATTTTCTTTTGCTTTCCATTGGCGGCAGAATTTTTTAAATTAAATTGGGGGAATTAAATATTATTTGCGCTTTCTTGGATTCTAACTAGCTCAATTGCGGGCGTCATTTTTGGGCGCCCCATATGGGATAAGAGCTTTCCTGCGTGGTAGCTACTGATAGAAACTCTCCCGTTGTCGCCATTGCTGCCTCAGATTCACAATCCCCGTCGAGGTTGATCTCTCAATAGAACTTGGGCGGCGGCGACCCCGGCCGGCCAGAGGTTCCTCTGTGCAGGGTTCACGACACTGCGAGAAAGGCGGATTACACCACCAGCATCTACTCGCGAACAGATAGATTAACCCAAAAGGAACTAAACTGATTTGAACTGCAGTGTTTGCTCCGCTACTAAACCATAAGGCACAGTCCCTAAGAATTTTGATCATAGAAAAAGCTACGGGTAACAGAGAGTTGCTTCACATTATGAGCCTACATTATCAGCTCGGGGATTTATATAGCGGCGGGCCATAGAAGACATCTATGTCTTGGGGCAGGAGATCCATCCAATGAAAATTGTGACCCCCCTTCCCTGGCTCACAATAGCAAGCCCACGGCGTTTCCTCCTCTATGTCGGATCCTTAGCCAGATTAGTAGCTGGAAAAGACTACCATGGCACCGTGTGGTAACCCAGCTCCGCTTTCCATACAGTATTTAAATTAGATACCCGCCTAAAAGTACATCTAAACGGATATAAAGGCAACCTCAACCCTAATTCTGCACCAGGAATTTACAAGTGCACTGGCAAACTGTACTAAAAAGCACCTACAGCCTCCTCAGGCTCCTAGGCTAAGCAGATGGTAAATGCGTGAACTTGAAGAATCCTCAGACCCCACAACCCTGTACCCAAACCCGATGTGCGCGGCTGCATCTCGCGTTCTAGTGACCGTCGACCCTAGACATCTTGTTCAGGACTTGGACGGCGGCGACCCCGGCCGCCCAGTGGCCCATCGAGTCAGCTTTGCCATAGTAAGCCGGAATACCGAGAGCTGCGGTGGAACTCGGAACCTCCGTTGCCATTTAAAGCATTTATAGGACCCAGGCTTTACTGGCGGTCATTAATTCAGGAAGGCACTCAGGTAGTTGCCCCAGATAGAATCTACTGTTCTACCCAAAACAATCTACAATCACACAGTAAGCCAACATGATTAACCCGGACCAATATGCCCAAGCTTATAACCTTTGGTTCCTCGCTCCGCGGGGCCCTGCATACGAAACCAAGTGCCTCACGCATCCAAAAAGCTGCCTGATTCTAGATTATTCAAACAAGTCAAAAACCTTGCGCGTAGTTTAAATTCTAAAGGGAACATCTTGGCCGAGGAATCACCATCATTTTGACAGTGGCCTCTCGTCTACCCGACGAAAATTAATGATTGAATTTTGAACGGCCAATTCAAAACTATTAATCCTAGTAAAAGTACAAATCCTAATCCGAATCCGAAATTTTTAGCATGGGGAATCCTATTGGGGGAAGGGACTGAGCGGACAGAGTGAACAGAAATTCCAGCTGAATCAGTATAATTTTAAAGGTTAGATTTTTTTTTGTATGCTCTGGCTTTTTATAATTTTATAAATTTTTTTGGTTAATTTTTTCATAATAATTTAATAAGCAATTGGTGCAAATTGATACGGTAATATTTTTGGTTCCAGAAGCATAAATTTTTTTGATACTGAGATTCAGACTTGAAAAGCTATTCTGAACTGCCTACTCATAGTAATACTACTAGAAAATTTTGAAATACTAATTAATTGCGGCTAACCACCATTTGTTGGTCGCTAGCGCCTAATCCTAAATCTGAAGCTAAATTAAGGATTCCAGCGGCTCAGCCTAGAGCTGCGCCGTTTTCCAGATTCCACCGACCTGCCACCATTTGTTGGTGGCAGGTGCCTAATACTATACCTAAAGCTAAATTAGGATTCCAGCGCGTAGCCAGTCTTTGCCATGGCGTTTCGCGCTTTACCAAATCCCACCGTCGGTCACCATTTGTTGGGTTTCGGCTTTGTCGTTTTACCGACGCGGCCTCAGAGCGCCGATCTTATTGCCTATATCGACAACTCTGGCCTCCCATTCCCGATCTCGAGGTCAGCCCCAGGGGTAGCATGATGGATGTGGCGAGCGGCTAGGTCCTATGCTAGGAGAAGACAGCGAGAGACAGACACGGAGATAAAGAAAGGTAGAGAGCCGCCAGCCCCAAAGGGAAGCTGACAGCCCCGCCGCCACCAACTTGTGTGGACTGCATCACCAAACAGCCCTGTCGAAACCAAGTTCCCGACTAATTGAGGCCTGATTTCCACCTACAACTAGTGTCTTTTAGCTGTCAATCTCGAAGTCATAGCCGACTAAGGGACACTGCAGGGACTAGATCGCATGACCAAGGCAGGCTCAGAGAGGACTTGTGCAGGGGGTTCTTGCATGGATCGGATTATGTGGACTCGGAAATGCACTGTTATATTACTAAGAGGAGTGGATAGGGAATATCCCAGCTTTTAGCCTCGATGCTTCAACTAACTGCCGCAAAGCGATGAAATGACCTAATTAGCCTCTTCCGAAAGCGCGCCCTAACTACCCTAAAGATTACATTAAGCTACATTACTAATTTGGCTGCCGCTGCGCCCCGAACTGCACTAAAGTACAGCCGAAGCTGAGTCCTCAATCTGGACTCTGATCGCATGAATTACTGACTGACTGGCTGCATGACTGGTCCGCCTTTGGTCCACCATGGCCGGCGCCAGCTAATTTAGCTGCTCATCCGAGCCAGCATGGCGAATAAATAAGGAGATCAAAAAGCGATTAACTGAATGATTTAGCTTTCACACCTAATCACTTGACTGCCTATGATATTGGAGCACTTTAACTACTATTGGCAATATATTATGATTTAAACTCTTACTGCCTCAAGTTAGCACAAAATAAGCAATAAGCAAATACGCAAATCCCTATTAAGACGCTAAGATGGGGACCGATAGAGACTATTCCCAATAAGGCAAAGTCACGCGATCTCTCACCAAAACCAATCAGATTAATGCACTTTCGATGCCTTCGAACTCCACAGTGGCCGAGGTAGATCTCGTACTCGACCGTTAGTACTTGTCGATCTCGCAGGCAAGGGCCTCTGATGACCTGTCGCTTCTCGATAACTCTTAGCTGATGCTGACACTAAGGCTGATGTTATTCGCCGATGACTTAGGGGGAGGTTCGCAATCTAAAGGGGAAGATACTTGTAGAACTAGGGGCCGTTTGCTCAGTCTCACTGAGGTTCCGGGACGACAAAACGTGTCCGAGACAGCAAAGCGGGCTGAAGATGGAGCGCGCTCGACGGCGCCTTTAAATAGGCGCGGGAGGCGCCGATTTGTTAGAATGATCGCCGAATTTTGCGATTGGTCCAGCCGCATTTGTTAAAACGATCGTGCATTTTTCTGATTGGCTGGCAAGCTAGTCACGTGACCCAACCCCACCAGGTGGTCTCACCAGTCTACCCGGGATCATAAAAAAGATGACAGGTGGGGTCGTAAATCAGCGCAGATGGGGAGAATTTACGAGCAAAATGATTTATGGGTTTTCGCAGCAGGAGGTCCTATGACTTAATAAAAATATGCGCGCAAATCAGCATGAAGAGCAGAAAGTGAAGAAAGTGAAGAGGAAAAGATAATCCTAAATCCCAAGGTACTTTTAGGGGTCGGAAGCTGAGCTGTCAAGAGTTGACAGGAAAAAAGCAAAAATAGAACAATAGGCGGGCTTCCTGAACCCCTCCAGATGTCATAAAAAGAGGCATAAAAAAAGTGGCAGACACGTGACTCACGGGCGCCATCTGGTGCCGAAAACTGTCAGTGGCAAAGGTCAGACAGTCTGGCGCAGAAGATTTATAGCCTAAAAATACCTAGGTACGCGCGTACGGGGGGAACTTTAGAAGCCAGCTAAGATGAGAAAAATTCCCTGCAGGAGCGTCATACTACTCCTGGATAGTAGAGGAAAAGAAACTGCTGTGGGGGAATCTGCGGAGTGAGCGACAAAGTGCGTCCCCATCATACTTAACAAACTGGAAAAATAGATTAGTCGAATATTTCAATCATCCTTGGATACACATCCTTGTATGCATGTTCATGCGTGCAGTGACTGTGTGCTCACGAGTCATCAAACTAGGTTTTAATTGCATTGCTCCAAGATACCCTAACAATAATACTCAACTGTGAATACCGAATATTGGTCATTGAAGAGCACTCTAAATCTACCGGAGTTACAAGTCGAGAAGTTCTGTTGAATCACTCTGAAATGGTATTTTAAAATATCCGATTGTCAATGTAAATAGAACATCAAGTTAAGTAGGAGTGAGGAGTGTTATAGTAGAAAAAATATTAACTTACTCTGCGATACAGCTCTCTGATTATCAACTTCTCCACAGGCGAATCGTGAATTTGCCTTCTAAACTTATTGAACACCCGAGTCACAAGGCTCGGGTCTGGGCAGTAGTGCAGTACTACCATCAACTCTTGATCATCCAGATCTTCGCTGGTGAAAGCATCTTCGAACCAGGTGCTGGTGGATGAATCGTCAAACCCGAATTCTAGTTGCAGACATGTCAGCAGCGCGTTAAAGTTCAGATAGAAGTACGCGCTGTAGTTTCTCATTCGGCTAGGGAAAAAGTTCCCCATCGGCTCTGGAAGAAATGCTAACTTTGGTTGCTCAATTGAAAAATCCAGAGAAAATTTCCACACAGAGTCATTTGTTCTCAGATAGCGCCAAACCAGGTCGGTGGACACTCTGCCATCAGAATTGTTCAATACTCGGCATTGAATACCCTGGCTAGGCCTGCGATCGCTGCAGTGCAGCAGCAAAATTTCGGCCGATTTTCGATTGCCAAACTTGAGACAATCAAGAATTTTTAGGCACTCCCTGGCAGACTTTGCGCAGTCGGGCAGGCGCTCAACCATCGGGAAGATGGATTCCTGAGATTGTGCTGACAGTTGTAACACTGAGTACCGCACGATGTCATAAATCTCGTGAAATTCGATTCGCCCTGATCCCAGCTCCCATCGAGCGTCGATTCGAGGTAAAATCAGTAATGGATGAAAATAGAATAGACCAGTATTGTCTAATGGTCTCAGAGTTTTTATGAACTTCGTCAGAAGTTGAGGTAACTGGTCTATCACGTCAGTGAGCACCTGAGCAACTTCTTTTGCCGTGTTTCTATTAACTCCTTTTAGGTAGAGGTGAGCGTCGCTCAGAAAGAAGTGCTCCATGATTCGGCCATCCTCATTTTGATTGGAACAGCTATTGATCACGCAGTCCAGTAGCATATTCAGTGAGAGGCGAATGAGGTCAACTAAATTTTTGGGAGTCCACTGTTTGGCCGGTGTCTCCTCCAACATTCGAAATGTCAAAGTTTTAGCGTGATAGGCTTTCAGGCCCTGTACCCGTTGACTGACAACTTTCTTGATAAGAAATTTTAAGGTGACAAAAAGCTGGCCTTGCAGAGTGCTAAGACTCCGTAGCAGCCGTTTCTCCAAGAAAGTCGTACTAACCCTCAGCTGTTTGCCTGCCTGTCCCGGTGGTGCTGCGTGGACCACGTGACAGGAAGTGGTGGCGACATCTTTGCTAAGCAAATGCAGCACTGATGACGGAATTTTGGACTTTGACACACGGTCAGGTTGCAAGGGTCCGATAGGAGGGTAGCAACAGAGGCGGAAGGCACCGACCCTGTCCACAGCTGGTCGTAGCGTTGAGCCGTACATGGGTTCCGCAGGATTTGAGGCTAAAATAAGATAATATCGTTTTACAGAGGGGTGTAATGGTTTGATTCAGCCTGATTAAACCACTTACAGTAACCCGAGCAGAGAATATGACCAGCGGAATATTCAACGGTTGCATCTGGCTCTGCATCAGGACAGGTGCAAATCCCATTAATGTGAAGCGTTCTGCCTTGAATAAGCCGTGTAATATCGATGTCGGACTCGGAGTCAGTCCTGCCGTCCACGCGTACAAGATTGTTGCCCCAGGTCTCCGAATAGCTGCCAACCACAAATATGTCTGCATAGTTTACCTTACGACGCAGTACTTCCTCAAGAACGTCCGCAGCAGCGCCTTGCAGGCTGGCTCGCTGAGCGGTAAAACCTGCCCGACAGAGGGAACTATGCAGGTGCGAGCTCATTTCCGATTCGCTACACGATACCGCCGACCTGCAAGTACGGGTGTTTAAAAATTTTGATGGTTACTGGAAACTTTTTATAGCATCGAAATGACCACTTACGATTCAGCATTGATGGGTTCGAATTCATCGCTTAAACTTGAATCGTCGCAACCTTCAGTCAACGCTATTCCTGCCAAGTCGACTGACAGCTCATTTTCTAAAGAATCAATCGATGACGTCATTCTAGTCAATTCCCTGGGAACTTTGTCGGCATCAGCTGTGCGCAGCACGTAGGCGATTCCTCGAAGTAGTTCGCATGTTTCAACTGAAATTCGCACTCCTAATTCCCTTAGCACCCGGAGAACGTGCCACTGACCACCTGCAACCGCCGCATGAACAGGTGAGAATCCATCCGGTTTGTCATTGACTACTTCTGCTCCGGAGCACACGAGGGCTTTCACTATGTCGCAATGTCCATTAAAAGCGGCCGCATATAAGGCTGATGAATTCGAATCCTTTGCCAAGTTGATATCTGCTTGTGCGTCAATCAGCGCCTGAACAATTTGAATATGGTTAAACTCCGATGCGAGACAAAGTGGCGAACAAATCGGATCTTTTAATCCACCATCGACATTCGCGTTGGCTTTAATCAAAACTTGTACAACTTGCAGATGCCCATTCTGAGCTGCTATACTGAGTGCAGTGAGACCGCTCACCCGCTGCAAATCCAGGCTAGCTTGGGCTTTGATTAACTTTTCAACTATGCTGGTGTGTCCATTCTGCGCAGCAACAAACAGAGCAGTATCGCCAGTGATTGCACGCAAGTCAGTACTAGCCTGAGCTTTGATCAGAGCGTCCACAATGCCATGGTGTCCTTTTTGGCACGCAACATATAGAGGAGAAACGCCCTGAAATTGCTGACAGTCAACATCAGCTCCCGCGCTGAGCAACGCTGCCAGAATGCCTTCATGACCATTCTGCGCCGCAATGTACAGAGGAGTTGTTCCACTGACTGCCGCTTTGTTCACATCAGCTTCGGCGCGAATCAAACGAGCAACTGCGCGGCTAAAACCAAAAGCAGTTGCTACATACAAGGGCGATTTTCTATTAGCTGAGTCGATCATACTCAGGTTGGGATCGGCGAATGACTTAATCAAACTATCTATTAGCTCGACTTGGTTGTCTTGCGCTGCCAGAAACAATGGCGTCACACCGCTGTCAGCCTGCATGTTAACATCCGCTCTAAAGTGTTTGATGAGTGCCACAGCTGCCTCCAATTGGCCTATTTGTGCCGCAAAATGCAGCGCCGTGGCGCCCTGCATCTGCTTCAGATCGGCATTTAAATCTCTGACGGCGGCGAGGCTCACGACTGCCTCTAAATAGCCGCTGCCAACAGCTAGATGCAGAGGCGAAGTTTCAACGTCATCCACACAGTTGGCGTTTGCCTGTGCATCTACGAGAAGCTTCACTATCGGCCAGTGTCGCAACTTCACCGAAATGTAGAGCGCCGTCTGTCCGTCGTTGTCCCGAAGATCAGGATCTGCTTGGGCCTGAAGCAGAGCTTTAACAATGTCAGCATGACCGGCCAACGTTGCCAGATGAATTGGAGACCGAAACCCATGGCTGCTGCCTCCATTAGCATCGGCCTGAGCTTCTAGAAGAGCGTTCAGCACTGCTAGATTGCCCTGACTGGCTGCAGCGTGCACGGCAGTGTAGGGACTGCCATCAATGTAGACAGCTAAATCGACATTAGTCTGGCTTCTGAGCTTTGTTACTAGGCCCACGTCGCCTTTTAAAGCAGCCAGGATCAGAGAAGTATGCAAATTAGTGGAAGATGTTTCCGACATGTTGATGTCTCGCGAAGTTATTTTGTGAATTTAGCTCGTACTGTTTACTAAACAAAATCTACTTAGTACCTCGTTCAAAATATAATTGTACGGCTCTCTGTACGCATTTAATCTGATTCTGTTTTTCTTTCCCTCAACTGCACATTTCTCCTGTAGCTGCGAACACAAAATAAACGCACAGTTGAGGGTCCAATGCGAAAAATCTGCTTTCAACACTAACATACAGTTAAGACAAGAGAAAAAAGCAAGTAAATTGCAGGGTAAAGAAAGCGGTAAAACTAGCTAGCTAGTGTGTTGTTGACTATATGGGCAAAAGTTTTATTTTAATTCTTTAAAATTATGTGAAGAATTTAGGCAATCAATTTAAGGGGTAAAACTATTTTGCAATAAGCTCGGCTACAAGTATATAAAATTGAGTTAAGAATAGCATTTGAGTGATTAGCTACGAGATAAATTAAGGATTTGCTAGATTTTTCTTGCTGACTACAAAAAATTGAATAAAAAGCGACATCACTATCTAAAAAACATTTTGTTGAAATTTTGGTAGGGCTAGATAAAATAATAAAAAAATTGACGATTAAGACAGAAAATTCTCCTAATTAGTTACTGTTAGGTTAATAATTGTATCCAGATATTTGGTTAAATAATCATTATTAGTAAGAAAAACTCAGAACTGAACGCTCGTTCATATTGCTTTGTAAAGTTATTCTTCGTCCATGGCGCCACGAGACCTGGCGCGGATTCCAGCTGGGCTCTGAAAAATACGAATTTTATGGTAATGATCAATATAAGAGATAGTCTACTGCAAGTAGAGAGTTAGTAAAAAGCGCTAAAAACTTGCAGTAGAGACTTAGACTGTGGCGTCGCTTACGCTATTGATTAATTAGTGATGTGCGCTAACTCTGACTGACGACACGTTGAGTTTAATTTTCTCTATCCAATAAAGTACGCGTAATGTACATTGCGCACGTGGCTGCCTACAGCCAAAAGTTAACATATTTATAGACAGTGGTTTAGCGTTAAAATATACGAGAGACTTTTTCCTATTATCATACAAGCCAAGTCAATTGACCTTTACTGAGTTATTTTCACGGCACGACACAGACATTGCGCTACACAAAAGTGTTCAGCATAAGTAGGAGTTCTGTTAAGCTAGCTAGAGGTGGAAGACGGCCGAGTGGTTAGGTGAGGTCGCCTGAAGACGTTTAAGAGAGCAGAAACCGGTTGCGACAGTCTTAGCAGAGGTTCGATTCCACTTTTAGATAGTTTAGAATCATAACAAAATTGTCCTGGTAGTATTGTATAGCGATTCACTTTGTCACTAGGTGTCTAGGTCCTGCAATATAACTAAGCTCAACTTTCAAGATAGTAAGCAATTTATCGAGCTTATGTATCTAAGAACTAAGTCTAAGGCATCTATTGTGCATTGGAAGTTTGTGGGTTCGAGCCCCAGATCTGGGAAGTTAAGAGCTGCTGCACAGCTGAGTCGAGTTTTGCATGGTCACGTGTCTTGCCGAGATCCTGGTCTAGTTCGAGCTAGAATTACGAAGTTTCGATTCTACACACGCCCCTGTTACCATGACAACCAGTGACTCACCCCGGCAGCGCCCGGAGCCAGACTGGCGCCGCGGGCAGCGCTGGCGCTGGCGCGGCTCTTCGAGCGCAGCTTGTTGAAACTCTGCTCAGCCATGTCGGCGCGCTCCTCGGCCTCCTCTAGATCCTGCTGCGTCTTCTTGAACTTGGCCAGATTGATGGCGGCAATTTCTTCGGCCTCTTCTACCTGACGCTTGTAGGTTTTCACCTTCGACTGCAGCTTCTCAACCAGTTCCTGCAGCTTTGTCTGCGCTTTGCGCTCCTCCTCGCTCTGGAAAAATCAAAGCAAAATGAATAAACTCCCACTCAATTAGGGAGTGCCTGATAATCATCGACGCTTGGCAACTCAACGGAGTCAACTCACCGCAAACGACAGCTCTTTTAGCCGTCTATCAGCCTTCCTGGCGTTCTTCTGCGTCTCCTGGTGACGCCTCTGTTCTGCGTCCAGTTCAGCCTCCAACTCCTGCACCCGAGCCTCCAGCTTGGCCATTTCGCGTTTGCCTCCTTTCATAGCGTTGCCTTCGGCGGCGTCCAGCCTCGTCTGCAGCTCCTTGACCTGCGACTCCAGCTGCTTGCGCGCTCTTTCGGCGTGCATCGAGTGCTCCTAAATAGTTCGAAGATTGGCGAGGAAAATTAACGCATTGAAAATCAATATCTTTCAGAAGAAGACCCAGTTATTAGCGACTCGATCTTAGAAACGTCCGCACCTGTTCAGATCGCAGTTCATCAGTCAATCGTTGGGCGTCCAGTACAGCTTTTTTAACGCGATCCTCAGCCTGCTTGACCTCGTTGTGCTGCTCGTCCAAGTCGGCTCGCATGGCGTTCACGTCGGTCTCCAGTTTGCGCTTGGCGGCGCTCAGAGACGAGTTATTGGCCGACAGCTCACCGATGCGATCGGCAGCTTCGGCGCGCTCAGCTTCAGCAGCTTTGCGAGCTCGCTCGGCCGTTTCAGCTTGAGTGCGAAGATCTTCGAGCTCAGAGCTGAGCATGTTGAGCTTGCGTTCGGCTGACATGGCCTGGATGAAGTTTTAAGGAAATTGGTTGACCATGATTATCGAAAGAGCGAAAAAAATATTCGAAAGCACAGAAGCTGAACCAACCTGCTCCCTGGCTTCGTCCCTCTGCCTCTGCTCGTCCTCCACCTGGCTCTGCATTTCGCGCAGCTGCTGCTGCAACTTCTTGATAGTCTTGTCAGCCTCGGCGCGTCCGCGATTGGCCGTGTCCAGAGCCACCTCCAGCTCGTTGATGTCTTGTTCAAGCTTCTTTTTCTGCCGCTGAGCCTCAGCTTTGCCTTTGGCCTCAGCCTCAACTGTGGCAGCCAGCGAGTCCATGGCACGCTGGTGGTTCTTTCTGCTGTTCTCGAATTCCTCTTCCTTTTCGGCTAGACGGCGATCGGTTTCCTGGCGAGACTGGGCAATCTCCAGCTGGGCTCGGGCCACCTTGGCCTCTTCCTGTTTGCATAGGGATGGTTGTGTGACTTATTCGCTTATTTATGATAATAATTGAATTTTCAAACGATCATTCACCTGCTCAAGCGCAGCCTCCGCCTCCTCTAGCGCAGCCTGAAGCTCTTCCTTCTCCATCTCTAGACGGCGCCGGGCCTTGTCAACCTCGTGCACGTTGCGTCCACCCTCGCCCAGCTGCTCGGTGAGGTCGTGAATCTCGTCGGCCAGATTTTTGTTTTCTTTGCGAACAGCCTCGGTTTGATCGCGAGCCTCCTCGAGTTGAGCCTTCAGCTTGAAGATCTCAGTTGAGTAGCCGCGAGCTTCGCGCTGGGTGGACTCCAGCTCGGCCTGGGCTTGCTGGCATTTCTGCTGCCACTCGGCCAGAGTTCGGTCGAAATTCTTCTGCTTCTTCTCCAACTGCGAGGCCAAGATGCTGGTTCGCTCCAGATCCACAGTTGCATCCTCCAGCTCGGCCTGCAGACGGGCCCGCGCTTTCTCGGCTTGAGCCGCTCGAGCTTTGGCGCTCTCGACCTCGTCCTGAGCCTCCAGAAGCTTCGCCTGCAGCCGGCGCTTCAGCTCCTCGGCCTCCTCGCCTCCGCCGCCACCGCCGCCAGTCTCGTACTTGGAGCGCCACTGCTGAGCCTCGCTTTGAGCCTTGGCTAACTGGCGCTGCATATCAGATTTGGCTTCCTGCTCTTCCTCCAGCTGCTCCCGAAGCTGGTCAAGGTCCGCCGACAGGTTGCGAACGTCTGCGCTCAATTTGGTCTTCTGTCGGCTCTCTTCTTCTAAGTTGCGTCTGTTAAAAGTCAGAGTTTGCAGTTTACGAGCCGTACATCACTTATGAGTATATATTTATGTCCTTCTTTTATAGATGACACCCGAAAAGCGCACTAACCTGGCCTCGTCCAGCTGCTGAGTCAGTTGCTGCTTGGCCTTGCCAAGCTGAGCGAGCTGAGCTTCGGCCTCCTCGAGACGCCGGCCCAGATCGCCGCCCTCCTGCTGAGCCCGATTCTTTTGCGACTGCAGATCGCCAATCTGGCGCGTCGCTTCATCTAGGCGGCCCTGAAAAAAGTTACATTTTCAAACCATTACAGTTTAAAATGCTTGCACAAAATGTGTTTTCAAGATGTGTAAAAACAGTGCACATCTTGGGAATAGTTTGACCGAAAAAATGTACTCCTCACCTGAAGCTCACTCAGCTGTGCATCCAATGTCTTGGTATTTTTCTCAGCAGCAGCCTTCGCCTTGTTGAGGTGCTCCAACTGGGCGTGCAGATCCTCCAGCTCAGCCTTGAACTGAGCTTTCTCCTTCTCAGTCTTGCCTTTGGCTTTCTGCAGCTGGTCTACTTGCTCAGAAAGTTCATTGACGGCATCTTGTTGTTTCTTACGCAGCTGCTGCACCATCTGCTCGTGCTGGAGTACATTGTCCTCCATCTCGCGACGCAGTTTCAGCAGTTCCGCTTCGCGCTTCTTGTTCAGCTCCTGCTGCGCCGCAGTGGCGCCGCCCTGCTCTTCAAGTCGGTCGGCAACATCGTCGAGTTCAGCCTCGACCTGTTGGCGCTGTTTCTCGGCTTTTGAGCGAGCCTGACGTTCAGCCTCGAGCTCCTCTTCGAGTTCCTGAAATTCGAATACAGATTGAAAAGGTCACGTTTAATTAATGGTTTTATGAGGTAGAACATATGCAATTAAAAAGTCTTTTTACCTGGATACGAGCCTGCAGCTCCTTGATCTTTCGCTGCAGCTGGGCAATGATGCCCTGCTCGTCTTCAACTTTGTTGTGCAGACTGTTCAACTCGGCATCCTTGCGCTTGATTTGCTCCTCCATGTCTCGTTTCACGCGCTCAAGGTCGTCGACAGTTTCTTGCGTCATCTTTAGATCGCCTTCGACTTTGCGCTTCGCCTTCTCAACATCGGCTCGGACTTTCTTCTCTCGCTCAAGCTGATCTTCCAGCTCGTCCAGGTTCTGCTCCAGTTTCTGCTTCAACTTGTTTAGGTTGCTGACTTTCTCCTCTTCAGCAGCAAGAGCCTCCTGTGTCTGCTTGATGGTCTCTTCGTGGGCCTTCTTTTCCTTCTGCAGCTTAGCAATCGACTCATCTTGTCGAGCCATCTCTTCTTGCAGCGTCTTGATCTGGTTCTCCTTGCTCTGCTTCTCTTGCTCTGATTTTTGCAGACTCTGTTCCAAATCCTCGATATCTTTCTTCAACTCGTCCATCTCGCCTTCCATTTTCTTCTTGACTCCTTCCAACTCGTTTGCGGCATCTTCTTCATCCAAAAGACGATCTTCCAGCTCCTTGATCTGCGATTCAAAGTCTGCCTTCTGCTTGATGAGGCTTTCGATCTTCTCTTCAGCATCAGCGAGGGTGTCCTGCTCAGCTTGCAACTGCAGGAAGATGTCATTCTTTTGCTGAAGCAATGTGACATTCTGTTCCTCCAGCTCTTTCTTCAGCTTCTCCATCTTCTCAAACTCTTCCTTCATCTTAGCCAGCTCCTCAGCAGCCTTTTTCATCTCTTCCTCTTGACGAGCCACGTTCAGCATAGGTTTGACTTTCAAGTACAGGCGCCACCACTCCCAGTTCTTCAGCTGCAGGTGTTTGCGAACGTTGCGCTGGATGATGCTGAGGGCGGTGCGCTGGTCCTGCAGCTTCTTGTGCTTCTTGCGCATCATGTAGCCCCGGATCTGGGCCTGGAACAGCGCGATGATGCGGCTCAGCTTCTCGTCTCGCATGTCCTCGAGTTCGGCCAGAACGCCAGCCTTAAAGAACACTTTGGTGTTGCCCAGACGGTACTGCTGCTTGTCCAGCTGAACAGCTTCAAGAATGTTGCCACTGACCACCTTGCCCTCGACGAATCCTTCCGGAATAGCGTTTGGAGCCAAGATCGAGTAGCTAAAATGTTCGATTTTGACATCATAAGTTTTTTGCGTTTCAAGTAGTGCAAGACATGCTTACCGTTGCTTGAACTCTGTGTAGATGAGCCGGTTAGGGAAGCCTTTCCGACAGATGCGGATGCCTTCTAGCACGCCGTTGCAATGCAGCTGATGGAGCACCAGGTGGGCGTCAACCACGCCAGACTGCTTGAACTCGTTCGGCACGATGCAGCGAATGAAATTAGGCGAAGTGCTGTGCAGGTTCTTCATCAGCTTGTTTAGCGACTCCTGTGAGAATTGTTTAAAAAAATAATATGACAAACAATTCGCTTCTAATTGTAATCTATAGTCTTACCCTGTGAGTGGCCGAGATGGTTTGCATGCCGCCACCTTTGCGCTTCTTGCCGGATTTAGCGTCACCTCCGTCTGGAAAATAATTCATTTCGAATTCTCAGAAACCTTTTGGGATGAAGCAACACTAGGGAGGCTGCAAAAATCTGGTTCAGGCTTACCGTTTGGTGGTGGGAAAAATGTCGCAACCAAATGCTCCTTGCTGGCGCTCAAGACTTCAATGACGGACTCGTTCAACGGGTCTTTGTTGCGCTCCAGCCAGCCGGTGATGTTGTAGCCCACAGTGCCGGCATAGTGATGCAGCTCGAAGTGAGCCTCGGGCTTGCCTGGCTTCGGCGGTTTCGGCTTGCCGAAGTTCGGCGACTTGCCCAGATGATTGTCGTACAGCTTGTTCTTGAAGGTGGTGTCCGAGGCCTTCGGGAACATGCACTCCTCCTCGAGGATGGACAGAATGCCCATGGGCTTCTCGATCAGCTCGATGCAGGCAGCCAGATCCATGCCGAAGTCGATGAACTCCCAGTCAATGGCCTCCTTCTTGTACTCTTCCTGCTCCAGCACGAACATGTGGTGGTTGAAAAACTGCTGCAAACGCTCGTTGGTGTAGTTGATGCAGATCTGCTCGAATCCGTTGAAGTCAAAAATTTCGAAACCGGCAATGTCGAGCACGCCGATGAAATACTGCCGCTTGGCCTTGGTGTCCAGCGTTTGGTTCACTCGGGTCACCAGCCAGGCGAACATGCGATGGTAAAGCGATTTGGCCAAGGCTTGCATCGAGAAGTTCACCTGGTGTATTATCAAAAACAAAATTCTGATGATTGTCAGTCTATTAAATTGTTAGTTGTATGAATATTGGAGAAAACAAACCTGTTCCAGTGTTTGACCCTTGGTGACGTAATCGTTTCCGACCTTGACCTTCGGCTTTAGAATAGCCTGCAGCAAGTCCTTGGCATTGACGCCTAGTAAGAAGGCAACTTTTTCAGCCTCGGCTGTTCCGTCTGTCTCGGCCTGCTCCTCCCGCGGTCGCTGCTTGAACTTCATCTCGCCCATGTTCATGATGGAGCAAGTGGCCTTGTACATGCCGTTCTTTTCTACGGCGGAGAAGCCCAAAATGTCGATGGCCTCATCAGTTAACTTCATCTCCTCGGAGTCGTCGACTCCGTCAATACGAAGCTCGCCCTGGTTGATGAAGGAGTACAGGCCGGGGTCGGGGGCCACGAGGAGCTTGTCGTGCCACTGCTTGGCATAGTCGGACAGCAGCTGGTAGAAGATGTGGTAGTTTCGTTCGCCGCCCATCTGGGACGTGACTCGAGACTTCTCAAGCAGATCTGTCGAGAGAGAATTTTAGTTGGTTGCTCGCATAGTTTTTTTGTCAAGCCTTCTTCTGCTCCTCAAAGCGAATGTCAACTTAAGGCTCTAGAATTGAGCTCGAAAGAGCCAGCCAAACCAAACGAACTGCGATCGCCTTGATACCCAGGGCCCTCTGGTGAGAGTTGAATGGGAGGGCCCTCTCGGCGTTTCTTGACGATCGCAGTTAGATGGTTTGTTCGAGCTCTATTCTAACTCTTAAGTTGATATCCCTTTACTCATCTGCTCAACCACTCTCTCACTCATTCACTTACTCACTCATTCACTTACTCACTCATTCACTTACTCACTCATTCACTCACTCACTCATCACTCACTCACTCATTCACTTACTCATTCACTCACTCACTCATTCACTTACTCATTCACTCACTCATTCACTTACTCATTCACTTACTCACTTATTCACTCACATATTCACTCACCCATTTACTCACTCACTCACTCATTCACTCACTCATTCACTCACATATTCACTCACCCATTTACTCACTCACTCATTCACTCATTCACTCACTCATTCAATCACTCATTCACTCACTCAATCATTCACTCACTCACTCACTCATTCACTCACTCACTCATTCACTCATGCACTCATTCACTCATTTACTCATTTACTTACTCACTCACTCACTCATTACCGCATTCACAAGCAAATTCTACGCGATCTCATGTCATGCATTGAGTCAGTAGGTAGAAAAAGGTTTACTTGAGCATACACAAGATAAAATGAACTTACAGAACTCAATGTCAGCTCCGGCAATTTTCCCAGTCGGTCCAAAATGAATTCGAATAAATTTTCCCTGAAATTAAAGCATTTTTTAAATCGCTAAATTGTACCTAACTAAAAAATCATTCAATTTTAACAAATAACTCACAAATCTCGAGGAGTTGTTGTTCCTGACGGTCTTGGCATTGCCGTAGGCTTCCAGGACAGGATTCGCCTGAACAATTTGCTCCTCCAACGTGCCCTGGATGTCATTTGGTCCCGTTAAGATTTTTGTTTAGTTTAAATGCTTTTAATATTGCTATTTATTCAACATAAGAGTTTCGTCAAAGCAAACAAACCAGACTAATTGTTCCATGCGCTTAACATACAACTATAGAATGTATATTCTCTGTATATATTGAAAGCACTACTTACTAAGGGGGGGCTTAAGTAGTGCACGTTGATTTTTAAGGGTGATTTATATTTAACAGATTGGGTCAAATAAAATTCACGCTAGCAATCACTAATTCGATTCAATCCCGAACCTTCTTGTTGTCAGCCGACTCAGCTGCCTCCTTGCCTCCGGACAGGGCGGTCAACTGGGCAAAGTAGGAAATGACCTTCTTTGTGTTCTCGGTCTTACCGGCACCGCTCTCGCCGCTGCCAGTCGGTTAATTGTCGGGGAGTTTATAGAAAAACGAAGCTTTAATTTAATTTTAAGCGAAAAAGCAGCATAACTCTACTAGCAGTAGCTGAATGCGAACATGTAAGCGAATTTTAAGCATTTTTAAAGCTTCAGCAAGCTTGCAACGCTTCTACGTTTTTTAAATAAGCGAAAACAGCGTGTGTCAAAGCAAAAAGATTGCGAATAATTTAGCCAAACACTAGCTAGCATCATTGTTGAAAAAATCTATTGCATTTATCTTAACTATTGAATAGGTTTCCTCACTTCAAGTCTTTCTAACATTAACAGATACTCGAAATTTGTTTGATTTAAATATTAGATTTTAAACGTGGCTCTTACGTGATCAGAACGGACTGATTTTCTCGATCTGCAAGTATTCAGATTTTTTTAACATTTATTTTCCAATCGTTGGATTATAGCTGAGGGAAAATGGGATCAATGATCAAACAAAGACTCACCCTGCAGCATGTTAGAATAGGCGTTGTCCGAAATTGCGAACGCGTGCGGCGGCATCTCCGTTTTGCGTTTGCCTTTGTACTTTAGCACCACGCTGTTCGTGTAGATTGGCAGGCGTTTGTACGGATTCACCACCACGCAGAAGAGGCCGGAGTAGGTCTGAATGAGGCCAGGGTTGATGAAGACTCGTGACTTTACTTCATAATTCAAATAGGAGATAGTCTACTCCAAGTAGAAAGTTAGTACAAAGCGCTAAAAACTTGCAGTAAAGACTCAGAAAGTGCGCTACACAAAAGCGCTCAGGATAAGTTAGGTGTTCTGTTAAGCTAGCTAGAGGTGGAAGACAGCCGAATGGTTAGGTGAGGTCGCCTGAAGACGCTAAAGAGAGCAGAAACTGGTTGCGACAGTCCTAGCTGAGGTTCGATTCCACTTTTAGATAGCTTACAATTCATAAAATCTTCAATAGTATGTTGTTTTCCCTGATTTTTTCCTGAAATTTCTGTTTTATGACTTTTTTATTTCCTATTTACGACTATTTCTTGTCAGCTCCGTGATTTCATAAATTATACTTTATTAATGCATCTCACTGCTTTTTAATTTCGGTAAGATTGTTCAATCAAAATAAAAATATTAATAAATTTAGACACCCGACCAGATGTACAGCCCACGGCACAGCCGCAGCTAGTTGCGCGGCGCATCCGAGGGCTGTGTACAGCTTTCAGCCTGACGGGCTGGAGAGGCCGCAACACCCACACTAAATTTACCCAGCTCAAACTGGTACCCGATCTCAGCTGGGTGGACTGAAGCAATGCGGGATTAAGTGCCCTGCTCAAGGGCACAAATTGTCTCCTAGGGTCGGGACTCGAACCCCCGACCTACCGATCATGAGGCAGGCGCCTTAGTCACTAGGCTACAACTCCTCTTGATCCAGAAAAAGTCTAAATGAAAAAAATTTGAATAAGAACTAATCTAAAACTCACGTAGATGAGCATCTTATAGTAGCGCTGGCGTAGATTGTGCAGCACGGAGGCGTCGTTCAAGAAGGTCAAATTGGCCATGTCTTCGTACAGCTCAAACTTGGGCGGATTCATCTGCTGGATGTCGTCCTCTTTCAGCGTCTTCTCCTAGATAGAAGGGTAAATTATTGGTAAAAATTTTATCACTTGGATAATTAATTCACGATTGCTAAGTTACAAGGATAATCTCACTTCTCCCTTCTCCGTTTTGACGGTGACTTTGCCGCCATCTCGCGAGATAACATCGCCTTTCACGTAGCCTTCCTTCTCGTCCGGAACCCAGCAGACCTTCTTTGAATCGAAGGTGGCATTGCCGAGCTCCTTCAGCAAGGCCTTCCGGTCCACTCCGAGGTACTTGAAGTCCGGGTCGTTGGGATCGAGGCCCGACATTTCCTCAGCAAAACTCAAGAACTAACAAAAGAAGAAGATAGGCAGACGCCAACAAGCGGCTCGAGGGTGGCAACTGGAATGAAGCCGAACCTGATTTAAAACCGATTTGGCGTCACCGGTGGACGGGGCCAGGGGAGTTGCTGGTTTTTTGGGGTGGCGGTCTCCAGCTGCCGATGCCCATATTTGGTCATTAGGGATCCTTTCTCGAACTCTGCAAACAGGCTGGGCGCTCTGGGACGAGCCAACCACGTCGGGCCATTTCGGGAAGAAAAGCTCGTATTATTGATCAATAATTCACCGCGAAATAGTTTTTTTTGTGTCAGCAGTTGGACTTGGATTCAGACGGAATGCGCGTCACTTCATTTGCATGCACAGGTTACGGCTTCTTTTTAGGCAGACGTGATCCTACAGACATTGCTTAGCTATAGATTCAATCAAAGTACATCACAGGAAAATTTTCTTGCGGAAAAATGATTTTGAGGTGGGGCGGCGCTTTTTTCTGCAAACGAGCTTGAATGCAGCAGAAGCTAAGCTGATCAAGATGGAGGAATGGTTGGACATGCGGGTCACATAGGGGGAAGGCTTTGCGGAAAATTTCTGCTGGCTAGGTACCTGGTAAAATGGCTTCGCTTGGTCAGCAAACCAGATGGTGTAGCAGAACGGGGCGCGTGGCGTCGGCTCTGCAAATGATGATTGACATCTCGCTCAACAGTGATCCTCGGACTGCCTCCTTCTTGAAAGACCCTATTAGTCAGCCGTCGGTTCAAGCAGAAGGGAGAGAAAAAAAATAGGGAGCGATCAGCGATCTCCAAGCGCGCTGAACAACGACCGAATGCTAAATGTCATCTGGGTTAGGCCTGGGGCAGCTGTTGCGAAGAAGGCCGAAATTCCTCCCACAGGGACCTGTCCGTCTTGTTCGCCTTGGCCTCCCCAGATCTGCAGCCATTTAGTGACGGCCCCGCTGGGGGGTCTAACGGTGTAGAGAATTCACTTTTTCTCTGCAGAATTCTGCAGATTATGTGCGAAAAAATCCGTAGAAGATCCACTGAAGATGACTTCCCAGGCTGGTTTGGGAATGGAACGTAAGTTCGGATTCTCTGGGGACCCACAAGATTTCTTGAAAAAATATAGATAGTCTCATTAGACTTTTCCTTTTTTTGCTTTGTGGCTGAAATCGCGAGGTTACAGACGTGAATGCTGAAAGCAACTACCATTTCTTACCTATCCTTAGTTAACTTGAAAACTTTTTGTTGACTTTTTAGATAGCCCTTAGGCTGTCTTAAAGGCCATTACGAAAAGACACTAAAAATGATGGCTTTAAGTTGAGTTTAGTGTCCTTAACTCCAGTTATAGCTAGTGTCTGCTTAAGTAGGTTTTAGCAAGCATTGTCACGTTTGTAGAAGCGTATTAATACGAGCTACTAGTGCATACTACTATGCATACTACATACTACTTACTATTGCATACATTTATCATTGCTACTCTGGCGTTTTGCTGTGTTTTTAGAAGAAAAGGTTTTTGGATTTAAATAAACTAAATTTATTTAAAAATACTGAACTACTAAATTTATAGTCACAAATATTACACTCACCCTAATCCCTAACTAACTTAAAACTCCTCCCGGATGACGACAAAGTTTTGCATCGTATGATTCATGAGAATTAAAAAGTTGGCTATTCCAATACGTTGTACAGATTTTCCGTCTGTCTGTCTGTGTGTCTGTCTGTGTGTCTGTGTGTGTGTCTGTCTGTCTGTCTGTCTGTCTGTGTGTCTGTGTGTCTGTCTGTCTGTCTGTCTATATGTCTGTCTGTCTGTCTGTCTGTCTGTCTGTCTGCCTGTCTGTCTGTCTGTCTGTCTGTCTGTCTGTCTGTCTGTCTGTCTGTCTGTCTGTCTGTCTGTCTGTCTGTCTGTCTGTCTGTCTGTGTGTCTGTCTGTCTGTCTGTCTATATGTCTGTCTGTCTGTCTGTCTGTCTGTCTGTCTGTCTGTCTGTCTGTCTGTCTGTCTGTGTGTCTGTGTGTCTGTCTGTGTGTCTGTCTGTCTGTCTGTCTGTCTGTCTGTCTGTCTGTCTGTGTGTCTGTCTGTCTGTCTGTCTGTCTGTCTGTGTGTCTGTCTGTCTGTCTGTCTGTCTGTCTGTCTGTCTGTCTGTCTGTCTGTGTGTCTGTGTGTCTGTCTGTCTGTCTGTCTGTCTGTCTGTCTGTCTGTCTGTCTGTCTGTCTGTCTGTCTGTCTGTCTGTGTGTCTGTCTGTCTGTCTGTCTATATGTCTGTCTGTCTGTCTGTCTGTCTGTCTGTCTGTCTGTCTGTCTGTCTGTCTGTCTGTCTGTCTGTGTGTCTGTCTGTCTGTCTGTGTGTCAGTGTGTCTGTCTGTCTGTCTGTCTGTCTGTCTGTCTGTCTGTCTGTCTGTCTGTCTGTCTGTCTGTCTGTCTGTCTGTCTGTCTGTCTGTCTGTCTGTCTGTCTGTCTGTCTGTCTGTCTGTCTGTCTGTCTGTCTGTCTGTCTGTCTGTCTGTCAGTTAGAGAGCTGAAACTCGCATCTCAGACGAGAAATATCAGCACATTTGGTCATTCTCCCCATTTGGCCCCATCGCCATTGGACAGAAGATTTGAGTAATTTTCCAATAATTCAGCTCTGATGGCATCATACTAAAATGCGCTTCTGCTTTCCCATCTCCCCAAAACGGTTTCACGGCCTGACAGACCATGAAACTAAAAAACTACCGGGCACTTTGCATTTTAACTTTCATACTTGGCTGCGCCACTGCCAGACTCGTTAACTTCACCCACCTCGGCTGCTACAGAGACGCCGAGAATGGTCGCAGAGATTTAAAGGCGTTTAAAATCGACGGCTTGGTCAGCATTGGCGGAATTCCTGTTGACACAAGCTACGAAACAATCTGCAGCCACCAAATGACTCCGCATGCTTGCGGCCTGATTTGCAGCCTAGGCAGATTTCGCTACTTTAGTCTGCAAGCCGAGCGGTGGTGCTTCTGCGACCACTCGTACGGCTCGCAGGGGCCTGCGAATGAGACCGAGTGCGGCATGCCGTGCACGGGAAACTTCAGCCTCAAGTGCGGCGGCCAGTATCGTAATTCCGTCTACAGACTGGACTACGTCGGTGAGTTCGCTTCCCAATTCGCTGGAAAGTGCATTCTGCTTATACTCTTGAGCTCACAATGAATCTTGCAGAAGAAAATTTGTTTAGCCCTGGAAATCGGACTTTCGTCACTCTAAGCGAGACAACCTGGCCGCTCTACCGGACGACGCTGGCTGGGCGTCTCGGCGAGTGCGTCTACCAGTGCGAGTCCCGCTGTCAGGCCGTGGTGTTTTCTGAGCATCCGCGCCTGTGCCACCTGCTGGAATACCAAGCCGTGCCGTCGGACTTGGCTGCCACCGATTCTGGAGAGTTTTTCGTTCGCGGATGAACTAGCTTTGAAATGGACGGTTCAATTCAACACTTGACACTGGTTTAACCTTCGGACTGATTGAAATCGAATATATAACATTATCTCGACAGCTAAAAGTAAAGTCCTGTGTTGACAAAGCTGCCTTACAAAGTGGTATGGACTAAAAAAGGGGATCTATCTATCTATCAATCTACCTGATTGATAGATCCAAGGAGTTGTAGCCTAGTGGCTAGGGCGCCTGCCTTATGACCGGAAGGTCGTGGGTTCGAGTCCCGGCCCGTAGGAGACAATTTTTGCCCTTGAGCAAGGCACTTAATCCCGCATTGCTTCAGTCCACCCAGCTGTGATTGGGTACCAGCAAATGCTGGGTAATAACTGATCCTGAAGCAGGCCCATCTTATCCTGTCACTGTGCGGCTTTGTGAGTGAAGACTCACTGTTCGCCAGGCAGGTTCAAAATAAAAAAATGGAGCTGGCAGTGGGTGCCTACCATGCCGGAGAGTGTTTCAGGCGTAACGGGTGTGCAGTCTTCACCTGCATCAGCACCCGCGCTACAGGTTTACCTGTCAGCGTCTGTTACTATTATTATTTTCATATCTATCAATCGATCGATCTATCTATTTATCTATCTATCTATCTATCTATCTAACTATCTATCTATCTATCTATCTATCTATCTATCTATTGATTAGTAACCGATAGATTTGCAGGCTGTGAATCCATGCCCAAATTCAAACATAAAAATCGCAATAATGGAAATGGGGTGGTAGAAACGCACTCTAAATGTGTACCTCCAGAATTTTTAGGGCGAAATTCGTATTCAGTTTGCCAAGATAACAGCCGGACATTGCGGGAACTAATTGACTCAACAAATACCTGCGCATGGTTGCCATAGAATGCCATTAGTGCTGGTGCACTCATCCATAGCTGGCCCATCATGCATCTGTCCATTAGGCTTTATTGACTTTGTTGATATGTCTTCAATGCAAAATGCATGTCCTTGAACTGCAGGAAATAGCTTGTATTAAGTGGACCAAAAATGTTCGCTAGCCTAATTTATGGATGGGATTGGCTGGATGTCTCTTGCGTGGGATAATCTGAATGCAGGATATTGGCTACACTGTATTTGCTAGTTGCATGCAGTTTTGTTTGACTAGCAGTCAGAAAAGTTTCATGCAGTGCTGCTGCATCTGAATTTTTACGGAGAAGGTTTCGGATTTTAAGACTATTCTTAGCATCAATGCGCCATGTGCAACAGTTCTTGCATCAAAAACCGCTTTAAAAGTCAATTAAGATGGAAACTATTTCAATAAGCACATGTCATTCCTGCTAGCAGATTGAAAAAACGCGTCAGCAGTAAAGCAAAAAATCTAAATTGACAAAAGGACAAAAATTTTGATCAATTGGGTGCGAATGAGGCGTGTGGGCGAATTCAGTTTAGCGAATTCAGTCAGCCCTGGCAACTGAGCGTAAAATGTGGGTTTCACAACACCGAAACTTCACAACACCGAAAATTCACAACACCGAAACTTCACAACGCCGAAACTTCACAATACCGAAACTTCACAACACCGAAACTTTACAACACCGAAAATTCACACGCATAGCCAGAGCTTAACTTTATATAGCTTTTCGGCGTTTTGAAATTTCTGTGTTGTGAAAGCGACTCTGTGAAAGCTTCTATTGAAATTCTGTTTTTTTCTATGCGGTGAACTGTGAAATTGATTTCGTATTACGATCGCATGTTTTTAAATTAGTGCGCAACGCCTTGAACCTACTGTAAGTAGAAAAGTCCAAATATTATAACCGAGTATTTGGCAAAGTTAAGAAACAGCCGAAACAACTGCCTGCTGGCTGACGCTGGCGCCCCCGACTCCGCTTTGTGACGCTGCTTTAACGATCTGATGGCGTAATTTTTTGCTGCTGTTGTTGTTTTGGGGTGTAGCTTCTACAAGCCTAATGACTTTTTCCTGTAAAATTTGCAGTTCATGCCTAATGCATTCAGTTTCTGAAAAAAAGTGGCTAAGGAACAATTTCAACTTCAAAATTAAAAATTATCCCAAATCGTTTTGAATTTCTTGCTTTGCTTGGTTTCTTTATTCGCGAAAACGAAAACGGGTGATTCTTGTAAATTGAAAGAGTGTGAGATTCTGCCAGTTGATGTGAGATTCTGTCAGTTGGTGTGAGATTCTGTCAGTTGGTGTGAGATTCTGTCAGTTGGTGTGAGATTCTGTCAGTTGATGTGAGATTCTGTCAGTTAGTGTGAGATTCTGTCAGTTGGTGTGAGATTCTGTCAGTTGATGTGAGATTCTGTCAGTTAGTGTGAGATTCTGTCAGTTGGTGTGAGATTCTGTCAGTTGGTGTGAGATTCTGTCAGTTGGTGTGAGATTCTGTCAGTTGGTGTGAGATTCTGTCAGTTGGTGTGAGATTCTGTCAGTTGGTGTGAGATTCTGTCAGTTGGTGTGAGATTCTGTCAGTTGGTGTGAGATTCTGTCAGTTGGTGTGAGATTCTGTCAGTTGGTGTGAGATTCTGTCAGTTGGTGTGAGATTCTGTCAGTTGATGTGAGATTCTGTCAGTTAGTGTGAGATTCTGTCAGTTGGTGTGAGATTCTGTCAGTTGGTGTGAGATTCTGTCAGTTGGTGTGAGATTCTGTCAGTTGGTGTGAGATTCTGTCAGTTGGTGTGAGATTCTGTCAGTTGATGTGAGATTCTGTCAGTTGGTGTGAGATTCTGTCAGTTGGTGTGAGATTCTGTCAGTTGGTGTGAGATTCTGTCAGTTGATGTGAGATTCTGTCAGTTAGTGTGAGATTCTGTCAGTTGGTGTGAGATTCTGTCAGTTGGTGTGAGATTCTGTCAGTTGGTGTGAGATTCTGTCAGTTGGTGTGAGATTCTGTCAGTTGGTGTGAGATTCTGTCAGTTGGTGTGAGATTCTGTCAGTTGATGTGAGATTCTGTCAGTTAGTGTGAGATTCTGTCAGTTGGTGTGAGATTCTGTCAGTTGGTGTGAGATTCTGTCAGTTGGTGTGAGATTCTGTCAGTTGGTGTGAGATTCTGTCAGTTGGTGTGAGATTCTGTCAGTTGGTGTGAGATTCTGTCAGTTGGTGTGAGATTCTGTCAGTTGATGTGAGATTCTGTCAGTTAGTGTGAGATTCTGTCAGTTGGTGTGAGATTCTGTCAGTTGGTGTGAGATTCTGTCAGTTGGTGTGAGATTCTGTCAGTTGGTGTGAGATTCTGTCAGTTGGTGTGAGATTCTGTCAGTTGATGTGAGATTCTGTCAGTTGGTGTGAGATTCTGTCAGTTGGTGTGAGATTCTGTCAGTTGGTGTGAGATTCTGTCAGTTGATGTGAGATTCTGTCAGTTGGTGTGAGATTCTGTCAGTTGGTGTGAGATTCTGTCAGTTGGTGTGAGATTCTGTCAGTTGGTGTGAGATTCTGTCAGTTGGTGTGAGATTCTGTCAGTTGGTGTGAGATTCTGTCAGTTGATGTGAGATTCTGTCAGTTAGTGTGAGATTCTGTCAGTTGGTGTGAGATTCTGTCAGTTGGTGTGAGATTCTGTCAGTTGGTGTGAGATTCTGTCAGTTGGTGTGAGATTCTGTCAGTTGGTGCGAGATTCTGTCAGTTGATGTGAGATTCTGTCAGTTGGTGTGAGATTCTGTCAGTTGGTGTGAGATTCTGTCAGTTGGTGTGAGATTCTGTCAGTTGGTGTGAGATTCTGTCAGTTGGTGTGAGATTCTGTCAGTTGATGTGAGATTCTGTCAGTTGGTGTGAGATTCTGTCAGTTGGTGTGAGATTCTGTCAGTTGGTGTGAGATTCTGTCAGTTGATGTGAGATTCTGTCAGTTGGTGTGAGATTCTGTCAGTTGGTGTGAGATTCTGTCAGTTGGTGTGAGATTCTGTCAGTTGGTGTGAGATTCTGTCAGTTGATGTGAGATTCTGTCAGTTGGTGTGAGATTCTGTCAGTTAGTGTGAGATTCTGTCAGTTGGTGTGAGATTCTGTCAGTTGGTGCGAGATTCTGTCAGTTGATGTGAGATTCTGTCAGTTGGTGTGAGATTCTGTCAGTTGATGTGAGATTCTGTCAGTTGGTGTGAGATTCTGTCAGTTGATGTGAGATTCTGTCTGTTGGTGTGAGATTCTGTTAGTTGGTGTGAGATTCTGTCAGTTAGTGTGAGATTCTGTCAGTTGGTGTGAGATTCTGTCAGTTGATGTGAGATTCTGTCAGTTGGTGTGAGATTCTGTCAGTTGATGTGAGATTCTGTCTGTTGGTGTGAGATTCTGTTAGTTGGTGTGAGATTCTGTCAGTTAGTGTGAGATTCTGTCAGTTGGTGTGAGATTCTGTCAGTTAGTGTGAGATTCTGTCAGTTGGTGTGAGATTCTGTCAGTTGGTGTGAGATTCTGTCAGTTGATGTGAGATTCTGTCAGTTGGTGTGAGATTCTGTCAGTTGGTGTGAGATTCTGTCTGTTGGTGTGAGGTTCTGTTAGTTGGTGTGAGATTCTGTCAGTTAGTGTGAGATTCTGTCAGTTGGTGTGAGATTCTGTCAGTTAGTGTGAGATTCTGTCAGTTGGTGTGAGATTCTGTCAAAGTCTTTTCAATGCAAAAAAGTCTCACTCACGATTCATTTATTCTGTCTGACGGCTGTTGAGCAGACGAATGAAACTATGTAAAATGCACGCGTGGACGGCGCCCATTGGTCAGGCTTATTATGTAGATTCTGACCAACCCAAACTTGGCTTCAACTTGTATAAATGCAGCGCGTGGGGTCAAAATAATTTTTTAAGTACTACTAATCCGCTAGCCATGGAAAGCTCAAACTCTCACAGCAATGCTGAGCAGTCTGGTGATTCTGCGCCTCGGGAGGCCAATTCTGGATTTTTCCGAAGCGCAAATGGCTTAGTAAGTGAAGTAGGCGGTCTGCTAAGGCATTGGCTTTGCGCACAAATAATTATTTTGTTTGAATATTATAGACAGGATCCGCAGAGACTGTATGATACTTATCAATATTGGTACCAATGCTATCAAATTTTTACAAATAGTAATAATACAACACATCAGTAAAATATTGAAAATTAAGTGATAATAATTCAAACAATTTAACAACAATTTATTATTTGTGCCTCAACCAAACTTTAGCTATCCCTAAATTACTTACTAAATAAATAGTAGGATAGTAGTACTTCCTGCACTGCAATAGTTTTTACGGTATTTTTTGCTAAATTATTTGTTTTTAATATTTTGTTTAAAATTAATCCTTTTATTTCTTTTCTTGTTACTCTCTATCAAAAGCAAAAAAATACAAAATACGAAAAAAGTAAAAAAAAAATTGCAGTGCGCGGATCCTCAGACAGCAGCCTTCTCGTGGCGATCCGTGTCAGTACCTTGTTGATGACTTGAAAAATCCCAGCATTGGGGTCATCATCTTCAAAGGGAAGCTAATGGCTGTCTAAATCAACAATCAGATGAAACACATTGATACGTTAACCACTCAAGTGAAAAATTAACCACTCAAGTCTTTAAAACCAAATAAATTTTACCCTCATCTATTAGACGTGAAAAACTGCTTTCAACTGCTTAGTTTAGAAAGGGCAAATTTTGGCAGATAATGTAGTGACGCACTGAAAAATCTATTAAGTAGTCCTAGCCCCAGTGCAGGCACTCCAGCCTGAGATAAGAAATTTACTAAATGCAGCGCAATGTTTATGCCGCCCCCGCCCCCCAGCAAAAGGACCGACGCGAGGCGCCAGAACAGCGAAGTGTCAAGGAAGGCGGGTTAGTCTGTCTGGGATCCCGATCGATAAGGCTCTTGGTTTGACTAGGCAACGGAAGGAGAGAAAAACAGCGTACAAAAGCTCCGACAAACGATCGTGCAAATATACTAGAGAAATCTAACAATAGACTGAGAATAGAAAGGCACAAAAACGAACACAAAGCAGCGTCATAAATTAAACGGCTGCGGAGAACTTCGGTTAAACTGCGGGATGGCCACGGAATTGCCTTGGCTCAACAACCCCAGCGCGCCCCTCCCTGACTACCTAGGGTACACAGAATCTAACCCAAGGGTTTGCGTCTAACGCAACCAGTGCTAAATCCGAGACTCCGAATCTCACCACTTGCGCGGGATAGAGAAGAGCCTAGCAACCAACTAATGCAGTGTTTAAGTTATTTAGCTAGGACTGCGCACCCGCGCTCAAAATATCACGCCACCAACCTTTGCGTTGCTGACTAACCACCCCGACTCGGGGGCTGACAGAATACGAAGTATTTCACAATATAAGTTCGCTGTGGTTGCCAACTAAGGACACCAAACCCGCTTAAACACCCTACTATAACTTATTAATATATTATTACTGCCACTAGAAGCAGCATTTGGCCATTAAATTATAAAAGCTACTTGACACCCTTCTTTGCTTACAGCACCTCCTAGCTGTGATCTTTGCTTATAACCCGAAGAGACTTAAACCCCAAGACACATATCATCTTAAGATACATGAAAGAAGCACCATCAATCATAGAACTGATAATGACCTCTTACCTTGGCGTTGAAATGAGAGAATACGGTAGCTACGCTGCGCTGATTAGGTAGCTACGCTAGAACATGTAGATTTCAAGAGATATAGCGCGCTGGCTACATGTAGTTCCTATGATGGGAGATGACAGCGGGAGACAGACACGGAGATTAAGAAAGGCGGAGAGTGGACAACCTAACAGAAGGTCAGCTGACGACTCCGCACCGCCACAAAAATGGGTGGACAGCATTACCAAATAGGCTTTTTGATTTTCTTCGAAAATTCCAAAGGTGAATTGGGGGAAAAAACGCCGTTGCGTTGCAAGACAGTTGATGTAGTATAGGTGCTGGCACACAAACCTATCTAGATAAATTAAAAAATATGAAGCCTCTAAAATAATTGCATTCCTAACCCAGTGGCACTACTTCTAGTAGGCAAATTACAACGGTTAAAAAAGTCTTGATGTTGCAGATTTTTAACTACAGAATTGTGTTTATTGCATATCGTAAATTTGGTGCCATTGTCTGTGGAATTTTTTCAAACTGCTCCTCTACTTGTAGTAGACTAACAATCATGGTTTATTCATCTAGGTTTGATAAAGCATTTTGAGCATATGTAGATTCCGATAGAAAAGTGCATAATGACTTAAATATTATGGTAAAAAGTACTTTTACCGTTTTAGTACATGCATATTGTACAGTTGAATATGTTAAGCATTGAATGCATACAAATATGATGCTTTCTAGAGTATTGAATGAATTATTTAAACTGAAAAAGGATGATACCTTTAACTGTTATAGTACATAGTCATTTTTTAATACGAGCGTATTAAAGTACAAGAACTTTAAACGCTATTTTAATTAAAAAAAGACCTAAATATAAAGCGATCAATTGAAAACATTCAAGCAGCAGTTAATTATAACGCAACGGAACTAGCTAAAAGTCGCGCATTAACACACGGATGTCCCGTTTTAATTTTATATTATTTTTCAAACAAATTAAAAGCCACACAAGATTATTATCAATGCAACAGTTGGATATAAAACACAAATGAACCAGTTGAGTTTTTTTCAATTCAATATCGAGCCTTCTTAAGCAGTCCCGGCCGCCAGTTGACCGGATGCGTCTCCTCCGTCGCTGTCTCGTCCTCTTTGTAGATTTTCACAGTTTTGTCCGCCTCCGCGGTGATCAGACGGGAGCCGGACCTGTCAAATGCCAGTGCGAAGATGCCAGCCTCCGAGTCGATGGATCCAGGCTGTACAGGGCTGGTGAGCTTCTGAAAGCAGCTTCCAGTGCGCCAGTCCCACATGTGCAGGGAGCCATTGTCAGCGCCGCTAATCAGCACGCCGTCCTCATTGAGAGCCAGCGCGTTCACTATGGCATTGTGACCGCTGAAATTCTGCAGGAATTGGCCGTCGGGAAATTTCCACTGTTTGATGTTGTCCGGAGCGCCTGTGGCGAAAGTGTACTGCGTGGGGTGGATGGCCAGGGCACGGACCGACTTCTTGTGATTGGTCAGCGTCACTAGCGACCTGCGTGCGAAGTAAGAAAAAGTTTGAAAAAATGCTGCTTATACTACTAAAATTACTGCCTAAATACAATTTAGGTTGAAAAGGCTTTTCGCCTTCTTGCCATAGTGCCACTAGCAGACCCTTAATTGCCATCAGATCTAGCAGCCCCCTAATTGCCATCAGATCTAGCAGCCCCCTAATTGCCATCAGATCTAGCAGCCCCTCTAATTGCCATCAGATCTAGCAGCCCCCTAATTGCCATCAGATCTAGCAGCCCCTCTAATTGCCATCAGATCTAGCAGCCCCTCTAATTGCCATCAGATCTAGCAGCCCCCTAATTGCCATCAGATCTAGCAGCCCCTCTAATTGCCATCAGATCTAGCAGCCCCCCTGTTTACGAGACGAACTCTTAAACGAAGTGATTTAGCAAACTGGCGAACGAAAACGATGAACGTGAAGTCAAAACACGCTCTAACTGGACTTATTTATTTAGATCGATGAAAAGGAGAGGTTGTCACACAGGGGGAAGAAAGTACGCTAGCAAGGCTTACAATGTACGCAATAAATAAATGAGGGGGGCTAGGCTCTAATTGGCGTGACGCAAGTGCCGTGGGCCCAGGTGCAAAAAAGGACAGAAATAGCTAAATAATAAAGGTTCAACATGCTCTCCAAACCATACTCCCCACCTTGGCATGTCTATGGCAAAAACTTAACCGAAAGAAGTAATGAACTTGCATCAGTCGCAGTGGAAGCAAAATATAAAATACGCGTAGCAAATAATTGTTGTACATGTACCGTCGAAAATGAAAAAAACGAACTAGTACAATAACCTAAGTAGGAAAATAAATAAATTACCGATGATAGCTTAGCGCAGTATTGAAACGGCAAAAAACTTGCAACAGCAGTATACGGGAAACGTAAATTAGTAATTCAAAGCAAAATTGAAATAAATCTGGAGAAAAATTTTCCGCATCCTTTACATAAGAAAAAAAACGAAAATTTTGAACTGCATCGAAACTAATAAATTAAATAAAAATTAAGATTTAATTGATGAGGGCCCGAAAATAGTCGAAATATCAACGAACGCACTTTGACAAGCAATATGAACAAAAAACTCATTGACGCGTAAACCAAAAACACGAAAATGAAAAAGGCTTGTAAAAATACGAAAAAAAATAGTCGAAATTTCTTAGAAGCACTCGCAAAACAACACATAAACGCAAAAAATTATAGACGCGGATAATTAACAACCAAACCACCACAATAAAGATGAAAATTCAGACACAATATACGAGCGTTAAATAACCTTATAGGAAAAAAGAGCACTAATGTTACTAATGGCAAAAATGTCAAACAAAAAAATTCGGCTAAAAATTCTAACTCTTAAAGTCCATCAATCTACTAGTCAATGAGTTGATCACTCACTAGCAATCAATCAGTAATCAACGGGCACAGCTTGCCGAATTTTTCATCTCGAGGTTTGCTGGCCTTTCCAACACGGTGCTTGGCCACGTACAGTCCTCTGTCTGTAAAAACTCCGGACCACTAATCCACTTCGGATCATCCGCTAGCTGAGTTATTGTGGCTCCTCGCGACAGCAGATCAGCAGGATTACACGCGGTTGGCACATGTCTCCACTGGTTCGGATCAGTTTCCTGCTGGATTTCGCCAATGCGATTAGCAACGAACGGTTTAAAAAATCTGCCTCTGCCGCGAATCCAGAACAGGACATTCATGCTGTCTGACCAGAAAACTGCATCCTTGATGTCCATCTCAAGCGCCTTGGCAATCTTGATCGCTAGATGAAGACCAATGACTGCTGCCATCAGTTCCAGCCTGGGAATGCTCATAGTTGCTACAGGTGCCACTCGAGACTTGGCAGCGATAAGACGAACTGATGTCGAGGCGTTGGCGTACTCGCATCTTAGATAGCACACCGCTCCGTAGGCCTTTTCAGAAGCGTCGACAAAACAATGAAGCTGAAACTGAGTAGGCTCGTCATAGAGCTGTAGACAGCGTGAAACTTTGAAGCAGTTCAGCTTAGCCAAATCAGCGCACCATGCTTGAATTCTCTTCTGCAGGGCTTCGTCAGGCGCTTCGTCCCAGTCAGGTCCGTTGCACCAGAGCTCCTGCATTAGAATTTTTGCTTGTGCAGTAAATGGTGCAATGAGGCCCAGAGGATCGTACACTGATGCTAATCTCTTGAGCAGATCCCTCTTTGAGTTGACTTGACTCAGCTGGCTATCGGCTGCAAAGGTGAATTCGTCGTTCTCACTTTTCCAGACAACTCCAAGCGTCTTCGAAACCGGCAATGGCTGTCCATCTAGGCTCACGTCGGCTGCTCTGTCCTCCGGTGAGACGCACGCAAGCATCGCTCTTGAGTTAGAGATCCACTTTCGAGCGTGCATTCCAGCTCGCTCCCACAGCTGACTCAGCTCCTTGTACAACTGAATGGCCTCTGCGTCCGTCTTCTTGGAGTCCAGGCAGTCATCCATGTAGGTGGACTGCAACACTGTTTCTGCGGCAGCTGGAAACTCCTGCTTCAACCGTTTAGCATGCTCTTGAGTCACGAATTGCGCGAGAAATGGTGAGCTCGTTGCTCCGAAAACCACTCGGTTGAACTCGAATGTCTGCGGCGCCTTTGTCGGATCCATATCTCGCCACAGAAAGCTGTGCGCTGCTCGATCTTCTGGTGCGATCTCGATCTGCAGGTACATTTCAGAAATGTCGCAAGCAACTGCAACCGGATGTCTCCGGAAGCGAAGGAGCACGTCGACCAAATCTTGCTGAAGCTTCGGTCCTGCCAACATCCGATTGTTCAACGACTCCTCACCGCCAGCTGAAGCGTCAAAGACAATGCGGACTTTTGTTGTTGCCTTGTCCATTCGAACTACTGGAAAATGAGGAAGATAGTACCTGTTTTCAGGCTCTGTTTCATTCTGCAGCACCTTTCTGACGTAGCCGACTTTCTCGTAGCGATCGATGACATCCTGGTACTGCTTGCCGATCTCCAGGTCCTTCAAGAGCCGCTTCTCAGTGTTCCCCAGCCGCTTTAAGGCCATTTCGAAGTTATTGCCTTTAAACTTTGCGTCTGGTTTCCATGGAACACCTACTTGGTAACGTCCGTCGACGAACTTCAGCGAAGCTCTTGTGCGTTCCAACGCAAGCTGCTCGTCATCCGTGACTGATGGTGACTCCACACGCTGAACCTCCTCCACTTCCTAGAATTTACGCAGCAGTGGCGCTAGGTTCTCAGTCCCGCCTCCACTAAAGAACGTGCTCGCGAACAAAGTCTGTTCAGCAGCTTCATCAACCTTGCCGATGCATGTCCAACCTAGAGGTGTTAGCCGGGCTTGTGGATCTCCAGGCTTCCCGCACACTTCCAGATGAGATGCATGCAAGTCAGCGTAATCAACTCCGATGAGCAAGTCTACAACCAGCGGTGCTTTCATCCTCGGGAACGGAATGTTGGACAAGTGCGGCCACTTCGACGCGACTTTCTGCCAATCAACGACTTCCATGCTTCCGGTGACTCTGTCCGCTGTGAACGCAGTGATTCGTTTGCTGATCTGACCGTCCAGGCTCTCCAGAGTGCACGTGACCGGTGCCGTCAAGAAGGTCTCCACTTGTCCGTTTAGCACGTTGACTTGTACTGATTCCAGCTTGCCTTGCAGTCCCAGCTCCGCGGCAATCTCCGAATTCAGGTACGTCTTCGTGCTGGCGTCATCAAGCAATGCGTTGACTTTCACCGTTCGCTTCCGACTTCAGGATGACCGGCACGGTTCGAAGTGACACTGCCCTAGCCTCTCTCGACATCATAGTCACCGCTTCAGTCTTCGGCTTCGCCTTCTCTTCTTGCTGCTCAACAGCTGCTTCTGCTTCTGGCTTCATCTTCGTCTCCGACTTTGCCTTGGAGTGCAGCAGGCGATGATGCGAGTTGCTGCATCCGTCAATGCCGCATTTGCGGCCTCGTCGACAATTTTGACCATTGTGACCATGTCCCAGACAGCGGAAGCAGGCCTTGGCTTCCTGAGCAGCCTTCCATCGTTCTTGGGACGACAGCTTCGCGAACGCTGGGCACCTCCACAGATCGTGCGGCTCCTTGCAGACAACACAAGAGTAGCTCTCCCTCCTCGAATTCTTGCTCTCATGCGCTGCGTGGAAGGTCTTCTGCTTTCCTTCCTTTTTTGCTGCTCCTGGCTAGCAGAAGTGGCTACTCCGTGCACGATCTCTGCTGCCTGAGTTCGAAACTCAGCCTCGCGCAACACCCACTCTCTAAGCGTCTTCACGCCCTCTGCTTTCTCTTTCTCGAACACCCAACGGCGAAATGCTGCAACCATTGACTCTGGGAGCTTCTTTTGCAATCGGGCATAGAGTAGGCCGTCGCTAAGTTCGCTATCCTTGCCTGCCTCTTCTAAATTAATCACGGCAACGTCCAGCAAATTCGCGAATTTCTTCAGCTCATCCGCACTATTTTGTTTTACAGGTGGAAAGCTGTCCAGCTCTTCTAAGTAAAGCGCCAACTGACGTCTTTTGCCACCGTACTCGCGCTCCAGCCTCTCCTTCGCCGCCTGATAAGCCGCCGCCGAATGACCTAGGTGCTCAATTACTTTCAGCGCCGCTCCCTTCAAATACTGCCGTAGTTGAAGTAGCTTAAACTCTGGAGTTGCTGGGGCCCTATCGATGCATGCCATGAACGCAGCCTTCCACGCTTCATACTGCTGCTTGTCGCCGAAGAAGGTCGGGATCTCTACTCTACGCAGCATCTTCCATAGATCCTTGGAAAGCTCTTGCTCAGAGGAGTTGCCGATGCCGCCCTCGCCTACTTCTCCAAGGGAACTTGCTCGATCCTCTGCTCCCAGCTCGAAGCCCGCATGCTGATTCGCAGAAGGCAGGTAGTCAAACTCACCAAAACCTCTGTACGAACTCTGCTGTCTCTGGAATGGCATGACCTCCGTCTCTGCGATTTTGAATCCGAGTCGACGCTCTCGACCGGCCGCACCCAGCGGCTGAGCTGCTGCCGCCGACGCTGCCACCGGCGCTCCCGGCGATGTTCTCGCCGGTGCAGCTGCCGATGCTGACACGGCCGGAGCAGTCTCCTCCGATGACGCCGCTGCTCCAGCTGAGGCGTGGTGGCCCTTCAGGTACTGTTGGACCTCCTGCATGGCTGATCGATAGTCGTTCTCAATCGTGTCGATCTCTTCGAGCAGCTTCTGCAGCGCTGCTTCGTCCGATTGCCGCTGTTGCTCATCGTAGAGCTGCTGTAGTAGCGCTGCGGCCTCCTCATACGAGTTGGTGACGGCCTCATATTGCTGCTGATGGCCGTTCTGTTCTCGGTGGTGAGCAGCCACGATAGCCTAGTGCGGCTCTTAGTAAGTGCTGATTTGCGAACAGCTTTTTGTCGCTTCAGATCATTCAGCGAAGCAACGTTCTGCTCTGACGGTTGCGTCTGCGTTTCTGTCTCGCTCATGTCAATCTTGCGATATTCTGGTAGGCTGACTATATTCTATTGCTATGCGATTCGATTCGATGGGATGAAACAATGTGGCTAGAGTGAACCACGCTCTGCTACCAAATGTTTACGAGACGAACTCTTAAACGAAGTGATTTAGCAAACTGGCGAACGAAAACGATGAACGTGAAGTCAAAACACGCTCTAACTGGACTTATTTATTTAGATCGATGAAAAGGAGAGGTTGTCACACAGGGGGAAGAAAGTACGCTAGCAAGGCTTACAATGTACGCAATAAATAAATGAGGGGGGGCTAGGCTCTAATTGGCGTGACGCAAGTGCCGTGGGCAGGTGCAAAAAAGGACAGAAATAGCTAAATAATAAAGGTTCAACATGCTCTTCAAACCACCCCCTAATTGCCATCAGATCTAGCAGACCCCTAATTGCCATAAGATCTAGCAGCCCCTCTAATTGCCATAAGATCTAGCAGCCCCTCTAATTGCTATCAGATCTAGCAGCCTCTCTAATTGCCATCAGATCTAGCAGCCCCCCTAATTGCTATCAGATCTAGAAGCCCCCCTAATTGCCATCAGATCTAGCAGACCCCTAATTGCCATCAGATCTAGCAGCCCCCCTAATTGCCATCAGATCTAGCAGCCCCCCAATCGCCATCAGATCTAGCAGCCCCCTAATTGCCATCAGATCTAGCAGCCCCCTTGATTGCCATCAGATCTAGCAGCCCCCCTAATTGCCATCAGATCTAGCAGCCCCTCTAATTGCCATCAGATCTAGCAGCCATCAGAAGTATTGGGAAAAAAGCACCTCCACAAAAAAAACAACCGACTCACTTTCCAGCGGCGATGTCCCACAGCCGCACTGTACAATCGTGCGATCCGGTCACCAGCTGGGGCTCGGCGCTCTGACATGCCACGGCGGCCACTGTGTTGCTATGCCCGGTCAGAGTGTGAATGCACAGCTTAGTACGCAAGTCCCACAGTCTGGCCGTGGCGTCTCTGCCGCAGGTGACCAGCAGGTCCAGGGTCGGGTGCAGAGCCAGGCCGTACACGGCGCTCAGATGGCCGTGGTAGTGCCTGACTACTTTGTTCTCTTCCAGATCCCAACAGCGAACGGTTTTATCCTCGCTGCAGCTGAATAGAAACGGGTGACGATCGCTCACCTGTAGGAGAGGGGATTGGGGATTTTCTTGAGCGTTTGATTGGCATGTCTACTAAGTTAGGGCGAATTATAATAAAATGCCATTTAAATCTAAGCTGAAAGTTGGAAGTACTTTTTGGAAAAGTACATGGACACGAATGAACTTTTAAATGTACATTAGAGAATGCACTATTAACATGCATATTAAATGTTTACTGTAGTTCCTCGTAAAATGGGAAGTCAAACTCTCTGGCTTTAATTTTTTGCCAATACTGCAAGTTTTTCAGCACATGTTCTTTACATTCTACTTTTGCAAGTAGAACACTCGCAGATTTTTTAATTAAATAGGGTCGTTTTCTGATTTTTTAATAAAGTATTACTTAAAACCTACATTAGTAAAGTAAATGTTTTTCTTACAGATTCATATTACGAGCGTATAAGATTTTTGCTAAACTTGACTCAAGTCTTCAAAGATGCGTCTACGTAAAGAAAACTAGTCTGCGGAATTCACCTGCAAGCCTCGGACAGTACTAATATGCCCAGTTAACGACAGTTTCAGTGTCCCGCTGGCCAAATCCCAGATTTTTATGAGTCGATCAGCTGCCCCGGTGACAAAGTATCGATTGAGCGGGTCCACGGCAACGCACCTGTAAGTGGAAGATTACGGAAGTTCTGTGAATTTGGGAATAAAACATTCTCATTCTCGTTTAAAAAAGGGTATTTTTATTTGGGTATTGGGTTGGGAAGGGGCGATTCTCAATGGGGTATTCGGAAGGGGCGATTCTCAATGGGATATTGGGAAGGGGCGATTCTCAATAGGATATTGGGGAGGGGCGATTCTCAATGGGATATTGGGGAGGGGCGATTCACATTGGGGTATTAGGGGGGGGGGGGCGATTCTCAATGGGTAATTGGGGAGGGGGCGATTCTCAATGGGTAATTGGGGAGGGGCGATTCTCAATGGGTTATTGGGGAGGGGCGATTCTCAATGGGTTATTGGGGAGAGGGCGATTCTCAATGGGATATTAGGGAGGGGCGATTCTCAATGGGGCATTGGGGAGGGGCGATTCTCAATGGGATATTGGGGAGGGGGCGATTCTCAATGGGATATTGGGGAGGTGCGATTCTCAATGGGGCATTGGACAGGGGCGATTCTCAATGGAGTATCGGGTAGGGGCGATTCTCAATGGGGCATTGGGGAGTGGCGATTCTCAATGGGGCATTGGGGAGGGGCGATTCTCAATAGGGTATTGGAAAGTGGCGATTCTCAAGGGGGTATTGGGGAGGGGCGATTTTTAATGGGTTATTGGGGAGAGGCGATTCTCAAAGGGATATTAGGGAGAGGAGATTCTCAATTGGATACTTGGGAGGGGATTTCTCAATGGGGTATTCGGGGAAGGGCGATTCTCAATATGACATTTGGGAGGGGGATTTCTCAATGGGGTATTTGGGAGGGGCGATTCTCAATGGGGTATTGGTAAGGGGCGATTCTTAATGGGATATTGGGAAGGGGCGATTCTTAATGGGATATTGGGGAGGGGGCGATTCTTAATGGGGTATTGGGGAGGGGCGATTCTTAATGGGGTATTGGGGAGGGGCGATTCTTAATGGGGTATTGGGAAGGGGCGATTCTCAATGGGGCATTGAGGAGGGGCGATTCTCAATGGGATATTGGGGAGGAGCGATTCTTAATGGGGTATTGGGGAGAGGCGATTCTCAATGCGATATTGGGAAGGGGCGATTCTCAATGCGATATTGGGGAGGGGGGGCAGGGAAGGGTTATTCTCAATAGGCGATGTACAAACACGTGACTAACCTGACCCAGCCGGTGTGACCCGAGATGACCCTATAGAGCTTCCATGGCGGATGCCAGTCAGGCCGTGGCATTAGCGGGGCGCGCTTTGGCACCAACATTCGCTCGTCGCCAACCTGAACGGAGGTGGCATTGGAGCCTGCCGCCCCGCTCAGATCGGCTGAGGCCCCTGAAGCGGAGCCATGAGGTGCAGCTGAAGCGGCACCAGCAGGGACCAGTGCCGTGCTGGAGTCTGAGGAACCGGAATTGGCTGGAGCGGCGGCGATAGCAGCCTTGGGAAAGAACAGATATCCTTGTTAGCTGGTTTTAGAATTTAGAATTTAGTTTTAGAATTCTTAATCATCATTAACAATCATCTTTAGAATTCTTGACAGTTGGTGTGAGATTCTTGACAGTTGGTGTGAGATTCTAGACAATTGGTGTGAGATTCTTGACAGTTGGTGTGAGATTCTTGACAGTTGGTGAGATTCTTAACAGTTGGTGTGAGATTCTAGACACTTGATGTGAGATTCTTGACAGTTGGTGTGAGATTCTTGACAGAGATTCTGGCAGCTAATAAGAGACTCTAGCGGTCGCTGTGTTTTGTATTTTAGAAGTGAATACGAGATTTTTTACCATTTTGATAATTAAATTTTCAGCAAGAAACGCCAATAGAGCAATAGGCGCTAAGTTACAGACTAACCTGTTTACCAGCAGCATGTCTAACAGCCCTGGCATCAGACTGCATGTGCAGCACAGGCCCATACTGATCCCTGGCCTTCACTGAGCGGCGCACTTTCTCAGCGGTAGGATCCGCGGCAGGCAGGCGGTCCCTCTCAGATAGGAACATGTCATGCGTGCGCTTCAGTGAGCGGAATACCAAAGTGTGGACAGAGTGCGGCTGCACTGGCTCAATTTGAGCCGTTAGTTGGAATGCTGAGCTGGCCTGGAAAAAGTTGGGTTTAGATTTAAATAAGGGTAGTAAGGTAATACTCATATTGGTTCAATTTCTAAATTAGAAAATTAGTAAATTAGTTTAAAAATTTTGCTCTTGCATTCATTTTGCAAAGGATTTTATTACTTATGCCTAGTATTATTAACTAGTTAATATTTAATCATGAACAAATATTGTGTGAGGTTATATGAATATGCAGATAATGGATCAAAAAATATTAAAACTACTAGTAATAAATAACTAATTTTATTATAATACTATTAAAAAGACTTAAAGAAAAAAACTGCTTTCAATTAAAGAGGAAGATTGCTTGCTACATTTTTTACAATTTAACTATTTACTAATGAAAACACAAATTTAATAAACTAAAATAATATATAAGTAAAATAATTATTAAAGGAAGGAAAATTAGCCAACTATAGGCTATAAATATTAGAAAATTATATATTGCTTTGTCTAGAAAGTTATGATTTTAACTAGGGAGCTCTGCTGCTAAGGACCATTGATAGCTAAATATGCAAAGTAGATAGACCCTGATGCTATTAGTGAGTGTATATGCCAATGCAGGTTTAGCAAGTACTTTAGCAAAGATAAGAGCAAAATATTTAATTTTTTTCTGTATTAGATTTTTTATTTTATTTTTTTATTTCAGTTGAGACACTTCATTGGAGACAAAAAGAAAATTGACAGGAGTTCTATACAACTTTTATTATTTTAAGCTATTGTATTTTCAATATTTCTAATGATGGTCACAATCTTAGCAAACATATATGCACAAATTGAAAAATTTGGTCAGCCAGTGCAACTTAGTTTAAACATAAGTTGCGACTTACATGAGGCAAAAGTTTGAAGGACCAAAAAAGGTCCCACAAACCACTTCTTCCCTTAATCTTCCTACTTGCTATGCTTTTGCTTGTATTCTCCTCTAAATTTTACACTTACAACACCCATCTTATGACTTATCCCTTCCATTTTGTGACTTATCCCTTCTTTTTTGCAACTTAGCTCTTTCATTTTGCAACTTACCCCTTCTATTTTGCAATTACCCCTTCTATTTTGCAACTTACCCCTTCAATTTTGTGACTTACCTCTTCCATTTTGCAACTTACCCCTTCTATTTTGCAACTTACCCCTTCAATTTTGTGACTTACCTCTTCCATTTTGCAACTTACCCTTTCCATTTTGCAACTTACCCCTTCCATTTTGCAACTTACCCCTTCTATTTTGCGACTTACCCCTTCTATTTTGCGACTTACCCCTTCTATTTTGTGACTTACCCCTTCCATTTTGTGACTTACCTCTTCCATTTTGACTTAGCCCTTCTATTTTTAACAAATTTGCAACTTACATTGGCAATTTTGCAAATTACATTGGCAATTTTGCAAATTACATTGGCAATTTTGCAAATTACATTGGCAATTTTGCAACTTACCTTGGTCAGCCACCAGATCAGTTAACTGGATTGGCCAACTTGGCTGACTGTTGCAGATGTATGTTAGCAAAAAAGCTCAGCAAAAAAAATTTGCAAAATATGAAGGATATATATGACTACCATATGTGCGCAACAGTTGGCCGAGTTGGCTGATTCAGCTGACTGATTTGGTGGCTGACCAAGGTAAGTTGCAAAATTGCCAATGTAAGTTGCAAAATCATTGATATAAGTTGAAAAATCAGTGATGTAAGTCACAAAATTGGTGAAAAATGAGGGGGTAAATTGCAAAAATGAGGGGGTAAGTTGCAAAAATGAAGGGGTGAGTTGCAAAAATGAGGGGGTAAGTTGCAAAAACAAGGGGGTAAGTCACAAAAATGAGGGGGTAAGTTGCAAAAATGAGGGGTAAGTCACAAAAATGAAGGGGTAAGTGGCAAAATGGAGAAGAATTGGGAAGATTCAGGCAAAAGTGATTTGCAGGACCTTTTTTTAATCCTTTGAGTTTTGACCCAAACTAAGTAGCAAATTTTTTTAACTAAGTTGCACCGGCCAAACAAATTTTTCAAGTTGCGTATCTATGATGACTACCATGAAAATGTTAGAGAAAATAACAACTTAGCCAATTCTTGTTGAATTCCAATGTATATCTGAGCTTCTAGATTGACTGGGTTAAAGGCATGTGATTATTTTAGGATAAAGGGTCCAAAAAGATCATGAGTCAATGACCAGCTAGGTATTAAAGTATATTGGAATAACTTTTGATATCTTATAGATAGTGTGCCATGGATATGATGAATGAGCATAGATAATTTATCTAGCTATTTTCAAAAAATAAAAATGGGCATTTTTTTAATTATTGCAATTACCTTTATTTAAATAGAGTAAAGCACAGTTAACTAAACAAGAGATCCTTACATGTAGGATACATTTTATTAATTTGAAATTTAATACAATGAAAGTCTGGGTTTATTTTTTGTGCTATAGGGATGCTATAGCATCTTGACTTTGAGAATCGCATCCTGAAATTTGATATAGGATGCGATTTCGCATCCTGATTTTTTAAATTCTTCACAATAAAAGACCTCTTAATTGAGACTTTAAAAAAATTGCATCCTAAACCCTGAAATTGCATTATAAAATTAAGAGCATGATGCGATTTTGCATCCTGTGCCCAGCAAAAAAATAAACCCAGATGAAAGTATATATTATATTTAGGGATACTAGAAATATTTAGTAGAATATAATCATTTTTTAGGTAAAGTTGCTCGCTTAGCTAGTAGGAGAAAAAGAAAAGCGAAAATCAACATTTAATTTAATTTTACGACGCGTTTCGCACAACAGTGTGCATCTTCAGGTATATTTTAAACGAAAAAAAACCACGAAAGAAGTAAATAAATATGAAATTTTGATGTGAAAATTTAATCAATATTTTTTTCAATAATTCAAGTACAATATTTTGATAATTTAAGTACATATTTGATAGTCCATAGGTCGAGAGGCAAAGTCTAGGGACGGATTTTTAGCGTTGCAGCCAAAATTACAGAACGAACAGCCAGTGCCCCTTCCCTCAGAACACACGGAGAACATGGCCCGCGCCACTATGTTGGAGTTGAGTGTTGAGGGTGGGGGAACGCGCTTTAATGTACAACGCTTCAAGAATCTGAAGTTTGGAGTTAAATGAGCATTGGTCGATGACTTTGAAGCACTTTTCAGGGTTGTAGTTGGAGCAGCTATTGCATTCTAATAAATGGTTTCGAATAGCCGACGGTTTCAGCCAGTGCTCCCGGACTCTAGTGTGTAGGTGCCTTTTAGTCTTCCCCACGTAGGAGACGCTCTGGTCAACAGAGCAGTTGAATTGATAAACGACACCAGCACGAAGAGCACAGGGAACACGTGACTTCAACCGACCGACAAAGTTGCCAACTTTAGCAGAACGAAAGACAACGCGGATGTTGCAATTAAGAGAGTTTCGAAATAATTTGCAGATTCTATTTTTGAAGAGTTGAGACGGGTAGCCAAAGAAGGGGAGGACAAGAATTGGTTCGTTGAGATCGATGGGATCAGTTTTGGCGCTAGGCTGTTTGACCACTTTCTCAGAGACGAATTTGTGAATGTGAGTGTGGATAAACGTACGAGGGTAACCATTTTGTTGAAACATTTTGGTCAGAAAATTCACTTCTTGGTCAAAGTTAGTCCAGGTGTTGCAGACAGTGAAAGCTCTGTGGAGCAGACATTTGATCAGACCGGATTTCCACTGCCTTGGGCACAAAGCATTAAAGTTGAGGATGAGATTGGTAAAAGTGCTCTTACGAAAAACTTTGGTGGAGAGGGTTCCACAATTGAAGTCAATGTCGAGGTCTAGAAACGGGAGCCTCTGGTCGGAAGCAACCTCAGTAGTGAACTTGATGTTGGTGTGCGTGGAGTTGAGGGCGTCGAAAAAACGGTCAATTTTGTTCTTGTTATCAAAGATGGCAAGTGTCATCAACATAACGCCTGTAGAATTTGGGAGCACATTCAAGGGTCATCCAGTTGTTGGTTTCCCAGTGAGACATGCAGACATCAGCGAGGGTGGGGGCCAAAAATTTATTTTTAATTTTTAATAAGTTAATAAATAAACAATTTTCTACACCTCAACTAATACTTTAACTTTACACCTTGAGACTTCGAACGCGCGAGTTAATCTATTTATCCGACTGAGATCAGTAAGAGACTCTCACGAACAAACTCTGACTTAAGAGTTAACTCTAATTGAGAGAGGTAGGAAATTAGACTTGTCAGTCGAAGATATTACACTCTCTCTGGTGGCAGCCTACTACTAGTAACATCGAGAACATTTTCGAGGAGAATTTTGGCCAACGCATCTACGCCTGGAATAACTCGGACTTCGCCATAATTCGAGTCACCGCTAAAGCTACCGTTACTAGGAGCCATTCGTCGCAACGTCGCCTATAGACCGCTCAGCTACCGATTGACTACCCTCCCCCCGGACTTGAGGCACCCGGCAGACGGAGTTCTCCCTTATCTTGTCGACAGATTTTGTTTGAACGAAATCGGCAATTTCGTGGAATTTCGGCACAAATTCGAATAACAGCCGACCACCAACAAAGAAAATTCTTTCCACCCCGCCCTCATTATTTTTGATAGTAACAATTAGTTGCCGTAACGATTGTAATTTTTTTTCGTCGGATGACGAAATTATTTTTTCAAGGAACTGGTAGTTCCGTTCGTTTTCCCTAGTGCTGCGCGAGAACCCCTCTGGTTCTGCGCCCGTTTTTCTGTTCTTGCGAGGGTTCTTCTGGTTCCTGTGGGGTTCTCCTTGGGTTCCGACACCCCAGATCCCCGTAGGTAATCTATTCATATGTATTGTTCTTTCCCGTTTCCCTTTGGTTCCCGCGCGTTGCTCTCCTGGTCCTCTCGCGGTGCTTTCTTTTCTATTTAATCTCTCCCCGTTTCCTTCTTTCGGTGTCTGGCTTTTGTGTGGTTTTGTTTTGTTTCTGGCGTTTTAGCGCCCGCTCTCCCTCGTTTTGTTTGCTCCCGTTAGTTTGCGTTTTCTGCGTTGTAGTGAGCATTAACTTAGGATACGTGCAATGGCAATTGTGAAAATTAATACTTTAGTACTATTCAATAAAGTTCTCGTCAATTATACAGATTGGATCGGCGATTATTATTACTGGATAATCCCGAGTCTTACTTTGAGTTCCTCGGTTAACCAGAATTTTTTTTCGAGAGAGATAAGAAATAGACTCATCAGTTGAAATAATTATACTCTCTCTGGTGGCAGCCTACTATCAGTAATACTGAAGACATTTTCGTTTATCGAAACACACGGAGTTATATCGCCGGAATAATCAGAATTACACCTCGGTTCGAATCACCGCTAAAGCTACCGTTACTAGGAGCTATTCATCGCAACGTCGCCTGCAGACCGCTCAGCTACCAATCAACTACCTTCCCCCCGGACTTAAGGGACCCGGCAGACGGAGCTTCCCAACTGAACTCGGCTACTTTGTTAAAAGGCTGAATTAGATTCGTGGAATCTCGGCGCCAATTTGAAGGCAGAAATAATCAACGAACCCGAGCAGAAGGTACAAATCCTTGTCACCCCGCCCTCATTACCTTTTACTTAAGCGGTACTTTTTCAACTGGGTAACGGAGTAACGGTAACGGAGGCTCATAGAGCCTCTTCTCGAAGTGATTGTGGCAGTGGGGTCTGCCACTGTAAATATTTTTTAATTTTTAATTTTATTTCTTTTCGAAACTTAATAATTATTTTTAGGCGAAATTAAGTTACGTTTCCAGCAGCTGTATGCCTAATTTTTCCAAAGAATGTCCCCATCTTTTGTTTTAATTTTTTCAAGATGCGTCCCCAACGTTTATAGTTATTTGCCAGTCCATGTAAAATTGCCCTCGCACGGCAAAAAATTGCCGTGTGAATTTTTTAAACTGTTTTTTTGCCCTTCTGCTGGTTTACTATGATATTAATGGCCCATGCGATTTAAATTATTCTCCATTGCTTGAATGTTATTACTCCATTATTCGTCCCCATTGCACGTATTTCTCTTCCAGCTCAATTTTCCCGTTATGGAATCTTTTGTGTATATATATGTATGTAAAAACTTGATAACCATAGTATAAGCGTTTTTTCGTATTTTAGCCAGGCGCACACCTCGCACAGTGTGCCACGCAGCACTAAAGAGCAAACTGGCTCCGAGTATCTCTCACTTACCGTGTCACGGGCCAATTAAATAGAGCGGCAGCAGCAGCACCGGCCCAATCAGCGGCAGCAGCAGCGCCGGTCCAATTGGCAGCAGCAGCAGCAGCGCCGGACCAATCGGCAGCAGCAGCGGCCTCGTCGTCGTCGGCAGCGGCGGCGGCTACGTCCTCGGCAGCGGCGGCGGCAACGTCGTCATCAGCAGCGGCGGCGGCTACGGCGGCGGCGGCCTCGTCATCGGCAGCGGCGGCGGCGTCAGTAGCGCCAGCGGCCTCATACGCCGCAGCGGCAAGTCGGGCTAGACCGGCAAAGCAGCGTCGACCTGCAGCAGTCATGCCGGTCGTCTTCGAGACGGCTGAGGCTGTTGTGGGCAAGCAACTAAACTTCATCAGATGGTTGCAAGCCAATTTTCAAGGCAGCGCCCTAGCGACGGATGTCAAACCGTTGCAGCACCAACCGGGCTTCCTGGTTCTGCCGGCGACGGTGCGCGACCATCAGGTGTTCCTGAGCGGTCCGCTGCGCGTGCCGGAGCTGGCGGGACAGCAGGTCTGGAGGCGACTTCCGCGCTCGCGGCCACTGGATAACAGGACCGGGGCTGATTTCCGGCCAAAGTCCCTAGCGGTCCCTACGACATTCGTCGTCCAAGGCGTCGCTCCCAGTATCACCGATGAGGATTTCCTGAAATACTTGAAAGAGGATCACAAGCTAGACGTTACGCGCGTCGTGCGCATCAAGAGTAGGAGCAGCGGAGAGCCGACCTGGATGGTGCGCGTCTTCGTCCCGCACATCGAGACGGCACTCCACTGCATCAAGCATGGATTGCGCACCGAATTTAAAACGTTCAAGTGTGAAGCGAGCCGTACTGAGGAACCCGTCCGCGCAATTCAGTGCCGACGGTGCCAGGCCTTCGGGCACGGTACCAAGAGTTGCCGGGCGGCGCAGCCCAAGTGTAGGATCTGCTCCGGCCCCCATCTGCACGGCGACTGTCCGGCTGCTGACCAAGCGCCGACGTGCGCCAATTGCGGTGGCCAGCACAGGGCCAACAACAGAGAGTGCCCAAATGCGATCGAAAGTCACAAAATCGCCAAAGCCAAGGCTGCGGGCATCAAGGAGGCCCGACTCGCAGTCATCCAGCAAATGCAAACTGTCGAACCTCATCCAGTCGCCGCCGCCGCCGCCGCCGCCCCAGCAGCCGCAGCCGCCCCGGCGGCAGCAGCAGCAGCAACCGGTCCTGCTCGAGTCAGACGACACCTGGCTATTCCAGCGCGGCAACGGGCCACGCAGGACCCAGGTCGGCACCAGGCCCACCTCCCAGGCACCAGCGAGACCGGCGGCTGTTCCGGCGACTGCCTCGGCCTCGCAGCCGAGGTCCATGCCGGCACCCGCGCCCGCCGCGGCTTCGGTCGCGACCCCGGCCTCGTCTGTAGCTGGTGAGAGAAACGTTGGGGGGGGGCTGCTGCTGTTGTTCCCGCTGTTGCCTCCGCTGTTAATGATCTAGTGGGCACTATCGTCCCCGCTCTCGTCCAAGTTCTGGTCGATCTATTCCTCAGCGTCTGGACAAGTCCTCTTGGGACCCCGGTCAATGCGGAAAGTGCCCGTCAAAAGGTTCTGGAAGCATTGAATCGAGCAATCCCGGAAGCTCTTGGAAGGATACTGGGGGGTGGCTCCGGTCTCGCGCAAGCGCCTGCGGCTGGTCAGCCGCAGTCGGATGCGCAGTCCTAAGGCTGTCGTAAAATAAAATTCGGGTCGAGTAACAATATAGCTCCCCAAACTAATGATGGCCTGAAAATATCACATCTAAACTGCAGGGGTATTATCCCCAAACTAAACGAGTTGCGCATCTGGATCCGAGAACAGAAAATTGACATTGCCCTTTTCTCGGAGACACTCCTTAAAAGCACTCATCTATGCTCTTTCCCTGGCTACTCAGTAGTGAGGCTAGACCAACCCAAAGTCAAGCGCGGCCTACTACTGGCGCACTCACCGCGGGTTAACATTAAGAACGTTAAGCTTCACGCTGATAATACCAATCACGAAGTGCTCACCTGCACTGTAGTCCCTCGTGACAACACGCCCCCGGAGTTTCAGTTGTCCCTCGTTTATAGGTCGCCCTCACCAGACAACTTGAACACCCGGCTCCTTCGCACGCTTTTATCTGCCCGGAACAGCATCCTGCTGGGAGATTTGAATGCGAGGCACGATTTTCTAGGTGGTGAGAGCCGCAACAACAACGCAGGCGTTCAGCTATATGAATGGCTGACAAATACATCCTCCCCACCCTCCATCCTAAATGAGTATGGGCAATTCACCAGGATCGCGCATCGTAACGGGGTCGTTTCCAGAAACGTTTTAGACCTGGCACTGGTGACGGACTCCATGCTGCCCCTGGTGACCAACTTTACGGTGGGTCCCGACTTGAATAGCGACCACCTGCCCATTTGTATTACTCTACAATCCAATGCTCTGAGTTGGAACGGACCAGAAAAGCCTAGGAACTACAAGAAGGCAAACTGGGAACAGTTCCAACTAGCTATGCATACCTCCCTCGGACCCTCGCAGAATATCGTTTTAGAGTCCGAGGACGACATCAACAAGGAAGTTGCTACCATTACTGGAGCCATCCACAACGCTATAGAAGAGGCGGTCCCGTATGTTAAAGACAAAGACCCCCTTCCCCCGCATATTATAGCACTAATTAAGCAGAGAAGAAAGCTTCGCCGGCAATACCATCGCACCCGTGACGATAGTTTCAGGGTACAGGCGAACAGGGTGGCCAACGAAATTTAAAGGGCCACAAATTCTTTTCAGCAAAACAAGTTCACGAAACTCTGCGAAAGCATAGTAGAGAACAGCAAACGCCAGGAGGTTAAAAACTTCTGGAATGATACCAAAAAGCTTATGGGGCGTTCCAGGGCGACCACCATCCCGTCCTTGACACTTGGCTCGGCTACCGCACATACGGATCAGGACAAAGCCGATATGTTTGCGGACACCCTCGATGCCAGAATGCGTCCCATTCCCTCGACCAGTCGGGAACTGAAAGACGAGGTGGCTCGTATTACTAGCCTTCCCGTCTTTTATCCTACCCGGCCTGGCAATATTCCAACTACGCATCACCCTCTTGAAGCCCCATTCACTGTCGCGGATACCATCTGGGAGCTTGATCACCTACATATGGATAAAGCTCCGGGGCTAGACAAAGTCCCAAACCGCGCACTTAAACTTGGGCTCGAGGGCACCTTTATTACCAGGATCACCCGCCTATTTAACTCCTGCTTTGAGATGGGTATTTTTCCCTCAGCATGGAAACAAGCGGTAGTCACTATGATCCCTAAACCAGATAAACCTCCAGATGCGCCCAACTCGTATAGGCCAATCAGTCTCACTTCCTGTCTAGGCAAACTTTTTGAAAAGCTGCTAGTCAAGAGGCTGATTTACTTTCTGGAGTCAAACGACATCTTGGGCAAGGACCAGTGCGCATATCGCAAAGCCCATTCGACCTATGACAACATCGTCCGGTTGGTCCAGGACATCATGGCCGGAAAATGCAAACTCAAAAGAGTGCTTGCGATCCTCCTGGATGTGGAAGGGGCCTTTGACACGGTCTGGCACGACTACCTTTTGTATCGTATGCACCAGATCGGGGTCCCCGATGCACTCATTCGAATTTGTTCCAGCTACTTGAAAGAGCGAACTCTTCAGGTGAGGGTCAACGGTGCGCTCAGCAAGCCTTTTTCACTTAAAGCTGGCGTGCCTCAGGGCGGAATCCTAAGCCCGGTCCTCTACCTGCTATTTATCAGCACGATGCCCAAGCCAACCTGTCTGCAGCTCTGTCGCAGCCAATTTGCGGACGACATGGCTATCTGGGCTATTTGCGACTCCTTTGCTGCGCTCAAAAGACCCTGCAGCCGTACCTTGATAATCTTTGGAAATGGTGCGGCGAGCTGGGCATTAAGATCAACGCCAGCAAGAGTAACGCCATTGCCTTTGGGTACACTCCGTCGCAGCGGCGAGATCTTCGGCAACCCCTGCAGCTGGGCTCTGCCGCCATTCCGTTCTGCGATGAGGTTAAATTCCTAGGCATCAAGCTGGACTCTAAGTTAACCTTGACTCCACACATCAGCATGATGGTTGCTAACTGCCGAGCGCTGGTGATGTCCATCAGCAGAATTGCTCGAGTCACTCGCCTCAGCAGCGTAACCCTCAAAATGCTCTATAGGGCTTATGTAGAAAGCGCGCTCACTTACGGGGCGCCCATACTAAATATCATCTCGGCCCAAAACCTGGACAAGCTCCAAAAATACAAAATCTAGCACTACGTATTTGCTATGGTGCACCTAGTTATACTAAAATCGAATACATACATGAGCTCGCTCGAATGCCCATGCTTGCTGATCGTATTAGACAGCTGGGTGTAGGCTGGCTCATTAGGATGCGACAATCGAAGTTCCATGACCTACATGTGGAGCCCTAGTTACCAAGAGGGGCCCGTATCCGCATGCCGGTCCTAAACATTCTATGGAACACCCTCAAGGCCAGAGAGAGTAGGCGTGGAATGGCACAGCCAGGTCCCGTTGGACCCACGGGACCTGGCTACCAAAAACACCGCAGGTCACCCCGAGCGCCTACCTTAATCCGTGCACCGGTCCGGTGGGCAATCCTCCTCTGGTGAGATCCCTGGCCTCAGTCCTTACGTCCTAGAAATACGGAAATAAATTGTTGCAATTGTACAATACTTCTTAGTGCACACTATAAAAATTTACTAATAGAAAGACATGCCTATATTTACCAAACTTGGCGGGGCTAGGCGGTGTGTTCACTGGTCAGTCCGTGCGTTTGTTGGTGTGACTCGCAGCTTTTTACAGGCAGGCTAGCTATGGTGTTTTTCTGGCTACCCTGGCCATGCGGTCCACCGTCGGTTTTGTAGGCAAGCACACCGGTGGGCACACGGTCTTTTTTCAGGCGGGCTAGCTGTGGTGTTTTTCCAGCTACCCCGGCCACGTTTGCCGCCGGTCCCTGCTTGAGTTTTTTGGCGTTGGTTTTCGCTGCGAACTGCGCTGCACTCTGGCAGTCTTTTTGTCCCTTTTTATTTTTGAGTCTAGTTGAGCCGCTCTTTGGTGCTCCACTGTTAGGCCAGGTTGCGTAGGCTGGCGTTGGGGCTTGTTTTTGACAGTGGGTCTGCTGAGCTTACAACTCGTCCCTGTCTGTCCCCCAGTCACACGCTTTACCCAGGTTTTATGCCCATACTGGTGCCCTGGTCTCCACGCGCTAATCTAATCTTTTAATCAAGCGCAACTACTGATAGTAGGCCTTTTGAATTATCCTTCAAATTTACCATCTGCCAACTGTCATTTTTATACTACTAAATGCGTTTTACATGCCAAACACTATTTTTATTTTTTATTAAGGATTATTCATTTGTTTATTACGGCATGTTATTATTACGACATGGCACAAATTGCAGAGCAGGATCGGATGGCTGAGGAGCGAGGCGTCTTGTCAACAACGTGAAACGCATTGTCCGATGAGCTTGATGTTTTTAACCAGTTAGATTTGCTGCCAGCATGGGAAGTTTTTAAAGATCTGGTAAAATGCGCAGAAGTCGTGTCTCGACAAGCGCTAATTGCTACCACTCTGCATGAACAAGTTTACTTGTTCTCGATTGATGCTGATGGAGATTTAGTTTGCCTCTGTTACAGTTGTTTCCTTTTGTTGAACTCTCCTACGTGTGCCACTCGAGTACAGAAGCTTTTTGCTGCTATCGTGGAGTACTACTGTTCCACTGAAGAGAATTTTGACGCAGCCAGTCTTACTCGTCGGCTAACAAACATATTCTTTAAAGGACTGGTAAGACGATCGGTAAAAACTGCACCAATTTCGACTACATCGCACGATAGAAAGCTCCGAAAATTAGGAAATGGATGAACTTCATTCTTGATTTGCATGTATTGCTTACGGTTACAACGAGTGAAGTACCTACTTTGTACTAGTGCTTTGTTTGACTTGCTAGCACATTAAGCATACTTTTATTCTTTTATGGGTTTTGTCATGTTCAAGCTAAAAGCTTTTCAAGTTTCAAAGTGGTTGAACGTTTTTCAAACGTTCCAGTAGTTTTGTATATTCTAATTGACTTTACACATAGTTCAATTGCTTATTCGAGTTCGAGTTCCAATATAACCATCCAAACTTTAAATATACGATGTACAGGCTTCTGTTTTCCTTTTTTCTCCCACACCAATATTAAATCCATTTTCCATCCTCCATATACTAAAGATGAGTGCGATTTTCATTAATTTTTTTCTACTCGTAAATTCACATTTTCCTGTGTTTTGTGCATTTGCGAAAAATTGCCATAGATTTAAAGGAGCCCCCAACTTTTTGCGCTATGATTAGCCCAGAAACGCGTCCCGTTGTTTTAGTTGTCCCTGCCCAATACCCTCTAAAAGCTAAATCTGCAGGAGGGCTGTAGGCACTTTGACGCTTGAAGCGACATCGTCCCACAACCAGCGACTGGGCATGACTGTCCATTGCGCTGACTCCTGAAGCGCGTTCAGTCACACTATATACGGTAAACAGGCATAGACACACACACACAAGCCGGCATCCAGTCACGCACTCACATAGGGCGTACAAACCGGTAATTCCAGGCATGTACACTCTCTATGCCTTGGGGGGTTGCCCTCATGGGCGTAAATTGCACAACTGGCCATAGCCCAACCAATTCGTGCACAAGGCCCCAAATAAATGTGACCCTGCACACGAAACCGCGCTAGGGAAAATAGCAAACCTACAACGCGGGGTCGAACCTGGACCAGTGGCACGCAAGGCAGACGCGCTAGACCGCCGAGCCACTCGCCCCCTTCAATACCCTCATCAAATGCATTTTTTAAATGCCAAATCAAGGACTTCTTAACTAGAAGGACGCAACACTCGGATGGTGGAAATCGGCCTTCAAATTTTCATTGGTTGAGGCCAGTCACGTGCTTTGGCTCTGGGGTTAGGGTAAGGGTGTTTCCCCGAGAATCTTCTAAAAATAGCAACCTCTCCGCCTCGCCAGCCAATGAAAATTTGAAGGCCGATTTCCACCATTTGCGAGTGTTGCGTCCTTCTAGTTAAGAAGTCCTTGTGCCAAATATTACCTCAAGTTATAAACTGTCAAATGCGTTTTACAATACCAAATATTATTTTTATTTTTTATTGACAAATACCTTTTATTGCACAATGCGTCTAATACCTCTTATTCCCATGCTTCCAAATACTAAATTAAAAAAATATCAAATGCTCATATATTTCTAACGACGATTTTTTGAAGAGCCCCCGATCTTTGTGATTGTACATAGTCTCCCCAAATATTGCCCTGTTTTATTTTTAAAAATCGTCCCAAATATTAATTTTTATAACAATTCGTTTTATAACAATAAATATCGCTCTCGGGCAGAGTGCTCCGGCACTGACCCCGGCTGCAATACTTTCGCGGCATCGTTTTAACAACAACAATAATTTGATCGAATAATCTGGGCTGGAAAATGGCTTCATCTGTGATCGCAGAAGGCTACAAAAACGACCGCTGACAATGTTACTGCAATATTGACAAATGTTGAAAAGGTTGAAGCATCAACGATTTCAACGTTGTCGCAACGTAATCCAATGTTGACCAGAAATGTTGATAAGGTGCCATTGCAACCTTGCATCTTATATTATCAACGTTGCAGCAACGTCGCAGCAATGCGACTGGCGCTATGGGTTTGCTATACTGCTTGGTAACTTTTGGTCAACTTCTACCTCAATATCCATACATCCTATTTGCAGTATAATAGCATCACAAGGCTCCAATCTACAAGGATTGCCATCCATAACCGTGCGTGCTTTCGTTTTTGGGTCTTAAGTTGTTTGATTCTATTACGAAAAGAAAGTTTTAACAGAGCATTAACAATCGATAAATGTTTACGGTTAAAATTTACACCAAACTATAGTCCGTTAATGACCAGGCGGCTCACCAAAACGCACAACCACGGAAATAACTTTGAATAGCTGATTGATGTAGCTGTTGCATTTTTCCATCGTCACCTGACCCCAGAACGTCTGAATTGAGTTCGGCTTTGGTTGTTGGACGCATCTTGTCTACAGTTAGCTTCATCTCATGCCAGTGCTTTCAATGGGGCAGTTAGGGTGGGGGCTCTCTGCAGGCGCTCGTTCCCTGGATATTCCCTTAGACTGGAGCGTTTTTCGGCATAGAAGAGATGTGTGCTGCAATTTTGGGGGGAGTTTTTTTTCACGGACATTCAATCTTTTGTCAGAATTTACACCAGTGCGTGCAATTCTTACATTTGGATCATTGTCTTGAACAAAGAGTTGTGTACCAGGTGTAGAGAAAGTCTTCTTTAGCCAGGGCGAAAGAGTATTCTTGATTATTTTCTCGACATATGCCGCTGAAGACGACAAGTGGGGTCACGTCCCTGCGACTAACGCAACCCCAGACATGAAGCTGGAGCGCGTGTTTGGAAGCATGCTCTTTTGAGAGAAACGGTCTCCTTGTCGAAAAATCAATTTTCCCTTCCTTTGGTCGATGGCAATTATAACAGGTGTGTGCTTTGGTCTTTTAACCTGTTATCTTCTGCCATCACACCAGCGAAAGAACGAACGAACGACAGAGATACTTTCTGTTTAGGTCACATTATGGGCCCAAAAAGCAGTGAGCCTGTGACTTCTTTCTCGCGTTTATTTTATTACTTTGTGCAGGAGGGTTGCTGGCCAAGGGGGAGAGATATTCAAAATACTAGGCTTCAATGAGCGGGCATATCTGCACGCGTCTTTTGCGTGGCTACAGCAAGAATACTTTAGTTTAGTAAAATTCCAAGCGCTCGAGCATACGCTCGCTGCGTGACTGCTACAGTATGGAAATAGCAAAGTAATGACAAACTATGTAGGAATTCTAACTCCTACATATATTCCCCCTTTCAAAGACTGACACTCCTGTCAGTTCCATTTTTTGGCGTCCTCCTCCTGCTCCGGTATGCAGTTCTGCTTCGAGTGGTCCTTGGTTGTCTGATCTGTTGCTGTTGGGCATGCTGTGTCATCGGTCTTGGTGTCTGGTCGTTTTTTAGGTGTGTAGGTAGAGTCTATTTTGTCGGTCTCGATCGGCAATTGCTGTGGCTCAGGATTGGGGTGTCCTCCCCCTTCTGTCGTTTTCTTGCAGTCCAGCTTCTCCAAGTGTTCCAAGTGTGCCGATTTTGGTTTGTCGGCTTATGAATTCAAATGTGTGCATGTCTTTTGCATGCTTTGCTTCATTTTGGCTCACTGGCCTAATTGTCAGGAATTGGAGCGCTGGTACTGCCATTATTGAAGTCGGCTTTCTGATACGTTGAACCAAATGTGGGCTGAGGGTCCAATTGCCTGGGCCTTGGCGTTGCGCTCGTTGGACTGATGATAACGTGTAGTTGAGTATTTGAATTGCTAAGTTGAATGCGTGTGTGCACAAACCCTCGAATTTGGTAGCTGTTTGAGTTGACTTTGATGAATCAATTGATCTGCGTGTAGTTCTCGTCGAAATTGCTGTAGCTTTTGTTCTTAACTGTCATACCGGTTAAACTTGTCTGTATCTCTGATCAATCCGATGTTCTCCGCTTGGTGTGGCAGGAATTTCGTTGTCTAGCGGTTGAGATGTGTGCTTGCCTTCACCCGTCGTTGAGTTGGCGAGTCCGGTCGACTCACTCTCAGGGAACCAATATAACAGGCGTGTGTTCTTTGGTCTTTTAACCTGTTATCTTCTGCCATCACACCAGCGAAAGAACGAACGAACGACAGAGATACTTTCTGTTTAGGTCACATTATGGGCCCGAAAAGCAGTGAGCCTGTGACTCCTTTCTCGCGTTTATTTTATTACTTTGTGCAGGAGGGTTGCTGGCCAAGGGGGAGAGATATTCAAAGTACTAGGCTTCAATGAGCGGGCATATCTGCACGCGTCTTTTGCGTGGCTACAGCAAGAATACTTTAGTTAGGTAAAATTCCAAGCGCTCGAGCATACGCTCGCTGCGTGACTGCTACAGTATGGAAATAGCAAAGTAATGACAAACTATGTAGGAATTCTAACTCCTACAGCAATAGTGCACTCGTTAGTAAAAACCATATCGTCAAACTGATCATAGCAAAGCATCTTGTTTAAGGACCATTTGAGGCGCTAAGGTCTGTTTTTAGCTTTTACCATTTGGCAGTGCTGAATAGTAAAGGATGTCTACCCTAATCTTTTTCGCATTCTATGGATCGTTGATGCAGAGATAGAAAATCAAGTTTTTTTTCTACCAGTATATCGCAAAGCTGACGGGAGGACAGTTCAGCATTTGCCTCAGCAATTGCAGAGTCAATCAGAGCGAATGCCTTTAATGGAAATCAACTACAACCCTTCGCGTTGGGGCACGTATTTTGGCCGGTAAATTCATGGCTCTTTACCACAGCTTTGACAGAGCGAGTGGACACCCTCAATTTCTTGGAAATATTTATCCAACTCGTATTGTGATGCCAGAAAAACAATGGCCTGCTTCTAATAGTCTGAAAAATTCAATGCCTCTTTTACGGCGCTCGGTGCTGGCAAAATACATATTATAAGAAGCAAAAACTGTTTTGATCGCCGAATTGGGGACAAAGATTGGATATAAGGGCAAAGTTCCATCCTCTACTAGCAATTATACTGACTATAGACCCACTGCTCGTATCATTTACAACTTCTAGCTTATCCTGGCGCCCCAACTTGGTCCTCATTGGACAACGAAAAGCCGAGGGAATGGGAGGGAGTAGATAAAGAGGAGAGGAATTACCATAAAACACCAAAAACCTTAACCCAACTGTCAAAAAAAGTTATTTATGGCCTCAATTCTGGCTGCGTGAAAACGGCGTAATTCCGCGTGTCCATGCAGAAAAGTTGCATCCTCCCGCGCACACAACCGTAGGCACACCAAACTGCTTGGGCTCTGGCGCCGCCTCCACCAAGCCGGTATACAAGTTTGGGTACAGGTCTCATCCCTGGCTCGCTTACCCAGGCTTTGGGTACCCAGGTACCTCTTTGAGGAAGCTGTGGCCGGGTTCAACCCTAAAACCATGGCTAGCACGGTACGTGGCCAGTCCACGGGCTTTGGCGAGGCTTAAACGCGCCCTCTAACATGCCCAAGTGCTCTCTCCTAGACTTTTTGACAGGATTATGGAGTGGAGGGTCTGGACCGATGAGCCATCTTTCTCTGACCACCTCTTCATAGCCTTCAATATTACGGACGCTAAGCGACCATCTCCAATAGCTTGGAGACGCAACATCCGTAATACTGACTGGGCGGCCTTCACGGCTACCCTTGATTCTCACCTTCAGGAACTCATGGATAGCGATCCGATTAAGAGTTGCGAGGGTGTCGATCACGCGGCTGAGACGCTTTTGGGCTGCATCACTGCGGCCTACGAAGCGTCCTGCCCCATTCGGGCCTACAGAGGCAAAACCTCAGCTCTGTGGTGGAACCCGGAACTGGGAAAACTCCGGCAAAAGGCCAAAAGTCTTCATCGCCGTGCCATGGAGTCGGGTAACCCTGATGACATGGATCTCCTCCGACAGGCCTCACGACACTTCAAGTGGGAAATCCGTAGGGCCAAGGATAGTAAGTGGCGCCAATTCTGCGACGAGCTGGACAAAGACCAGCCCACCTCTAGGTTGGTCAAGGCCCTCACTATGGACAAAATGTCCAAACTAGCCATGATCAAAAAAGATGATGGCTCTCTCACCAACGAACCTCATGAAGTGCTGCAGCAAATGCTGGGCAGCTTTTTTCCCGAGGTTCCCACAGCTGGCACGGAACCCAACCATTCGCTGGAAGGAACCAACCTGGCTGCGAGCTTTATTAGTGAGGGACTGATTGCTAAAGCAGTCAGAACCTTTAAGCCTTTCAAATCTCCAGGACCTGACGGTATCTACCCTGTCCTTTTGTGCGAGGCAGCCAAGATCCCCAGGTTTCTGAGAATCACCTGCAACATCTTGCGGGCCACAATCCAGCTAGGGTACATTCCCAAAAGCTGGACCAATGCTCGTGTTGTCTTTATTCCCAGGCGACTATCAGAGCGCTGAGGCCCTCAGGCCTATCAGCTTAACCTCGTTTCTGTTAAAGCTGACTGAGAGGCTCGTACACTGGCGGCTGCTGGCTTGCGAGCTGACAACCATGCCTCTCAGTAACAATCAGCACGCCTTCCGCCCCGGAAGGTCCACTGACAGCGCACTCCATGCGATTGTTGAAAAGCTAGAGAGAGCCGTGCTGGGCAACGGCTATGCTCTCGGCTTATTCCTCGACATAGAGGGGGCCTTTGATAATGTTATTTTTGATGCATTTCAGAGTGCCCTTCGCGATCGCAATACCCACTCTACCATCATACGTTGGATCATGTATATGATCTCCAACCGTACGGTCACTGCCCACCCTCTTGGGCCCACTGCCACTACCAGAGTTTGTAAAGGAGGCCCGCAAGGCGGCGTCCTCACTCCAACTCTTTGGAACATGGTCATCGACGCTCTACTCAGGAGCCCTGGACCAGATCTCGTCTTCAGTCGGCTATGCGGACGATGTTACTGCTATCGTAGCAGGACCCTCGCCCAGCACTCTCAGGGATCTCATGCAAGCCTTTCTTCGCAGAGCAGAAACCTGGGCCCGCAGCAATGGTCTTAAGCTCTCTGAGCCTAAGACTGTCGCTAATATGTTCACCAGCAAAACCCACTGGGACATTAAGCCTCTGCAGCTCTACGGCAGAGACATTGCCTTCGCAAAGCAGACCCGGTGCCTCGGGGTAACTCTCGATCATAGGCTAAACTGGTCTAGCCATGTGAAGGCTAAAGCCAAACGCGCAATTCTAGCCCAGCTTCGCTGGGCGCTTGGCACCACCTGGGGACTGTCCCCAAAGCGTTTGTGGTGGATCTATACCTCTGTGGTCAGACCCGCCATTACCTACGCCTCCCTAGTCTGGGTAAGTGCTACCCTGATTAAAAGCCATGCAGATAGGCTCAACACAATCCAAGGACGAGCGTGTCGGCTGATCTTCAATGCTACCAGATCCACACCTTTTGCTGGTATGGGAGCATTTCTCGACCTGCCTTCCCTCGACCTTTTTATTAAAGGGGAGCAACCCGGCGGCTCCTTGACGCCAGTATAAACTTCCGCTATATGAGAGCACCAGCTAAGTGGAACCTGGTCCCACACAGCGATATGTGCCTCAACATCCTCAGTGAATGCGAAGCTTACCAAGTCCTCACGGACAGCATCGCTTCAACGCTCAACGTGAGACAACGCTACTCGGTAGCCATCGACTCCCGTGACTCCATTAGTGACAATTGGAACACTGCTATACCGACGGTTCCAAGCAGTCAGCAAACACCGGCTTTGGTGTCTGCATCCTTCTCAATGGGCGGGTCATCGCCACCCACGCCCAGTACACTGGAACCAGCTCTAGTGTCTGTCAAAATTAAGTCCTTGCTATCAGCTCGTGCTCAGCAGAGCTTCTCGCCTCTGGCGTTGCTGGCAAGGACATTATCTTCCACTCTGACAAACAAGCTGCACTGCACGCCATCTGCAGCTGCAGTGTCAGCTCAGCAACAGTCCTGGACTGTGTCAAGCATCTCAACATGTTGGGCTCATCCAACAAAATCACTCTTAAGTGGGTGCCGGGACACGAAGGTTTCCGGGGAAATGAGCTTGCTGGTGCGCTTGCAAAAGCCGGCTCATCTGGATCCTCCATCGGGCCTGAGCCCCTCGTCCCGACCCCCTCCTGTGTCATCAACTCACGGATCAAAACGTGGGTCAGGACCCAGCACTACTCGCTCTGGGCGAACTGCATCACTTGCAGGCAATCTAGAGGTGCTGTTCCACAGCCCTCATGCCAGCTCCGGAACCTTCTCCTTCGGCTTTCGCGGAGGGACATCCGGGCTGCCACTATGACCCTCTCAGGCCATGTTTGCTTCTCCAGGCACCAGCACCTGCAGGGCAGCACTCCTAGCACCACCTGCAGCTTCTGCAACTCAGGTGACGAGTCAGCTGAACACTTTGCCTTCACGCGGGCCAGACTTAAATTCCTCGGGCCAAACACTTCTATCTATGATGCGTGCAAACCCGAAAATTTTAACCAGCTCATGCGTTTGCTCCGGGCAACCCGCAGGGCTGAACTCCCAATTCCAGGGAGCAACATAGCTGCCAGCGACACCGAGGGACCCCCTGGGCGACGCCAATCATTCGTCCATAACGGCGCGTCGGTCGTCCAGGGGTCAGAACGAGACGATCGATGACTTCGCAGAGACGCTTCAGGCTCTTGGAGAACAGGCCTACCCCAATCGTCGAGTAGACCAGATTGACATAGAGCTTGTTGACGCCTTCATCCGCGGTGTCCGCACGAGCCCTGACACGCGCGAGAAGCTGATGTTGATGCAGCCCACCTCGCTGATTGAAGCGAAGCGCGCGCTGAAGAGAATAGAGGCAGCTCGCGAGTTTGCCCATAGAACTCGTGATGCGCCAACTCGGATGATGAATGGTGAAGGCCAAGAGGCTCCGCCACAGGAGGCAGCAATGCCGAAGGGTCTCGTTGAGCTGCTGACTAGGCAAGCTGAAGCAATTGAGCGCCAGCAGCAAGCCACGAGCCAATTGCTGAATGAGATTCGATCTCAGCAGCAAGGCAGACAAGCGCTAAGATCAGCGCCAGCGCCAAGACAAGAGCGCCAAGTAGTCTGTCGACGATGTGGCCAGCCAGGCCATATTGCGCCGCAATGCCGTGAGAGACGAGACGACCGCGCCTCGTATCCTCAACGACAGCCGCAGCAGCGCACGCAGCAGACGCAGGGAAACGGCAGAGCAGGAGGCTGGAACGGCAACAGCCCCTGCAACTCCGCCAAAGGCCCCGAAGTCAACAATTCCCAGCGACCTTAGGGTTAGCTGGAGGAGGAGGGCAGCCGCGTGAACAGATGCCTACTGTTCCCGTGAGCGCCGCAGTAGCTGAAAATGCGCATGCACCTGTAAATATGCATGATGCCGATCCTTATGTTACGGCTACATTATCTCGCTGTAGTGTCACCTTCCTGCTAGATACCGGCAGCCGACGGAATCTAATTGGCAGTGACACTTGGTCTGCGATCAAGGCGCAGCACCCAAATTGTATAGTAACCCCTGTTTACTCGTATTCCGATGCGATCCGAATGTATGACGGATCTGCGTTGCCGCTACTTGGCAAGGTACTTATCCCCATAGAGTTTGGCGACTACTGTACAGAAGCCGAATTCTATATTGCCAAGGGAGCGCATGAAAATATTTTAGGCATTAACTTTATGAAGGAAAACTGCCTTGAGCTAAACTTTCAGCAAGGGATGTTAACCTTCAAATCGTTGACGCGTATACCTGTACGTTTCACTAGGCGTGAAGCTGCCGCGAGCAGATTGTATACTGCCGGTAGGTATACAGTCCCTCCGCGCAGTGCAATTGTAGTTGAATTAAGAGCAGCTAGAGAGCGCCACGATCTAAATGGCACGCCCCTACTGTTCGAGCCGTTAAAATCAGGAGTTAGAGTAGGCAGCCTCACGATGGCGCCAGCACTCCTAACTCTAGAAAGAGGCCACAGATTCATAGAAATAATAAATAATAGTTCGGCTGAAATCCTATTGCGCGATAATACGCTGCTTGGAGTCGCCAGTCCATTGAAATGGCAGGACTTGGCTTACTTCCCCGAGTCTTCTGAGGCGCATGTTAGACACTTGCAGCCCGATTACTCGCAGGAACAGAAGAGCTGGATTGATCAAATAGAAATTAGTGACCGGCTCAAATCTAGTCAGAAGGACTTAGTCAAGCAGCTGCTGCTAAGAAAGAGCGCCGCATTCGCAAAGCACGAGCTAGATCACGGGTTGACAGCTTGTCACCCATGAGATGATCATGACTGACAACACTCCAGTCAGAATTCCTCCTCGCAGAGTGCCGCCGCACATGCAGGAAAAGCTCGATGCATTAATAGATGAATGGCAAAGAACATCATTCGGCCGGCGTACAGCAGTTACAACTCGCCAGTGCTGCTCGTACCTAAAAAGGATGGTTCAGTTAGGTGTGTATTAGATTACAGGGAGTTAAATAAAAGATGTTTGAGGCACTCAAACACCTTTGCTTGCCTACGAGGTTCACAGTACTACTCATGCCTCGATCTGGCGCAAGGATTCTTTCAAATACCGCTTAGAAAGGAAGACCAGCATAGGACAGCCTTCTCAATAATAAATCGTGGTCAATTCTGCTTTAACGTGTTGCCAATGGGCTTGAATGATTCGCCCGGCTCATTTCAAAGGTGCATTAATTTGCTCCTAGAAGGCTTAAAGCCGCATATTGCGCTCGGTTACATGGATGACATCTTAGTCCATTCACTAACTTTTGAGCAGCATCTTGCGCACTGTAGGAGTTAGAATTCCTACATTTTTTGTCATTACTTTGCTATTTTCAATACTGTAGCAGTCACGCAGTGAGCGAATGCTCGAGCGCTTGGAATTTTACTAAACTAAAGTATTCTTGCTGTAGCCACGCAAAAGACGCGTGCAAATATGCCCGCTCATTGAAGCCTAGTACTTTGAATCTCTCTCCCCTTGGCCAGCAACCCTCCTGCACAAAGTAATAAAATAAACGCGAGAAAGGAGTCACAGACTCACTGCTTTTCGGGCCCATAATGTGACCTAAACAGAAAGTATCTCTGTCGTTCGTTCGTTCTTTCGCTGGTGTGATGGCAGAAGATAACAGGTTAAAAGACTAAGAACACACCTGTTATATTGGTTGGTTCCCTGACCGGGAGTCGACCGGACTCGCCAACTTACTCGTAACGACGGGTGAAGGCAAGAACGCATCTCGACCGCTAGACAACGAAATTCCTGCCACACCAAGCGGAGAACATCGGATTGATCAGAGATACAGACAAGTTGAACCGGTATGACAGTTAAGAACAAAAGCTACAGCACTTTAGACGAGAACTACATGCAGGTCAATTGATTCATCAAAGTCAACTCAAACAGCTACCAAATTCGACGGTTCGTGCACACACGCATTCAACTTAGCAATTCAAATACTCAACTACAAGTTATAATCAGTCCAACGAGCGCAACGCCAAGGCCCAGGCAATTGGACCCTCAGCCCTACATTTGGTTCAACGCATCAGAAAGCCGACTTCAATAATGGCAGTCCCAGCGCTCCAATTCCTGACAATTAGGCCTCTGAGCCACACTGAAGTATAGCATGCAAAAGACATGCACACATTTGAATTCATAAAAATTCAAAAGCCGACAAACCAAAATCAGCACACTTGGAACACTTGGAGAAGCTGGACTGCAAGAAAACGACAGCAGGGGGAGGACACCCCAATCCTGAGCCACAGCAATTGCCGATCGAGACCGACAAATTAGAGTCTACCTACAAACCTACAAAACGACCAGACACCAAGGCCGATGACACAGCATGCCCAACAGCAACAGATCAGACAACCCAGGAAATACAGAAGCAGAACTGCATACCGGAGCAGGAGGACGCCAAAAAGTGGAACTGACAGGAGTGTCAGTCTTTGAAAGGGGGAATATGTATAGAGGAGTTAGAATTCCTACATAGTTTGTCATTACTTTGCTATTTTCAATACTGTAGCAGTCACGCAGTGAGCGAATGCTCGAGCGCTTGGAATTTTACTAAACTAAAGTATTCTTGCTGTAGCCACGCAAAAGACGCGTGCAAATATGCCCGCTCATTGAAGCCTAGTACTTTGAATCTCTCTCCCCTTGGCCAGCAACCCTCCTGCACAAAGTTATAAAATAAACGCGAGAAAGGAGTCACAGACTCACTGCTTTTCAGCCCATAATGTGACCTAAACAGAAAGTATCTCTGTCATTCGTTCGTTCTTTCGCTGGTGTGATGGCAGAAGATAACAGGTTAAAAGACTAAGAACACACCTGTTATACGCACCTAGAAACAGTGCTACAAAGAGTCATAGATGCCAATTTAAAGCTGAAGGCGAAGAAATGCTCGCTATTCTCAGCAGAATTGAGTTACTTAGGCCATAAGGTAACTCCACAAGGCATCAAAACGGACGAGTCCAAAATAGAAGCGATAAAAGACTGGCCAGTACCGCGCACAGCATCACAGTTGCGCAGCTTCTTAGGTCTGGCCCAGTATTACAAAAAAATTATAAAAGACTATTCAGGAATAGCAGCGCCCCTGCATGCTTTAACGCGCAAGAATATCACTAGTTTGAACAAGCTCTGGACTGAAGAGCATCAACAGGCATTTCAGGCCCTGAAGGACAAATTATGTTCCACTGAAGTGTTGGCCTATCCAGAGTTCACTAGTGATCCAAAAGTGACATTCGTATTAGACACGGATGCCAGTGATTTTCGAATTGGCGCTTGCTTAAATCAGAGACAATCCGATGGCGAAGAACATCCGATTGCCTATTATAGTCGTAAATTATCAGCTGCAGAAATGCGCTATGCAACGACTAAGAAGGAATTGTTAGCTATTGTCGACTCTCTGCGACACTTTCGCTATTATTTATTAGGAAAGCCATTTGAGATTAGGACCGATCATGCCAGTCTCCTCTAAATAATGAAGCAGACTGAGGCCACAGGCATATTAGGTCGATGGGTGCAGAGATTGAGTGAGTTCGAGTTTAAGCTGTCTCATAGAGCGGGAAAATTGCATTCCAATGCTGACGTATTGTCCAGGAAGCCGGAGGCCCCGGTTAACTGTTCAAGCGCTGCTGATATCCCACGCGAGAAACGGGAGGCAACTGTCTCAGACCCCCGACGGACCGCATCAATGGATAAGAGCGCGCCAGCAGATGAGGTTGCTAACCAGGTTCTCGAAGAGACAAGCGAAAACTCAGACTGGGAAAGAAGCGTGGAGGCCACTGTGAATTCAGCCCACCCGCATGACATCCCTCATCACTCAGGAGGAAGTGAGAGTAAGCCTAAGCTCGATAGCTCTCACATAAGCCTGCTAGGCAAGGATAGAAACTTTGCGCAGAACAAGTCCTGCTCCCCGCTGAGCCGTTCTGCACGCTAGAGGTTCCGAAGGTCAAATCTAACAGATCACTGACCCCGATCTCCAGCAACGTCGCTGAAGTTGACAGTATTGAGTCGATACGTTGCGGATCGCAATCCCGCCTTCGACCTGTCAATCAGCGCTCAGGGAAATTAAGAAGGGCGCCGAATTATAGGCAGCCGAAATAAAAAATTATTAAGCAGCCAGGTGTGCTTAGCGCGACAGAGTCTGGACCTATTGAGAGGCCTTTCTCGACCGCTGCTCCACATCCTGTAGAGAATCTCGACATGAATCAGTCACCGCCACTGCCTAATTGTCGATTCTTGCTGACTGATGCCAATTTCGCCAATTTCGAGACAGGAGTTGCGCGAATCGCAGCAGAGAGACCCTGTACTCGCGAAAGTTATTGAGTTGAAAGCGCAAAATGCGCCTAAGCCGTCATTCGACGAGCGATTGAATATGAATAAGCAGCTGAGAAATCTGCTTGGATACTATGAAATCCTAGGCTTAGATCAAGACGGCATCCTAGTGATTGATTTTGCCGATAATCGACCCGTTAGATTTGTCTTGCCGAAGGAGTTAGACGCAGCAGTTTTGCGCGCCCTGCATGACTCCCCTCTTAGTGGTCACCTAGGACAAAAGAAAACTCTGCAGAGAGTGCAGCAAATATTTTGGAGACCCGGAATCCACACTGTGGTAGACCGTTATGTCTCCCAGTGCAGAGCCTGCTTAGAAAGCAAGGCCAGGCGCAAGGAAATCTTGCCGTCCCAAAGATTCCCGTTTGGAGATGTTATGGACCGCGTTCACTTAGACATTATGGGACCTGTCAATCAGCCAAGTATGTCGGGTCACAAATATGTCCTAACCATATGTGACGCTACATCAAAATATCCATGGGCCTATGCCTTGAGAAACCAAAAGGCCAAGACAATAATTAAAACAATTCAAGAAAAATTCATTCCGATCTATGGTGTGCCGGCCCAGTTCCATTCAGACCAAGGAACTAATTTCACGGGCGCCGCCTTTAATAATTTCTGCAAGATGTATGGGATAAGACACACAGTAACTTGTCCATACAACCCTCAATCAAATGGGCTCGTAGAAAATTTAAATCGGAATATTAAATCTGTTCTTACGTGTCTACTAGAAAAGAATCATAAAGACTGGGCAAACTATCTGCCAGCATGCTTAATAGCGCTGCGCACAGCCGTCCACTCAGTGACTGGCTATAGCCCGCACTTCCTCATGTTTGGCCGCCAGTTCAATCTCCCCATTGAGAACGCGTTGCGCCACTCACCTGAGTATGAGGATTTGCCGGATTATGTCAGGCAGTTCCAGTCTCGCCTAGAGGCTGCCACTGAACTTGCCAGGACTAGAATTAAGGCCCAGCAGGATTTGTGCGAAGATCACTTTGCCGGCAAACTGCAGGTGATACCGCTGCAACCTGGTCAGTTAGTATTCTTAGCGAATCCAGTCTTAGAAGCTGGAGAAGTCCCGAAATTCCATAGACCGCGCAAAGCCATCTATGAGGTAATCGAACAGAAAGGCGAGATGGTCTACAAGATCCGGCGCCAACAAGCCAATCCACGCGCCCGGAAGGAGGCCCTTGTAGTCCATCGTCGAAACCTGTTGCCAGTGCCACCTGCAAACTATGATCCCCATCCGCAGGAGGAAAACGTAGAGAAAAGAGCGCCACGAGCAGCCGATCGAGCGCTAAGAGCAGCTCATCGTGCGCTAAGCCACCGCTGAGACTCAGATGGCAACGACAGCAGTAGTGATGACGATGATTGGGCGCGACCAGTTGTCGCAGCCGCATGGCGATCCACTGAGCCGCCTTGTGCGCCAGTTGAGAGTGCTGATTCCGACGCGCAGCCCGGAGCTGAAATGGAAGAGCAATCAGAGGTTGAGGATGTGTATTTGCCGTTGCACGCCTCTAGCCCTGACCCGCCTCCTTCTCCTCCGCTCCCAGCTGATGATCCCCCAGCATCCCCTCACGTCGATGACCCGCCCATGCAGGCAGTAGAATTAGGACCTAGGGATTTAGGCTTTAGGAATGAGAGGCCGTTGAGAACGCGAAGGGAACCTGTTAGGCTACAGGTGAACCCAGCGCGAAAAACTTATGTAAACCATCTTTCTCGCTTAATTCATGGAATCGCCTCCATCCACCGCCTATTTCAGTGAATTGAACTCTTCTGTAAATTTCTTAAATTGTAATCAAATAATCGAAAAATTAAAATCTCACTAGAATGGCGGAAAACGTCGACCCAACTGAAGGACGAATTCCCACGCGGCCAAAACCACCCCTCGCCGCCAGGGTGCAAGAACTTAAGGAGGCTGGCCGACTGCAGCTTCGGAGCGCAGTTTTAGTGCCGCCTGACTCCACCATACCGTATTTTACCTTCGATCCGGCCGACAAGTCACTTCCACCCCTGGACGATATGTCAGACGACTCAGTCAGGCCGAAAAGCGCGGAAGGTGCCGCTGCTGCCGCTGCTGCCGCTGCTGCTCAGAGCGCAGCCCCACCCCGTCGACTTCGGTCGACCTGCGTCGCCTGCGGGCTTCGTCGCCAAAGCGACCACAAACGATCCTATTGGATCAGTTACCGAGGGAATCGGCAGCCGGGTCAGCATCCGCTGGCCCAAGTGCGCCGACAATAGCCCTAAAGGCCAATGTCAAAAACCCGCCGAGGTACGCGAGCTGGGCGCTGCCGAAGCCAAGGCTTCGTGCGCGCCAAAAGCTTCGCCAATTTCATGGCCCATCAACTGGCGCGTCCAACGCCGCCAATGGCTGTCGTACGGCCGCTGCCGCCAAACGTGCAACCTGGCACGATGGCGCCACCGAATTCGCCGGTCGACCAGTCCGTGGATACGGCCGACCTGCGTCAGGTCGTCCGACACCGCCAGGCGGTCGACATCGCCAAGCTGATTGTCCACGCCGGCCTGCGGAACGCCGCTTTCCCGACCGTGGACCCGGCGCTGCAGCAGGACATGTGCGGCCAAGACCTAGGCAGCCGGGCCGAACTAATGGAGCATGCCGCGGACATTGCCGCCGTCACTCTGGCCGAGGGGACTTCGTTCGCCCAGACGGCTGAGCTAGTGTCCCGCCGTATTTGCGCCGACCTGGCCGTGCGCATGCCGAGGTCGCTGTGTGAAATATTCGGACTTCCGTTTTGAGCCGATAACATTCTGTTGCTGCCCTAGGCGCACAGTTGACTGAAACACAGGAAAGGAACTGGCGCTAACTTGAACCGCATTTTGATTCAGCAGCTAAATCCATCTCTTTGTGCTGACAATCTGTATTTTACAAAATTTTATGTCAAGTATTTACCTTTTCAATTAAAACCAATAACTTGGACCGCATTTCCCATCTTCTTGTGCTAACAAGCTGTAATTTACAAAAAATTTAATGACAGCATTTACTTTTCAATTAAATCAATTATGAAATCCATGTAATCGATTTAATAAATCAAACAATCGTACCTTTTTAAATATACGCTGAGCCTTCAGCCGACTTCCGGCTCTTCTTTTAGCTGGAGGAGGGTGATGTGGCCGCAGCCTTATGCTGCAAAGCTAGGGCCGCGTCACATCTTGCACTACTCTAGAATAAGGCTCCCCAGCCGCCTCTGGCGCTTAGAATAGGATAGGATTAGGCCTGTAGATAGATTAGCTTAGGGATGACTGCTAGCTGCCACTTGGCGCTAGTGAGTGTCTGCCTCCCTCTCCTGAGTGTACAGACTGAGTACACTCCTCTGCAGTACTGGCTGCCTCCGCCTTTACTCGCAGACCCTTCCACCCGGCCTCCCCCTGTCCTCTCGCGCGCGCACAAGCAGTGTCATGTAGCTAAAAATAGCTACAGGACCCCTCTCCTCTGTTGAGTGCGCGCATTGACTTTTCTCTCCCTGTGCAGCCCAGTGCACAATCGTCACTAGTGGCGCGCAGGCAGTTTCTTATTAATTTTTCACTAGTGTCTTAGTTGAGAGTACCGGCACACTAAGACACAGTTTTACTAACTGCACTTTAATGCACAATAGGACCCCACCATGCACGGGCAATACAAGGAAATTCCTTGTATTCCCCGGCCATCTCCCCATCGCACCCTATTAATATGATTGCTCTGAGCCGAATTCAGAGCAGAGTCGTCGAGCTACCTTCGAGCGATCACTTCACTCCGGAGACCTCGAGCCGAGTCGTCTCGTCGCAGAGTCGCAGAGTTGTCGTCTTGTAGAGCTGCGCCTTCAAGGAGTCGAGCCTCGTCAGCCGCTGCAAGGACTACGAGAGTCGAGAGCAACAGCAAGCTGCCTTAGGCGCTAACTCGACAAGGTGTTCAAGCGAGCCGCTTCCAGCGCCGCTTCTAGCAGCTATTAGCGCTATCCGTGGAGCCGCTGTACAGCGCTCAGTGATCGCAGCTGTCAGCGCGAACTTAGGGAAACAATAGGGTTAGGCTAACTAGTGATTCCCCTTCGCACACTGACGCGTGCCATTGGCTGCAGCTCGGGCCACGCGCTACCATTATTGGCCATTGAGCTTAAATTTGCTGAGCAACCTTCAAAGTCTAATTTATTTATCGGGGTGCTCAAACAGGATAGCCAAGCGCTTGACTTACAGCACTACCGAAAGGTGGCAGCGACCAAATTTTTCAACTCAGCAACAGCAACTGACCCCCATCCCCAACAAACGTGTTTGCCCACCTTTCAGGGGAAGCAGCCCTAAGGAAATCCTTAGCCCCGAAGAAGGGAAAAGGCGAAAGCCGGAAGCAAACCACGTCATATATATGAATAATGCTTGGAGAAATTACTCATCATTATTCTTGGACGACAGCTTGTTGGCCAGTGTGGAACAGAGCTACGAACCATGATGAAAGGCTAGCCAGCCAGAGGGCCCACTTATATTATGAATAATTGTACACACGCCTGGCCTTGTGCAATTTCTCTCCTCCCTCCTATAACTTTTAAATCTTTTTTGTTGGGGTTACAAGTAGCGCAGCCCACTCCAGCTAGGCAAAAAGTTTTAAGCAGTAAAAATGTACACGATGCCTGAGCATTACTTTTACCTCGATTCGGGACAACCATTTAGTCTGAGTTTCGACAGTGTCAGTCAAATTGTGACAGTCAAATGTCGTTGGAAGTCAAATTGCGGCAGTCAAATGTCTTGGTGGACCAATGGTGTCGCGGTGGACAACGCAAGGGCAAGCTCACGCAATGCACGAACTGCAACAAATGGATCAGCAGCAAAAACTTCGCCCGCAATAACAAAACCTGCGCACCAACGCCCAAATCGACGCAAACATCAGGACGGGAAGCAGTCGTGCGCATCTACCGAAGTATACGAGCGCCATGCCAGTCATGCGGACGCTTACTAGCCCGAACAAATATGGCGAGGCACAGGAGGATCAGCGAAGAAAGTTTAAAGGAGAGCCGCCGTCGCGGTTGCCACGCCATCAGGGGATAAAAGGATAGAAGAAGACGCCAGCACAGAGGAGGCCATGCAGGACGACCTGTTCATTCGGAAGCGCATCCTGCTGCACGCCGTTGTCCAGCATCCGCAGCGGGTCAAACTGTGGACGGGCCTGCGCGTGGAATACCTGCTGCCGGATGGCGTGTACAGAGTCGACGATCCGGAGGTCGGCTACACCACCATCACGTTGCCTGGCAAGCGCGTGTGGTATAAAAACCGGATAAGCGTCGGCTGCAGCACGCTGGCCATCACCAAAGAGTTTGCCGATCTGCTGCTTGACTGGTGGTGCTTCTGGTGCGTGCAGCGGGCAACAGCAGAAGACAACCTGTCAAGAGTCCAGATTGACGATTTCATCTTCACCTCGGCTTCCCGTGGCAGCCACAGCAACGACACGCAGCAGCTGTCTGGCCCGAGTTTCAATTATGTCTGCTGCTGGTATGCAAAGCACCTGCTCGGACGACCTGGTCTCGACCCAACCAAATGGCGCAGCAGCAAACAAGAGATCGTGCTCAGGGGTCGTCCTGAGCTGAACCGCGAGATGGCTGGGCTAATAGAGACTTTGGAGCAAATGGTGCAGCGATACTACACTGCATTGACTTAGCTGCACAACAAGGCTGTTATGCAGAGCTGAGTCAATACGCTTGTCAAGGCGGCGGCGGCGGCAGAGGATGTGCCGGCAGCAGCGCCCTCAGTGGCAGCCAGGTGGAGCCGACACAAAAACGCGACAGTGTTGCCAAAAAAGCCACCAACGGTTCCCGTCGGGGTCGCTCCACGGTCGTCAGTGTCGTCGGTGCCCTCGTCATCCAAGCGGCCGAGACTCAAACTGCTGACACTGAAGTCAGGCAAGCAATTTGAAAGGCAATACTCAAACTGATCATTGTTATACTCATAGGTCTTGTGTATGCATGTATACTTCTTAGAAATATAATTCTAAACGAAATTATGCCGAAACAGCGTACTATTAACTGCCCCGAAGTAAATTATTGGCACTTCTGACTGACTGACTGACTCATTGCCTGTCGCTAAATGCAGTGTAGTTTTTAGCTAAGAATTAATGTTGTTATATGCACCCGAAATTGCCTGGTGGCCACATTAATATTCAATATCGCTCTTTATGTATCAATCAATAAATTGTGCTCGATTGTTAACTGTCATCTAATCGCCATCGCAATGTGCTAAACGTATTTTATAAATTTATTTATATTGTTATAATTACTAGCACTTATATCTATTATTAACTGCTGGACCTGTCCGCCTTACTCCGCCTCTTTCATTTTAACTTTTTCCATCGATAAAATTTAGTGTTTAGCACTTGAAATTTGAAATATTAAACTTCCGTATATCCGATCCGAGTATCCGGTTTGGATGGATAACTCCTAAGTCATGGGAACTGCACTCGGATTATCGGAAACTGGCTTAGACTAAATGAAAACCATTAAAATATACCTTAAAAGCCAGTTTAAATTGCTTAAATACCAAGGCTCAGAATTCAACGTGAATAGACGCAGCACCATTTTTACTATGAATACTCCTGCAGTATTCCTGCATTAAATTTATTTCAATGAGTAATTACGTATTCCAGGATGTACTCTATATTTTGCTGGTCTTGGTCAGCGATTTATTTGGGAAATCTTTACTTTAAATCATATTAGTTTTTGTCTGTTCTAATCTGTACTTTTCTGTCCACTTTTACTACCAGGAATTTGCAGTTGTTCCGATTCATTTTTTGCATTAGTAAAATAATACTCATTTTGTTACGGCCTATGTACTAGTGAAAATAGGATCCTTTTTTAAATCAAGCAGATGTCCACTTCACTTTTTATGATTTTTGTTTCAGTGTTGCAGTTTTGTGTTTGTTCTGTAAGCAAATTAATTTATTAATAAATGCAATTTCACTTGGTGTTTTCACAGATTTTTTAATGCTGTAATGGTGTAATTTTCACTAGCCCGGTTTTCTGTACTATTTTTTGTCTTATTGAATTTTAAATTTCAGAGCAATAGTAATATAGAAATGCCTAAATTTGACGTATTTATTGAGTCCTGGACGCCTATTCAAGGTAGTAATTAAGTCCATTAACTTTGACAGCGCAGTCAAATCTTTGGATGGAGGTAAGTTGCAATGCATAGAAAAGTGTCGTCATCACCGAACATTTTTCTCCTGTATCCATATACACAAGCTCCTGAAATACATGTAGCAACAACAAGTATTAAAACGGGGATTATGAAAATTGTCAAAGACGTCGAAATGAACACTACTCGAATTTTGGAAGTCCTTGACGACGTAAATGAGTCATCGATTCCTTCTATGACAAATGAACTATAATTTGTCGGCCAGCAAACAACAGATGATAGTAATATAAATTATGTATCATGTTTAAAGTTTTATATGAAGCCTTCCGTTAAGTTCTTTATGCTGCATACGTTGTCGTTCAGAGTCAGCTCTGCAACACCATTTTGGTGTTACCTGTTTAATGTTCATCCTTTTCTATTTGTTTTCTATTCGTAACATTTTTCTCTACTAGGTCCTCGAGCAAATTAAATGCGTAGCAGTTTTAATTATGCACAATTAAAATTGAAATTATTGCACCACTCATTAAGTTCACTATCAAGAGTCCCTGCTTGACGACCAAGAAGATGAGGAGCCCACCCGAGAAAGCCGCTCATAAGTTCGATCGGATCGCGGAAAGGAGATTGTTTCTCCAGTTAGCCATCGAAAAGAATATTAATCAATTGGACTGTGTTCGACCAGGCGAAAAGTACGCAGCAATTGCGCAGGAAATGCGTGCGAGGGGATTCTACAGAACAGTGTCTCAAATAAAGTCCCAGTGGTACAACGAGTAAAGGCATTACTGATTTGTACAATTTGAAGTTTTAAACTTTTCTTCTAAAACACTTCGCTCGCTTTTCTGTGTTTCTCATTTCGCTTATTTAATCACTAGGCTGTTTAAGCACCCTCCCACTAGTAGTTCAAAGAAGGATTGCACTTATGTGTTTGCTGCAATAATGGATCAATACATGGGAGACAGCTCACTGATCCAGCCTCGTGCTGGTATCGGCATTGGCATCATCCTCACATCATGCGGCCCTCCCACTTGAGAAGCGGAAAAACAACCCCTTCTGAAGGTCAACGCAGTCAGCCATCGTCTGCAAAGAAAGCTGGTAAGCTTGTTGTCAAATGTCTTGGAAATGTGGACGCACATGTGACGAAAATGTACGTGTAAGGCTCTAAAAACTAGGCAGTCACATTTTTCTCAAAAAGTTTTAGACGAAATATTTATTTTTTTATCACTAGAAAGGCTCCATGCGAGTGCTTCTAATCTTTTAGATCCACGCCTCAGTGCATGCAGCATTCGACAGCTTTCCAATGGGGAAATGATCGATACATCAAGTTATGAGCAGCTGCCTGTGACACAAAAAACCGCTGCAATCGACGGTTAAAGAAAGAAGTATGAAGATTACATAATGGAACATGCATGTTAATTTAAACATCTCCGTCACAATACTGTAAGGCCATTTTTGTATATTTTTTCTTTCAGTTTTAACTCCAGCAACAACGAATTCGCGCGTAAGTGGATATATGTAAATGTATGACGACATGGTAAAAAGGTCAGCGTTAAAATGTTTATACGCTTTGCTAAACCAAACTTTACTATACTCCACAGAGAGAGGTCTCTAGAAAACGAAGAAACGGTGCTTTGCAATTGGTGGAGACAATCCAGGGCTTTCAAGACTCAAATACTACTGCTATCATGCGCATGACATCACGGGCCACGGAAGTCAAGACCGCAAATAAGGAACTATTGATCGGTCTAATGGATCGAATCACCAGTGTGGAGGATGGCCAGTTGTAAATCCAACGAGAGCGTCTTGATGTGGAGAGAATGCATCTTCAGAATGTGAGAATTTCGTTGGAAATAAGAAAGAAAGAAATGCAATTGATGAACAAGATGTTAGACTTTTGCAATCGAAATGGACAGGCTTAAAATCTGCAGGATTAAGGCGCTATTATTTTTATTACTCGTACTGCTGAGTAGAACAAATTGCTGTCTGAAATGCAGCTTCTCTCTTACGAGTAATGACCCCGTCAACAATTTTTTAAGAGCAGAATGCTTTTCAGTTAACAGTTTAGTAACAGTTCAACTTTTATCACCAATTTTTTTAATTTAAAGATGTTACATCGTTTACCGTTTAAATGGTAGAAAACTTTTCAGTTAACAGTTTAGTAACAGTGTTAAATTTTAAAAAAAATACGATGAATCGTAAGTTTATCAACCAATTTTTTATCCCAGTTAAGCATATAAGACCCCGGTGTGGGTTAAGCCGCGGAAAATATATACAGACCTAAATCTTCAATAGATTCACATGCCTCTATTAAAGATTAGGTCTGTAAATTATTTTAGCTACGGGCTTCCGCCCACCCTAAAGCCCACCTTCCACCAGACCCAAAATGTGAGTTAAGCAACTAAAATGGGAAAAGAATATACACACGCATTCTTCAATAGACCCCTTGCCTCTATTGAAGATTAGGTTTGTAAATCATTTTAGATTTGGGCCTCCCCCCACCCTAAAACCCCCTCTGCCCCCAGACCCTGGATGTGGGTTAAGCTATCAAAAAAGAAAAATAATATACAGACTCAATCTTCAACAGATCCCCATGCCTCTATTGAAGATTAGGTCTGTAAATTATTTTAGCTGTAGGCCGCAAGGACTACTAAAGAAGAAGGAATCTACACTCCAAATATTTGAAGGCCGATTTTACACTGGCGAGATTTTCTCATTTTTGTCTATGGCTAAAACTTATTACTTCAGTGTATTTTCGGCCTTAAATTTTTTGAGTGTTGCGTTCTTCTAACAAAAGTAACTTCTAGTGGTCCTTGATAGGCCCCCCCCTACCCTAAACCATCTTTCCCCAAGACCCCAGGTGTGGGTTTAAGCTACATGAAAATGGTGTAAAATTAAAATCAGCATACCCAAAAACCCCTTTAGAGACAGATTTATGAGCCTAGCAAAACTGGAACCAATCTAAACTTCAAGAAGTCCGCAGCAAGCTTTTATCAGTAGTTAGTCGTAGCTTGAATTATGTGGTATGACACTGTCCGAGCTTTAGTCCTGTAAGTTTAAATAGGCCTATTGCCCGTCGAAAATGCAATACAACAATTCATGAGTAGCTGCATTGTACTGAACTATTTGCATATACCTTTTGCTCTTATATATGTTGAGTCGATGCAGTCGAATTAAACATCGACTGCATTGTTGAACAAGGCTGAGCAAAGTCCTCACGTTGTATTCAATTCTGGTTAGTCTTCTAGTCTCTTAAAACAAACTAATTTGTTGCAATGTTGTACTTGCAAAATGTAATAGTATTTCTAAAAAAACTAGCTAAAATCGCCATGATTTAGCTAGTTTCCCGTCCTGGTGTTTGAGTAGTCCCTGAGTTGCCCTACATTCGAAAATTATGCGTCGTATCCATTAATACCTTAAAATTCTGTGTCTATGCATCGCGTATATGCGGCCGAATTATCAAATTAAATTTTTGTTAAACCGCGTGTTACGTGTTCCTCTGTTTGGAAAACTCAAAGTTGTGGTGAATTACTGCTAGAGTTCGGCTGTAATTATTTTTCTATAGTGATAGTAACTAGAATAATTTCATGCATTTACTATTTCAACCAATGATTTTAAATTTTACTAACTTTTTCATTTCAGTCTTAAAGCCGAATCGCATTATTATGTAGGTCTTTATATAAAAACTAAATTAATTGATTGGCATTTAATGCCATGGAATGGAATATAAAAGGATCTTTCAAAGAAACCAAATGAATTTATAAAACTTGGTTCAACTATATCTTCAATTGATATAGAAAACTAAGTATTAATTATGCATTTTAAAATAGCTTGGAATTATTTGAAACATAGCCTCAAGTTACAGCCGAACTCTAGCAGTAATTCAAGTTCTACCATCTGAATTGAATTTACTAATTTAAGAAAAGTCAAATAGTGATAATAATTTTGATAAAGATTATTCAACATTAAAGACAATTCTTCATTTCTATGTATTAGCCATGATAATAATCTTATGGTATCTGAAAGTGATAGTATAGAACTAGATGAAGACTACCTTGGTGAATTTAAGTTTAAAGAAGACTTAAGTTAAGAGCTTAAAGAACTTAAAAGAATCTTTATATGCCCAAGTGAATGCTGAATTGAATATGTGAGTATATTTTGTTTATTTGACAAGTAATTAATTTGCTTTTATTTTTAACCTCTGCTGTTTAAATTGTAAATTTAACTCAGATTGAATCTTTATAACATTTATAGGTAAAATTCAGCTTTTAAAATGGTCAGCAAATAGCATCAAGTTGTCTACCAGGGCGCTGATGATCTGGCTGACTCCAATGCTGACCACAGCACTGACAGTGTGGCTGACTCCAACACTGACGATGGGACTGGCTTCAGCTCTGATGGTGGCACTGACTGCAGCATGGACTCTAGCTCTGATGGGTAGACTAAATTAAAATTGACTAAAAATTTTAACATTACTCAGTTGGTCTGTTGAAAAACTGTAATTGTCAACATTGAATCGTCAGGAAAGCTGTAATTGTCAACGCCATCGGCAAGAATTTTCAATAATGTGTCCAACTCTTTGATTGGAACCATCCAATTCAAGATCTTAAAAGTTGGTTAAAAACCAAAGGCATCTCCGCTAGCGACATCTAGAATTACGTCAACGACTTGTGGCGTCTGCTTCAGTCTGCCTCCTAAAAAGAATTTGGTAAGTCGCTTAGTAGCAGTAAAAAAGCTGGAATCCAAAAGCCGTTCAGTATTTCGTGACTTACTCAGAGGAAGATATTCGAGAACATGCCGCAGTTTTCGTGCTGTCCGACGATGGGCTTTCGAATCCTACCACTGGTTGCTTCTCAAATGCAGCTGAGTCCTAAAACTCAGTCCTAAAACGTTTAACCGACTGGCAAAAAATTCCCCTAGAAAATCTGGTGTATTAACTGAATAGGCAGCAGTGCTGCAGTCTCGCATGATGCGACCATGTCAGTCTGGTACGGGAGAATGGAAGGCTGAAGAGCACACGTGGCTTTATGAGCTCGATGTACCCACTCCAAATTGGTCACCAAGTGATTTCGAGACATTCAAGACGCAAGCGAGGGAAAATTTTGCTGGCTCAACATCCAGAGCAAATCTCCATCTGCTGCAAATAGTAAGGCGAACTCCCACCCTGCCAGCAACCCTGCTCCGTCTCATGTGAGGTGAGAGAAGCAGAGCAAGAAACATCATAAGTGCCGAGACAGTTTGATGTTACTTGCGCAAGTGGCCTCGACTCAGTCCTGCCCACATTGCCAGCCAAGAGCAGTGGGCGATGCAGCGCTTCCACCGGAGGCGGCAGCAGTGACAATGCATTGTTTCACTGATGAGAGCTGGTTCTAACTTTTCCAAGCAGATGGTTGCACTCGCGTTTGGCGAGAACTGGGGCACGAGATGCTGCAGCAGCATGTACAGTGCGCTGAGAGCTAGGCTATCTCAGTGCACATTTGTGCCGGCATATTGCTACATTCAAGGACATATATCGTCTTCCTGGATACCAACGTGAATGCTAATAGCTACGCAGATCTTCTGCAGACTCGGTTCGTACTGTCTGCCAATGTTGCTTTTTGGAGAAGTTGGCAACTGCATTCTCCAGGATGAAAACGCGCTGCCAAACCGAGCCGATGCTGTTGGTCAAGTAAAAGAGTAGCTACAGATCCGCACTCTGCCTGGCCATCCCAGTCCCCAGACATAAATCCAATCGAGCATGTCTGGGACTTTCTAAAGCTTAGCATTCGAAAAGAGAATGTACCACAGAATGTTGTGGAGCTGCGTCACGCCATTGCAAACGCTTGGCAGCAACTTCCCCAGGACTTTCTCGCAGAGTTGCCGATCTTCTGCGTGCAAGAGGATCCCACACGCGGTATTAAGCATTGCGATCAGCGTTTTAATTCTGCGCGGAAGCGCGGATTTCTCGGGGAAATGGAAATTTGGAAACAGCCGCGTTACATGAATATTATCACACTGAAACGAGGAGAATATCTATGCAGAATCTCCGAGGCGAAGCCGAGGAGATTCTGCCATAGATATTCTCTGAGTCTCAGTGTGATAATAAAATGTATCTCACGCAAACAGGGAGCGGAGAATATTTAGGCGCGCGGAGAATAAATTCTCTCATATTCTCCGCCCCCTGAAAGTTATAAGATTTATGTCTATGGCCGCGGAGATTACTTACTGAGAATCTCCGCTTGCAAGGCATTAGCAAGATAGACAAGGGGTACGGGTTAAGTGAGATACATAACAATAAATTACATGGTCTTTTTTGCCCAAACATGGTGCAAAGCAGCTGAGCCTGGCTTTGCTGAGTGCAGTGTGCGAAAGGAAGATCTCTGAAGTCTGGCAGAATCACGCGAGTTAAGGAGCACGCAACAACTCAAGTGCATTGGTCCAGCATTGGTTCTGTTTGAAACTGCCAAAAATTGATGTTTGCATTCTCCGGTGCAAAAGCTTCTGACAATGCGTCAAAGACCAAAATTTGATTGGCCATAATGTTCGCTGAGCATGATGTCTTTTTGTCTAGCCAACTCCATGCCAAAATGATACGAAAAATGTTTCTGGACTGCTGTTTTCTGTTACTGAGATCTTAGTATTGCTAGAAAAAAAATTACGTACCTCTTCAATTTTTGAGTAAGAGCTCAATTCCAAAAAGAAGTGCAAGAAGAGCTCAGCAATAGCGATTGCTACTCATTGCTTCTTGATGAAGGAAGCATTGGTCTTCGGAAGTGGTTAGCCGCCATGGTTTGTCATCTAGTAGAAAATGGACGTGTCATCACTGACTTTATATTTCTTTGCTCTACATCAAGGTCTGGTATGACAGCTGAGGCTTTGAAAAACCTAGTGCTAGAAGAGCTAGGCAACCGAAAGCTGAAGCCTAGCTAGTGTTTGGCAGTAATGTCAGACAGTGCTAATGTAATGCGAGGCAATGTTGGAGGACTTGTGGAGTGTTTGAAAGAAGCAGCATCCAATTTGGTTATTGTGGGAAGTTGCGTACTCCATCATACTCATAATTCTGTGCAGCGTGCAGTAGTTTAGTTGGGAGAACAGGTTGAGGAGCTTCTGGACAACATGTATAACTAGCAGCCGCTGCAAAGGCTGAAGTGGACAAGGCCAAGAGTGCCAGAAAAAAGGCGGAGGCCAACAGGGCAAAGGCCCATGAAGTGGCACAGAAGCAAAAACTGGCGCTATATGGTTTACAGCCTAGCACATTTTATCCGAGGTGGAGGAAATTGCAACTAAAGCCTCAGCATTGCCATAAATATCAACAGGACGTGGAAAAAAGGTTCTGTCTGCACCAACTGCAGCTAAGAAGGCCAAGACGGCTATGGCTACATTGGCTAAGAAGGCGACTAAGTGAATTGATGAATTAAATAAAATGAATTGACTTAATGACTTATTCGTAGTCTGTGTACCTACAATTGTAAGTAGAGTGCCTATAAATGCAAAACTGAAAAATATAACCAACTTTATGAGTTGAGTCTTATCATAGCTAATCATCAGACAGTGAACCATTTACTCAATTTTGTTTTTCCAACTGATTAGACCTATATATATGCAATCAGTTAAGTCCATATAGGGCCACTGTAAAAAGAAGTACAAGTGGATGCATGGGACTTCAAAGGCTTAGTTTCCAACCTACTTGAAGGAATTCGAATTTTGACAAATACATAAGGACAATGTATTTGGCAACTTATGGTTTTGGATTTGTCATTATCATTCCGTTTAATTTTATTATTTCTATCAGTTTTGACATCGCCTAGATGCTTAATTTTGCTAAAATATACTGTATAGTATACTACTAAAAATTAATTTAAATCTTCCATTTCTTCATTTGAATTACTTGTTTCCTTCTGCATATACCTTGTATTAAATCAAATTGTCTTGCTTTTCTTTCATCATAATCAATTCTTTGCACTTTAATAAATGTTCATATACTGATTACTGTTGAATAATTCTATCCAAATTAGTAACTGTTTAATTTGCTACATGTGGCCAAATTTACTCACTCACTATGTAATTCTGCCTAACAATCTATTACTAACAATAAACTGTGTGCATACTAATTGGTACTAACTTCTAACAAAAGTAAGTTATTAATGTGAGATTTTTTATTTTTTTTTGGCCAATTTTGGATATGGTTTACTTTTATAAAAATATTTTTCTACAAATAAATTGCTTCCAATCTTTTGTAATAGGGTCTTTGATTTTTGAGCTTTACTTAAGAATTTTATTATATATTGTTTTTCACATGTTTTCTTGATTTTTATGCTTCTTTTGTAGACATACTTGGCCTTAAAGAGGAGCAAGATTTTTATAGTGAAGGTCAGATGACCTTGGGGCTATTTAGAGCTTGGGCTCGAAAACTAGGAATCTGAAATAGAACAACAGTCTTGGGACTAAGAGCGAAATAGAGATCATAACCTTGAGAAGAATCACTACTAGGATAGAATAGTAACAAAGTTTGTAGCAAGGATTGCATTGAAAGTTTGTTGCGAGGATCATAGTGAGGGTTTTAGCAAAGTTTGCATTTAGGTAGAAATTAGATAAACTGGGTAAAATAGACATTCTATCTAGGATGTAGTACTTAATTACATAACTTCTGGAATATTTTTAGGTGTTTACCTTTTACCTTGAAATATACTGAACTTTTTATCATTAGTAAGACCTTTTAGAAAAGTTGCCACAATTTCTAAATAGCCTTAGTCTTGTTTCCTCAAGCCAAAACTTCTGGTGGCAGTGACCAAATCATTAATAATAGAATAATTGATGGAGAGAGAAGTTGATCAGGTTGAGTCTCCCTAGTGTGCTTAGCTAGTATTCTAAATTGCCTTGACCACTACCAGAACAACAATAGTAGATAAAGTAGGGCCAATGCTTGTTCAAAGTAGACATAACAATCAGTCAGTGACTGCTGGGTGTATTGATAATTCTTGAGACATCCAACACCTGGTTTGGAACAATACTGCCAGACTTGGGTCTCTCAGTTGCTAAAATTGGCTTAGATAGTAATAGAATAGGCAATAGAAAAGAGCCCATACAATACTTTAATAGACTCCCATGCCTCTATTGAAGATTAGGTCTGTAAATCATTTTAGTTGAGCCTCCTTCTACAATAAAATGTTTTATTTCCCAGACCCTAGGTGTAAGTTTATGCTACATGAAAATGGTACATTTACCGAAAGTGGTACAGCAGTTGTTTGTTTTAGTTTTTATTTTTTGTCAAGAATATAGTCAAGGAATTTTCCTGGAAAGTTTCCATTTTAATTGTGCTCATAATACCAATTTCTTTTTCACTAGTGAATTAGTCCCGCTGTCTGCAATTTGTTTACATAATAAATTTTGTGATTTTTGCAGCAGTTTTTATAGATGAATATTGCTCCTTTTGCTAGTCATTAATTTATAAATGTTTAAATGCACTCATTTTGATTAAAAAAATTTTAAAAATTGCCACGTCAGCATTATTTTAAATTTGACATTGTGCAATTTCTCTGCTCCTTTAAAGTTCAGCTAAACTTCTAAACAATTTCACCTAGCAAATTCTTCCAAGCGTCCTCATCTACTTAAAATACTGTTAATTGTAAGTCTATTTATGCATTTTTTTCAACACAGTTAAGCATCTAAGCGCAGTTATTTTTTTAACTAACGAATAGCAATGTTTTGTTTTCTTTGTCTCCTGATAGTATTAATGGCTTCTGACGTTGATTTATTTGAGGAGGACTTGGAAGGCTTTGAAGCTCAGTGGGTTGAAATGATTGCCATGGAGGCTTCTGCTGCTGCCGCTGCTACTGCAGCTCTTGCTGGGACTGCTGTTGCTGGGGTAGCTGGAGCAGTCACCGCGGCTACATTGGATGAGCCTGCTGTGTTGACCAAGCCGAAAAACAACCAATTCCCAAAAAAATCAAGCACGTCGGGGCCAAACACCAGCAGAAACAAAGTTACAAAATGTTGACATTTGCAAGTTAAATTTTGTTTTAAATTATAATCCAATGCATACTGCATTCATTCAATGATTTCATGACAATGATGATGAAGTTTTGGATTTTCTGATTAGTGTTGGACTAATAGTCAATACCATGAATTGCTCCAAATGTGACCTTGCTATGAGGGTGAATAGATGTGGTTCATGGCAGGATGGTAGTCAGTGGTATTGCAGCAAGTGCAAAACTTTGAAGTCTATTTGCACAAAATCATTTTTGAGCAGTCTAAATTATCTTTATTTGAATGCCTGCACATTATCTTTTGGTGGTTTGCCGATATTGGACATATAGAGTTTATTGAATCAGAGACTGGAGTTTCTCAGCATACACTAGTAGATTGGTTCAATTTTTGCTGTGACATCTGTTGCAAATTTCTTGATGACCACCCTATCAAGTTAGGTGGAATAGGTAAAACAGTTGAAATTGACAAATCTCCATATTCCAAGAGTAAGTACAATAGGGGTTGTTTGCGTGAACAGAATTGGGTATTTGGTATAGTAGAGCGTGGCTCCAATGTGGTCTTTCTAGTACCAGTAGTAGATCATTCCAAAAGGACACAGCTACCAATAATAGAAGAGCATGTTGAGCCCTGCACTACCATTATGTCCGATGAATGGTTAGCCTACAGTAGGTTAGCTAATCATCAGACAGTGAACAATTCGCTCAATTTTGTTTCTCCAACTGATCAGACTGTACATACACAGTCAGTTGAGTCCATGTGGGGGGCCACTGCAAAAAGAAGTACAAGTGGATGCATGGGACTTCAAAGGCTTTGTTTCCAACCTACTTGAAGGAATTTCAATTTTGGCGGATGCATAACGACAATGTGTTTGGCAACTTATTGCTTTGGATTTGTCATTATTATTCCATTTAATTTTATTACTTTTATTAATTTTTAAGTCGCCTGGATGCTTAACTTTGTTGAAATGTACTGTATATTATATTACTCAAAATTAATTTAAAGTTCCAATGTCTTCATCAGAATTACTTGTTTCATTCTGTATATTCTTATATCAAATCAAAGGTTTTCTTCTTTCTTTGATCATATAATTCTTTGCAATTCAATAAATGTACATATATTGATTACTGTTGATAACTCTACCAATTTGTTACTGGTTAATTTGTTGCATATTGCCTAATGTATTTATCAATGTTGTGCTTAACAGTCCAATACTAATAATGAAGTGTTTGTCTACTAACTAGTACTAACTACTAACAAATGTAAGTTCTTAATTTGTGATTTTTTATATAAATATGGCAAATTTTGTGTATAGATTGGATATAAGAATTATTTTTTAACAAATAAATTAACCCAATTATCACTAGATCCCCATGCCTCTATTGAAGATTGGGTCCATAAATTATTTTAGCTACAGGCCTTCCCTCCATCCTAAAACCCCCCATTCCCTAGACCCCAGGTGTCGACTTAAGCTACATGAAAATGGAATATAAAATTGAAATCAGTATACCAAAAAACCCCATTACTAGACACAAAATTATGATCCTATCAAAACTGGAAGTACTTTACTGACCTAGGCCTATTCTTCAAGAAGTCCATCATTTTGGTCTAATTTTGCTATTTTTATACTATTAGTTAAACTTATAATTAGAAACTATAATATAAATTATCAGTGTGGGGTAGTAAATTAATTAGCTTAATTTATTTATAGTCTATGTTTAGAATAAGTTATAGAAAGAATCATACCATACTACTAGCATTTTATCCAGAATCCACTTTCGTTTTTGATGCTAAAAAATTATCTAAAAAGTATGCTTTTTTATTTGATACAATAATTATTAAGAGATTAGGAAGCTATCATCAGTGGGTGTCATTTAAAAAATTTATCTATTTGCAACAACATTAAATAAGTAGTTCTACTTAGGCCCTATGCCTATGGCACATAGTAATATTAATAAGTATAAATTAGTAAATAAAGAAACATGATTCTCTTGTTTGGTTTACAATGCTTTGCCTAACAGGGCCTATTTTGTAGAACAGCTAAAATCAATACAGCCGGCCCTAAATAAGAAGACTGAACCTAAAGATCTCGAGGATCTTGAATCTCTTCAGCTTCTTATAATTTTTAGGCCTATAAGTAAGAAAGTTCCCTTTAAAATTTTACTTACATAAGTACATAACCATAGCGTAGGTTTGATCGGATTAACTTGAAGTTTCGAATTCGCTTTACCATTAAGATTGTCAAAAACTGGTGCTGGTCACTTTATCAACTGCCATTAACTAACCTGTAACTAACTCAGCTGCGGAACGAAATTTTGAATCGACACACTCGAACTGGCCGCCCACGGGCGCTCGCCCAGGTCCAGATGGGGCGCGCAGCGCAAATCGATTTAAATTATTTATTTATTTACTTTTTCAAACAAATTATTTTTATACTTCCAAACGGTTATTTGCAGGGAGGAAACAACTGACACAATAATGATTGCAAGAATATTACGGTTAAGAAAACTACGCAAAACTTACATGAAAGCCAGGCCCTACCTAAAAGTACTACACAAGCTCTCCCTCAACAAAATGCAATGCCCACATTGCATACATCAAGACAACGAGGACAACAACAACAACAAAGTACGCTGTCAGGTGTTGAAAGCAGCGTCACAGGGCGCGCCTCAGGGCCTGGGCGCGAATGAAGGCCGCGCCGCCGGCAGAATCGGGAGCGCCGGCGTCAGCCAGCAGGCAATCGACGAAACGCCGAGTTCGCGCTTGTCCTCGCCGGTAGGGCGCCTGCAGCGTAAGCAGCAGCACCTCCTGCACCGGCTCGGGGCAGTACGACTCGGCGCGGATGACGTGGCCTGCCAGCTGGAGTCGCCGACGGCGCAAAAGTTCACTTGGACGGTCCAGGCCGGCGCGGCGATAAAGTGCCGCGTTGGAGACCCGCTCGTAGCTGATCTTGAAGGCGGCGCGCAGCAGGCCAGCGTGCGCCGCATCGACTTGTTGCTCGAGCGAGTCCGTCAGCGTCCAGGTCTCGGCGTTGTACAGCAAGACGGTCTCGATCACCGCCCGAAACAGCGCCGCCCTCTGGCGATCTGGCAGGGCCTCGGACTGCAGGACCGACCTTATCGAACGGAAGGCAGCCCAGGCAAGTCCTCGATAGCATTTTTTAGGACAAACGGACTGATAAACCTAAACTGCGGCGGCATGGCGGAAACCGACATAAATTCTGCGAGCGCAAAAGACTTATTACTAGCAGTAGGCGGGGTCGCAAAAAGACCGAGCACTACGCCTGAAAAAAAAACGCCAACATGCAACAAAGCGTACAGTATCGCAGCTAAAAAAATCTGACAATTAGCATTAGAAAATTGCGAAAGTGCCAAAAAATGCTACGCATGAATCACTGCAGAGCCGAAGCGGAGAAATACGGTTACGGCAAAAATCACAAAGCACAGGCAGCGCAAGAAGTACCAGTTGCAGGCAGGACAGCATTGCTCGAACCGCACGGGCTAGCCGCACACAGACAGGGCCCTCAACGAAGAGACTACGGCGACTACAGGACCGCTCAAAATTACATTTACAGTACGAGCTACTTGACACAAAGGTGACATCGCACGATCAAAACAATTTCACGGGAACATACTGTACAAGTGAAACTGTAAGTTCGAACAAATTAGAATAAAAAATATTTAGCCGACATTAAAATATTGCGATTTGTTATTGAAAAAAAGTAAAACCGGTATCGAATACTAAATATTGACATTGGAAGTTAAAAACTGAGCAAGAAGCGCTAAAAACTGATGCCACACGAGGCTATATTGGGAAAGTACAACAGCAGACTTCGACTACAGTACTCATTAAGATTAAAATATGTTTGAAAACGACACGCGAAGCAAGTAAAAAAACTCAGGGAACCAGCTAAGCACCAACAAAATGCAAAACAGACGCTTTCAATGCAACCACGCCAAAAAAGAGCATGACAGGAAAGTGAATGAAATGCAGGAAATTCTAGTCGCAGCTAGATCCCCGCTCGACAAAAATAATGTCCAGAACGAAAACTCACACAACTCGGCACGGCTCACGACTACACCAGCACCCAGTCAGCGTCGGGAACGTCGGTGCCGTCGGTGCTGACGTCACCGGCCGCTTCACCCTGCGGCTCGTCGGCGTGGCGGGGCTGATGTGCTCGCTTCATCTTGTTCACGTGGACGACGCGCCCGTTGACCTCGCCGTCCCTGTAATCGACTGGCCGCACCAGGTAGTTCACCGGCGAAGTCTTACGCAGAACTTTGAACGGCCCAGTCCAAGGCGACTGATGTTTCGGCCGTTGGTCCTGGACAGCACGGACGGCGGCACGAACAGCCACACGAAGTCCCCAGCGCGGAACTTGCGCTTCTGGGCCTTCAGGTCGTAGTAGCGCCGCTGGCGTCGCTGAGCTGCCCCCGTCGCCCTCCGCACGGTGTCGAAGGCTTCCTGGAGTCTTTGGGCTGTCTCCATTGCGTACTGGCCAGCGAGTTGCACGGGCTCCGGCGACCGGTAGACGACTTCGAGCGGCAGAACCACTTCCCGGCCAGTCATCAGGAAGTGCGGGGAAAACCCCGTCGTCGCGTTAATGCTGCTCCGGTAGGCCAGGAGGCAATGCGGCAGGGCGTCCTCCCAGTCCAGCGGGTCAAACGCTTGAAGGTGGCAACGCAGCATGTGATGCAGAGTCCGGTGGAATCTCTCAACCAGGCCGTCGCACTGCGGGTGGTAGCCGGACGTCCGGGTCTTGCTGATCTCCAGCAGCCTACAGAGGCTGCGGATGATGCGGCCGTCGATGCTGCGACCACGATCAGAGTGGAGAATGTGCGGAGCGCCCCACCGCGCGATCCAGTTGTTGAATAGTGCCTTGGCGATTGTCGTTGCTTTCTCATCGGGGATCGGCACCAGTTCGACCCATTTGCTGAAGTAGTCGACTATCGTCAGGAGCCGGTCATTGCCGTTCTTGGAGACGCCGATCTTGACCACGTCGAAGCCGACGCGCTGCATCGGAAAGCCGGCTGCGATGGACTGCAGCGGTGCACGCTTGATGGCAGGCGTCTTGGCACGTTGACACGCTTCACAGGAACGGACAGCGAGACGGACGCTGTCAGCCATTTTCGGCCAGTAGCAGCGCATCTTCAAGCTGGCCAGGGTCTTGTCTTCACCTAGGTGACCGATGCCGTGGACTTCCTCGATGATCTGGCGCTGCCGGCTGCCGGGTATGACGGGTACCGGCTTCGTGTTGATCAGCCTATGCATGACGCCATTCACGAAGCACAGTTCGTGAACCTTCTGCGCTAGTACCAGGCTCTCCGGCGGCACTCGGTCACGCTGCTGCTCGCTGAACTTGAGCTTGCCGTCGGATAGTAGCTGGAACACCGGGCCGATGACCGGATCTTGAAGCTGCAGGGTGCGTAAAGACTGCGCGGCGTTTCTGTCGGCTGCTGCTTCGTCACCATCAGGTGCCTCGCACTCACTGCTCTCGTCTTCACTTTCGCTTGGTAAAGGCCGAAGCTCCTGCTTGCGCCTTGATTTCACCGCGCTGGCATTCGCCACTGCCGAGCAACCTGCGGCTGCTCTCGATTGCCCTGCAGACGCCACATTGACCCCGGCGGCAACGGCTGGATCGGCTTGGCCGTCGGTCTGGCAGGCCACTGAAGACGTCGCTTTGCCGGCGATTGCTGGCTCCGGCCTGCAGATTCGGCACTGGTTGGTGCACCGTTGATGTTGCCGCGAGAGAGGGTCAGCATTGGTGTGCTGCCGGCCAGGGCGGAAAACAACTTTAAAGTCGAACTCTTCCAGGGTCTGTAGCCAACGCGCCAACTGGCCCTCGGGCTCCTTGAACGTCAGCAGGTGCGTCAGAGACTGATGGTCGACGCGCACAGTGAACCTCCGAGGCAGCAGGTAGTTCCGGAACTTTTTGACATGCTCAACGACTGACAGCAGCTCTCGCCTAGTTACGCAATAATTGCGCTCAGCCTTTGATAATGTTCGGCTGGAGTACGCAATGACTCGCTCCTCACCAGCCTGGACTTGGGAGAGCACTGCGCCGATGGCGCAGTCGCTTGCGTCGGTGTCGAGAAAATACTCCGAGCTGGTCGAACTTGTGTCCGGGAAGGCGAGAATCGGCGCCGACAGCAGTGCTGCTTTCAACTCCTTGAACGCTGCCTCGGCTGCTGCTGTCCACTGGAACTTTTCTGTCGGTATAGTCAGGCGGCGCAGGGGCTCAGCGATCTTTGAATAGTCACGAACGAAGCGCCGATAATACGCAGTGAGACCCAGGAAACTCTTGACCTCCTTGGGTGTCCGTGGCGTCGGCCAGTCACGGACCGCAGCAGTTTTAGACTCATCAACGGTGACACCGGACTTGGAGACTCGATGGCCGAGGACGATGATAGTGGTGTTGGCGAACCGGCACTTGGACGGCTTCAACCGAAGATTCGCCTCACGCAGCCGCTCAAGCACCGCTCGAAGCCGATGGTTGTGCTCGGCGATTGTCCGGCCCATCACAATCACGTCATCGATGAAAACCAGGCACGCTTGCCAGGTCAGGCCTTGAAGTACGAGCTGCATGAGCCGTTGAAATGTAGCCGGCGCGTTGCGCAACCCAAAGGGCATGACATTAAATTCGAACAGGCCCTGATGACTGATGAAAGCCGTTTTTTTCCTTGTCGCCCTCCTCGACCTGGACTTGCCAGTAGCCGCTCTCCAGATCGAGTGCTGAGAAGTAGGCGTTGCCTTCCAGAGCATCTAGCGTATCGTCGATGCGTGGGATCGGGAAGGCGTCTGGCTTGGTGACCTGGTTGAGCAGACGATAGTCTAGGCAGAACCGAGCTGTCCCGTCCTTCTTCACTAGTACGACTGGCGACGCCCATGGCGATGATGACGGTCGAATGACGCCCTTGGTAAGCATGTCGTCGACAAGTTCGGCCTGCTTTTCGATGACCGGGCGTGCTGCTCGTCGAAGGCCCTGACGAATCGGCTGCGCTCCACCTGTGTCGATGCGATGCTTCAAGATGGCAGTCTGTCCGGTGTTGCCGGGCGATGCGAAAACGTCGTTGAACTCCAACAGCAGCTCCTTGACAGACTGTTGCTCTTCAGCCGAGATGCTGGGTTCGATTTGAACGCTATTTAGCCATCCAGCTGATGGGCGCCGGTCCACTGAGGTTGAGGCCACGAATGCCATGGCGCTGGGACCCTTGCTGCCCGCAGAAATCACCGCTGAACCACTGGCCATCGCCGCTGTTGCCGCTGAATCAGCGGCAGTCGCCGCCATTGCCGCCGAGCCAGCGGCAGTCGCCGCCGTCGCAGCCGAGCCAGCGGCAGTCGCCGCCGTCGCCGCCGAGCCAACGGGGGCTGAACCAGTGGCTGACTTCCCAGCGGTGAGAAACAGCCGATCGTATCGCCGTCATTGATGTTGATTGTCTGTTCGCCGATGTTGATACTAGCCATGCCCATGCCTCTGTCGGTCAGCTTGGCGACACAGCGAGCAAGCAGAAGCTCCTTCCGGTTTGTTCCTGTGATGTTGCCTGGCGCTGCTGATTGCGTCCAAGGGGCCGGCTGCGCTGGCCTGACCGGAATGATCCACCGCTCTCCCGGCTGAAGTTGCACAGAGGCTGCCGACACCAGCTTGCAAGTCTGCGGTGCCTCCTTGCTTTGGCGGATAGGGACCGATACATTCATGCAATTGAAAGTGAGGCAACCCGCTTGTAGATGAATGGATATTTCATGCGCACTCAGTAAGTCGCAGCCTAGGATGACGGGTGCTGGGTGCAGTCGCTCCAGCACAACAAACCAATGTTTGATTCTCACGGTTCCGATTTGCACAGTGACTGTAATCTCGCCCAGCACAGGTTGAATGTGCCCGTCCACGCCCCTGATGGTGATGCTGCTGGGCTGCAGCCGCCGCCTGGCCTTCTGACAGATGCTGGCGCTGATGCAGGACACCTCTGCTCCAGTATCGATTAAGCAGTGGCGCCGTCGCTTGAAGATGCGCGCTGTCACGAAACGTGCGTTGCTAGGTCGGCAGCTGCTGGGGCGTGGGACGGAGGCTGAGTATCTTAGTGCTGAGAGGGCCGGTGCTGGCCTCGCGGACCAGCCCCCTCGGCGTTTGGGCAGTTGCGTCGAATATGGCCTGGTTGACTGCAGCCAAAACAGACACGGCTTGTAGCAACTGGCTGTTGACCTCTGCCAGCTGGGATAGGCATATGCTGCTGTCCATGCGGCACTGGAGCTCTTGGTGGGGGCGCAGGGGCTCCGGGTGGCATAGGCAAGTTTTGCTGTCGCAGCTCACCATTAAATTCTCATCCCGGTCCAGTGCTTCTACTGACAGTAGCCATGTAAGCTTGCGTCTCGCGAAGCTGCTGTGCAATCCGAAGTGCTTGCTCCGCTGTACAGGGTGGTATTGGCTGATTGAGCAGTCTCTCTGTGACGCAGCTGTCGCTGAGTCCACGCATAAACTGCTCTAGCACAGTCTGTTGTACATAGGCTTGAGCACCGACGTCTGGATAGTGTTATAGTGTAAAGCTTCGTCTAGGCCGAGCATACACTTTAATTGTCTATGTTCTAAACCTCCTGTTGTGAGTCTTCTTAAGTGTTATAGCCTCGTTACTGCCCCCTCCCCAGCCTTCTCTGGATAAAAAGCTTTACTGAGCCAACCACCGAAATAAACTTTTACTTAATCGTTACCGCATATGAAGTGCGTCTTGGTCAAGTCATGACAGATAGGCTCTCGCAGCCAATCGCTGTAGTTCGGTTAGGTATTTCTCGAAGCTCTCCTCGGGATGACGCAGTCGGGCTCGAAACTCCCGACGAACCAGTGCTGCACTTTTCGAGCCCCCATGACGCGATCGGAGATGGTCGACCAGGCTTGCATAGGAAAGATTTGGCAGCTGGTCCGGTGTTGTGCCCGGTGGAAAGCCAAACTGAGTGCACTGCATCGCTAGCCAGGTGGTGTACGTGGCAAATGCAGGGCCGAGATACGATGTCAGCGTGCCGATCTTATCTGTGCCTGAAAGGCCTGGAAACCGGCCAACATAGGCGCCGATCCGGACTAGGAAATCGTCAAAATCCTCCCGACCATTATACGCCGATGGCTTTGGCACGGGTGGCAGGACTGGACGCTGCGGCTGCACCTGCTGATTAAGTAGGCCAGGCTGATACTGAGTCGGGTAGTAACTTGGTCTTGGGTGATTCGATGCATGGGCCAGCGGATCAAACTCCGGCAGAAATGGATTTGTCGAAGCTGATGACGCCTGCGCATGTGTCACGCACAGGTTATCGCTTAGCAAAAACGGGTTAGTCGCCGTTGCTGATGCGAGAACGAGGACGCGTGCTCGTTGCTTCGGACGCCTCGTAAGACGCTGCAGCTGCTGCTGCGCCGCTAGCTTCAAGTCCGTTTTGACGCCTAATTGATCGGCCTCGTAGTTCCAACAGGTCTTCGTTCAGGTTGTCGTCGTTCCACATGATAGTGGAGACTGGCGTGGTCGCCAAATGTAACTAACTCAGCTGCGGAACGAAATTTTGAATCGACACACTCGAACTGGCCGCCCACGGGCGCTCGCCCAGGTCTGGGGCGCGCAGCGCAAATCGATTTAAATTATTTATTTATTTACTTTTTCAAACAAATTATTTTTATACTTCCAAACGGTTATTTGCAGGGAGGAAACAACTGACGCAATAATGATTGCAAGAATATTACGGTTAAGAAAACTACGCAAAACTTACATGAAAGCCAGGCCCTACCTAAAGTACTACAAACCCCATAGATTAAACGGGTTGCGCTGTTTTGAATTTGACGAGGTTGTAAGGCCCGCCGGTCCGTGGCCGACGGGAAATAAAGGGTAGGAGCGAGGGTCGTGGCTGACTTTGGTACGTTATTTGTTATTTGGAGCAATGAAACAATTACGTTGATTTGTTGTTAAAACGATTTCCCCAAGAAATGGGGCGCGGGTCTGTTGCGAGGAGCTCTGCCGACTGAAATTTTCAATATATTTAATCGAAGTTAAAATTTTTACGCCAGATTCGATTTAGACTTTTGATGCGAATATTGAATAGTAAAAAATCAAATAATAATTCAGTATTTGGTATTATTTGACACGCATTGGGAAAAATATTGAGGAGAAATATATACAAGGGGAATACCGTACAATACAAAGAAGGGATCGAATAAAAAAGGAAATATAAAAGCAAGCATGCTGGAATATTTGTGAGCGATTAGAATATTTGAGAAATAGGAGAGTGTAAAGTTTCAAGGAGCAAGTTTCTTTAACCCCCGACTGGCCCCTGTCCCAGTTGAGGCATTCTCCCGGTCAGCCCCTGCATCATCCCACTACTGGGTTGAGGAAGCCCATTCCCTGGTAGTCGAACACATTCATCCTCTTCGGTCGTCGAGGTATTTTTCGGAAGTTGTGACTGGGATCGAGCATTCGAGATCAACGCCTGTTCTCTGACATGCGGTGCCGCACGGCCCTTAGGCTGACTGACGAGCGACGCGCCTGACCCTGACCTGACTGTGGCCGAGCGTCGAGCGGCTGGTGAAGTCCCCTGCTTGTTTTATTGCTGCTTTTGGGTGTCTTTAGCGCGCGCAATCTCCTGTTTAACTTAGGGCTTAACATTACAATTTCATAGCTTGCTGAACCAGTGGAGGTTGACTCTGGACAAATCGTGTGTGAAATCTCAGTTGGATTCCCCTTTTCTTTCGCTTTTATTTGTTTATTTACGACATGGCACAGCTGGCTTAAATCGCTAGTGCGCTGCCGTGGAGATTAACATGGGGATTGGATCATGTACTTTAATGTGAAGCTGGAGACGCTTTAGGCCATAAAGAGCGCGTCTCCAGGCTTGTTAGAATAGGTAATGTAAGCATAAAAACCCTTGTAATTTTTTGTGGTTAAAAGGGGATCCACCAGTTCGTACCTGGTGTGCTACGCCTAAAGTTGGAGCAGGTTAATTTATAGGCCTTTTAAAGCTATGATCCCTAATAACCTAGGTCGGTGTTCTACTCTTTTATCCCTCTAGTTGCGGCGGGGTGAAATGAATAAGGATGAAAATAAGACAAGGCTAAACAGCCGAGAATTGCGTTGTTAATGTTAGTAATTAATTAGTTGATGATAATGATCCACTGGCAGCGCCCTATGGTCATCTGCCAGCTAGTTTAATAATTAACTCAGATAATAGTAATACAACTTTCGCTCCTTAGAATTTTTGCGGCACAAAATAATATTCACAAAACGCCAAAATAGATCGCACATTAGTAACTTCGCACTATATAAATTTAGCGACGCAAAAAGTAACAAAACTCGCAAAACAATCTATTATACTAAAGCTCAGTTGTATGTATGTATGTATGTAAATGACACTGCACAGGCCAAACGGATCGATCAATTTTCACCAAACTTTCACCATTCGATCGCAAATTTTCCGGGGAGTGACAATGGGCTATTTAAAATTTCATATTTATTTTCTAATCTGCCTAATCTGCAAAAAACAGCTTTTTAAAGCTGTTTTATAAGGTCAAGGCTCTCTGCCTGGCGAGAATTCATTTTCCAATTCATATTGCGCATGTGCCACCCCGCCTATTCATTGTGTGCATTTTCAACTTCTATAGCGCACTCTAGCTGATTTTGCGTCAATTGCGCCACCTCACCGCCCCTCTGATGAGTTGTGTGAAGTGAGCATTCCTCCACTACGTACACCGGCCCTCTGATGAGCTGTGTGAAGTGTGCATTCCTCCACTACGTACACCGGCCCTCTGATGAGCTGTGTGAAGTGTGCATTTCTCCACTACGCACACAGGAACTCAATGTTTTTAAACAGTAAAATAGTTCTGCTTTTCTTGAAGATACAACCACGTTTTTTGTATCACTAGAAAAATCTTGAAGCATAGATCATTTTGGTATATTTGATTTACCTATTTCTGGAGTGGAACGCTATAACAGCCGAAAGGAAAAGTTTCTTATACTTTCACTGGAATCTTTGATGGGAACTGGGAGTTAACGGGAACAGGGATTAACAGGAACGGGGACTAACGGAAATGGGGATTAACGGGAACGGGGACTAACGGGAATTGGAATTAAGAGTAACGGAAGCAGGGATTAACAGCAACGGGAATTAATGGGAGCGGTGATTAATGGGAACTGGATAAACAGCAACGGAGAGTAAAGGGAACGGGGATTAACGGAAACGGGGATTAACGGAAATGGGGATTAACGGGGCCAGTGATTAACGGGAACAGGGAATTAAAGGGAACGGGGAGTAGCGGAAACGGGGATTAACGAGAACGAAAATTTAACGGGAGCGGGGATTAACGGGAACAGGGATTAACGGGAGTGGGGATTAACGGGGATGGGGATAAACGGGAACAGCGAATTAACGAGAACAGGGAGTCACGGAAAGGGGAAGTTAAAAAAATATTGCTTCTACTGACACATGCTGAGAAAATAATTTAAACGGGTTATTTGTGCTAGTATGATACTAAAATTAACCACGCAGATGAACAAGATTGAAAATACAAGAATCCGCCAGCGAGACTAAACCTAAGCTGATTACCCACGCCCTACTCTCACCCTGAGAATCTCTGAGCAACTGTTCAGCCTGGAAGCGACAACTTCTATCGCCTCCACAATTTGCCTTGGCGGCCGTGCCCCGTCGGTAATTGCCGACGTTGGATTGGGTTGCGTACTGGGAATGCTCAGAGACCTCGTCTAGCCACTCTGCAATGCACGCCTGCTGTTCGCCGAGCTCAGCACAGACAGTCGCACACTACAGTGAAGCCGGCGCTTCAACGTGGAGGGGCCAAAAGAAGGAGGCCTAGTTAAGAACTAGTGAGAAGTGATGAGGCGGGGCTCGCTCGTGATTCCAGATAGGCGCAGACGCAAAAATCGCAATAACAAAATAAACGCAGCACTAGTGATGAACGAGCGAGGGGGGACGGACAAAACAGGAGCGCAAAAACGCAGAGTTATATAGTCTAAATTTTCACTTTTCACTTCGTCCCCGGCTCAGCTGAGGGGTAGGCCGCGCATGGCTGACCCCGCGGCTTAGGAGCATGCTGGCCCCGCGTGCTGAGACCGGTCAGTAGCAAATAGGCTGTCCAGTGAAAAGGCGTGACTGGCGGACAATTCTGATTTGCTCACGCTTATACGGCGGGTTGTTTTGTAGGCCCGGGGAAGAGAGAGAACACGCAGCTCGCAGAACGCGCCGAGGGGCTTGGCGGTGAGAGCGGCTTGGCCAATAAACCCGGTCTGACTGCCGTAAGTCGCGCTCAATCGGGCCAGGCGTCCTTTTGCCGAAAACACAACGATTGCACTTTTAATAACTCAAAATTTAACAACAATAATATCGTACAACGCTAACTAGAATAGATAGAGGCAGGGGGAAAGATGCTCATACTACACCCTCTAAGACGTGCACAGACTAAAGCTGATTAGAGTCTCACATTTAATCATGCCAGGCGCCTCACAAACCTCTACATGGGATAAAACCCCAGATTAGTACCGTACTTTTGGCATGGAACAGCCGACCCAGGCTCGCCAGTAGGCATAGTCACTCAAGCTCAACTCCACCGCAAATCTCCTCGAAAGAGGCCCCTGTGAAAGTCCTTGTTAGAGCTCACCAGCCCATAGTCATGCCCTGTGCAGAGTCCCTCATTATCGGCTATTGTACTTTATCTGATGCTCTAAACTAGCTGACGGTCCAACGTCCGGTAGCCCCGTCCCGCCAGGGGGTAGTTTTATGAGTCTATTCCTACAGGTGGCTGGTGGCAGGTCCCGGGTTCGCACCACGGGATTACCTAAGAAAACTCTTAGGGCTAGATAGTGTACTTTAGTACCTTAGCCGCTCAGCCACATCCAAGCTACCAGATCATCATTTCGGGGCGGGTCAAGTGAGACGGCAAGGCCTGTTGTCCTTCGAGGCTTAGCTCAGGCAGCAGCGACTCAACCGGTGGGTCGAGTCACATCATTTTCAAATTTAGTCCTTTTATAAATTTTATAGACTATTCATTTTGAAATTTTCTCAAATTTGACTTTTAGCCGTAGTCGTGTTTGCACTTTATACTACGTGCACGCAGTGAGAATATTTTATTCGAGTTTCATGCAGCATTGAACATTCAAACTATCTGAATCAGCGCGGCTGAGTTGGAAAACAAGATTACGCGCGTGTGAGCAAACCCTGCACCCCAGCCTGGCGTACTGGCGTGGCTGGCCGGCTGGAGTTCCAAAAGTAATTAGCCCCCCATAAGGCAATGTCCTTCCGTAGCAGGTAGGAAAGCAAAAGTTAACCATATTGCAATAGAACAACAACAAGACACTCAGTCCAATTTTCAGCGAAAAATGTCTTACCAACGGGTATTTAAACACAAAAACGTGAGCACCTGTGTCCTACATGCAACGCGAAACTCAAGCAGGAGTAACGTAGCCTCCGCCGCATGCAATAACTCGGTCAAGGTGGATGATCAGCTTGTCAAGTTCTTTTCGAAACATGGAATCTTCTGTCCGTCTCAGGAATTGTAGAGCCGCTTCTTCAACCATCGCTGGGTCTTCAAAACGTACCTGACGAAGGCTGTTCTTGACGTGGTTGTTCAGCCAGCGGTCGCACAAATTTAAATCAGGGGAGTAAGGCGGTTGATGAAGGAGCTCAACTTGTCGCTTAGCAAAGAAGTCTTGCACAGACTGCTTGGCATGTGGTCTAGCGTTATCGTGTTGCCACACCAACTCTTTTAGATGTATTGGACTGCTTCTCAGAGAACGCCACTTGTCGCCCGTACTTTGAACAAACTGGGTGTACAGGTCACCATCAAGGCTTCTCCCGTATGGCAGCGCTTGAACGCTAAAGCGCTTGTTGCAAGTGAAAGCAATAATCAGCATACACTTCTGAGGCGTTAGCTTACTGGCAGGAACCTGCGGTCGGGCTGCACCAACCGGTATCCAAGCTCGAGCATCCCTCTGTGTAAATTCTACGTCGTATCGAACCCACATTTCGTCCTCGACAGTGTAGATGTCGTACCGCTGCTCGCCCAAGCTCACAAGCCTTTCTCTGATAACGGCCGCATGCAGCCTCCTCTGCTCCATCTGATGTGCTGTTAGGATCTTTGGTACCCAGAAAGAAGCAACATTGTGAAATTGCAGCACGTCCGTCAGGATCCTGTAGACACTTGTAGTGGGTATCCCGGTTTCTGTAGAAATCTCTCGAACAGTCATGTGCGGATCATCGCTGGCAAGCATTAGAATTTCCTGCGACCTGTCGTCCCCACTTGCTGAAACAGGCCGACCACATCGTGGCAGGTCTTCAAATGATGTCTGTCTGCCTGATTTGAAGTCGGCCAGCCAGTTTTTGACAGTTGCATAGCATGGCGCCTGGTCCTTCCATATCTGACTTAGCGCACGTTGAATTTCAGCAGCATTCTTGCCACGTTGCTGTTCGGTGAAAGCATAAAACCGGGCCTTCTCCTTATCGTAACTCATTTCAGCAGTAGCTTTATAAAAAAGTATTGCCAACAACTTAGTAAGAGAAAAACAACTACCTGAAAGCACCAGCCAAAAAATTTTTCGCTCAAGCCCACCAAGGCTCAGGCGGCAGAGCTTGTGACCATAGATAATTTAAGCTGAAGCAACGCGTTGCACTGCAGAAGCTGGGCTTCACGTTTCACCTAATAGATTTCTTTCAGTATTCCCCTGAGGGCTTAAACTTTATATAAGTATTAGGCCCATATACTAGTATGTATGTATACCCACATAACCAAAATTATCGCCGAGATATCGCCCAGATATCGCCAGCCGATTCGCCCAGATATCGGGGCTTATCGCCCAGTTTATCGCCTGAGCACCAGAAGTGGTCATCATGGCTATATCGCCTCGGTATCGAATAGCGATATCGCGGGGCGATGTGCAGGCGAGCATCAGCAGATAACATCTGCAAGCGTACTACCATACTACTAGTAGGAAATACAGTTTTTTCATTTGTTAGTGAAAAGAAAAACGTTAAAAGAAATACTCTTCATTTTCGTTGCATAGATTATTTTATTATATTCTTAAAGTTCGTTTATTTTCTGAACAAATGCTGCCATGTATCAATAGCATGCCATGCAGCGCTTCCACTGAGCCGTCAAAAGTTCGCCTGAGTGCTAAAATTCCCGCACATAGTGCACGTTACATAAAAATGAGCACTAATAAATTGATTGATTGGTAATTGATTGCATAAAAATGTTGCTAAATTTGCCATGGCAATTTTGAGTACGAGTATAAGTGCAATATGTGCAATCGATTTTGGACAAAAAGGGCAGTACAAATGAATTAATATAATTTCCTAAAACTAAAAATGCATACCAAGACACTTTTTGGTTGTATTATTCAGATGCCGTAGAAAAAGCTGCGTAACATGATTGAAAATTTTGCCCCTAAGCCCCAATCAAACTAACTTTTAACTAATTAATTAATTAGGTGCAGCTCCGGTCGAGACGCCTTTCTTGTGAATTCTGGTAGCGTCAGTAGCGTGCATGAGGATATATGAGATAGCCCCATTTATTTCAGTTTCCGTGCCTTTGCTGGATGCTACCACTAGTTTGTAGAGGGGCGTCTCGGTGAACCGGCGCTTCGACCCGCCGCTGCCGGTAAAGCTGTACTTAGCCAGCAACTCTGGACAAAGAAGCCGCCGCAGTATACGTCTCGTCCTGTCGCGCAGATCTTTGCCGCCCAGATTTTGCAGTTGCAGAGCGTAATATTTTGTGTTTATAATATGGAAATTGTTGATTCAAGAACTTCAAAGGTAGAAGTAATTATGTAGACATTTGACACAACTTCGAAAAACATAAATAACCGTTATCATTAATCAGCAAGCAAATTAGTTAGCAGAGACAAAACAGATACAAATGCACTTACGAACTGTTCGCTGTTATCTTTGTCCTCCAGCCAAGCCAAAAACTGGTCGAGATCTTCGTCGTTCGACAGAGGCATCGAAACCGGGGGTTGAATTGACACCTTTTTAGGCTGACGCTGAGATATTAAAAGCGAAATTTGTCGCGCGTTGCTTTCAACATTCTCACGGATTGTCGCCAGTTCTCGAAGAACCCGGAGTTCAAAATCTGTGAATGAATTATAGCGGATAAGAGAACGCGTATAAAAAACTGAAAAGCTTTTAAAGTCTGATGGACTTGGTAAAAAAGCTCAATTTAGACCCAAATTTAGAGACCCAAGCTTACTAGAGAAACGCGACGGAGTCTGGGCTGGTGCGGCAGGAATGACAGGTTGCACCTGCTGTTCAGGTGTCGTCATTGGTGAAGTCACCCTCGCTGACGACGATGATCCAGGAGTCATAAAGAGGCTGCAGGGAAGATTCATTGGTCTCGAATCGAACGTTGCTGCACTGGAGCCCCTGTTCTCCGTGGAATCTAAGTCTGCATTTGCACTAGAAAGTGACGCTGGATATTTCGGCAGGGGTTCACTGTCAGAACTGTGATCCGCGTCACTGTCAGACGAAGATGCTTGTTTCTTCTTCTTGCTAAGATTTCTATTCTTAGACTTGACCGTTAAAGAAAGATTCTGCTCGTCGACATCTGAATCATCAGCGTCCACACTTTCGATGGTGCGCTTGCGAGAACCGTTGTCAGTATAACAGCTGAAACTTGGCCTTGATCGGCGTTCTTCCGGGTCCGTCGTCAGTTCTGTTTCGCCAGTTTCGGCTCGCCTCATCCGTCGTCTAGCTTGAAGTTCGTCCTCTGATATACAAAAATTAAAAAGTTAAAGTTTATGTATAAAGTATTTGATTACTCAAAATTACTCTTTCCGTTGACTGAGTAACGCTGTTATCCAAGACAGTACAAATACAGAAGCAATAGAGTAACAGCTACCAGTACATTTCGTGAGTAGATTTTATGCGCAAAATAACCAACTTTTAACTCACTAGCTTGGGAGAGAATGGTTACTGCATGAACCTCCCAGTCGTCTGACGGAGTTACACTCTTTGTTCGCATGCCACCCACTCTGTTTGTTGGAACAGGAGGCCAGTGGCATTTCGTCAGCCCCATCATCCAGTTCGATGGAACATAATCAACATATCGAAGTGCGCCTTCGTAGCTGCTTGCGAATTCCACAATGTAAAACATCTGGAAGGTTTATAACCATTAATTGAAATTGTGGTATGATGAAGTAACAAAGGCACTATAAAGACCAGAATGATTGACTGTGAACCTATTAATAATAGTAAGACAGTATTTTAAGACTTATTTTTAATGTGCCAATGTATTGTATTGCCGGATTGTTTTCTTTTCCAATGAGACAAATTATCATATAAATTATATTCCAGTACCAGAAGTGTAGGGAGCTCATGAAGCATCATTTTTATGCATAGGAAATGCAAAAGTAAAACCATTATGAGGCAATACACAAGCCTTGCAAAAAATGTTGGATAATGGCAAATAAATTATATCAACAGACAAATTGGAGATACAATAAATGTTTAAACATGTAGAATCGATTGGGTAAGTATAAGCAGAAGAATATTTCACATATTTCTGGCATGCAAAATAGCTATCATTAGAGCTGCTTAGTATGCATAGAATTTTATAGCAAAAATAGCTAGAATCAAAGAAATGACAGTCATTTTTGTGAACAGAAAACCTAACACCATCAATATAACACACAGAAAACTTGCCAAAATCGACAAACTGATCTGAAATATTGCAAAAAGTGATTCTACATTTAAAAATAATATCTGAAGCACACTCAACAGGTACAATAGATTCAAGTTCACAAAGGCGATTTGAACATTGCTCTAGAGGCAAATTACTTGACCGTACACATTGCTTAAGAACATGTAAAAAACTTTCATACTTAAAAGCACTAAAGTTGTCTAAGCAACCAAACTTTCTACAATCATCAGCAAGGTGAATAAGTGAATGAACATTATAAACAAGCATCTTGGAACCATACAACTGTTTGCATTCCTTAACAAATCTGCAAAGCAATTGAGAAGCATATGTGATGAGTTCAAGAGAAACATTTGGATTACACAGAATACAAATAGCTACATGAAAAAGAAGAAAATGCTTAACTACCTTTTTCTTAATATCCTTACTATGGCACATTATAGGAACACCAGAAAAAAGCAAAAAGGACCTATACTCAGTAGCCTTCCAAAGTCGAACATGAGAAAGAGAGCGTGGCTTTCGTGCAAATTCTGATGGAAAGTTATTGCTGAAACAAATTAGCTGCTCTGACATAGCTGCAACAATACGGTTATGAAATCTGATAGAAAGTGGACCTTGAAGCCAGAAAAAAATTAGTCGACGCATAACACCTAAGCAGATTAAGTGCATATAGTCATATGGAAAGTTAACTATCATATCAATATCAAGTTGTTCAAAAGGACTTGTACCAGTGTGGTGTTCTTCATCATCTTTCCTTCGAAAAGATTCATTTGTACGCAAAGGACAATTAAGTTCATCAAAGATCACCTGTCCAACATATTCACCTGCAATAGAGCACTTGTCACAAGCTGAAAATCCATTATGTCCTTTGATACACTTAAGAAATGCTCTTGCTGGGCGGTCAGCGATGACTTTTTCTAATACAACACTTTCTTTAAGGCTTTTAAGTTCCTCTATAATGTCTTTCAGAAAGTCAGCAAGAGGTGGCTTCTCTGTTCCCAGGTACAAAGCAATCACAAATGGCTTTGATTGTCCAAATGAACCAAGAATAGGCCAAAATGATTGCTTGTTGCTCCGGAATACATTCATTCCATCAATGTTCAAAGACAAGGCTATCCTTTCAATAGAATGAATAGATTGAATATTCTTTGGACTATGCTTCTGAATACCAAAGTAAATATACTTGCCACACCCCATAGATAAGGGCTTTACATTCCTTGGTGTTTGAAGTAGAGTGCGGCTTGAAAGAGGCAAGTCAGGATGATGTTTGTGCAAGATCTTTAGCAAAGAATCCACACCAGATAATTCTATTTTCTTGGAAATTGCCCATTGCTGTAGCTCATCTCTCAATGTCACTCCTTCAGTGTTAGATTCATCATCACTATCAATGACTTCTTCATATATTTCATCAAATATAAAATCATTGGCATTAGCATTTGATAGGATTTCCTCTAGTTGTAGCTCCTGGTCTTGTTGTTGTTCTAAGTGTTGTTGAAGTTCTTGGTATTGTTGTTGAGGCTCTTGGCCTTGTTCTGGTTCTGGCTCTTGGTTTTGTTGTGGTACTTGGTCTAGTTTAGGTGTGTTTTGATATGGTTTTGACTGGTTTTCAATAACATCTAACTCAGTTATCATTGAATAGAAACGCTTTCTTGAAGCACGTTGAATCTTTCTTGAAGCCTGAAAAGTTAAAATTGATTTGCTTGTTTTTAGTCCCTATAGAAATGCCAACTATTAATAATTATATTTTTTATAAAAAATCCTAGTTGTAAAATAGTAAATAATTAATATAGAAATGCTTAGCCACATTGTCCTATGCCAATAATTTAAATTTCATCCACAAATATCTATGCCAATAATGTTCACTGTATCTACATAACAGTTTGATAGAGGGGTACCTACTATCATTATGCCTTGCCAATGATGTTTAATAGCTTATCTAAGTGGCAGTTGACTTGACTAGAATAGGTCTATCTTTTTAACTCTATTTTAGGGTCATATGGGCCTATATAAATAATAATAATATAGAGTACATAATATGGGGCAGATCCAGGGGGCTAGGGGCTTTATCCCCCTGAAATGTTGGCCTACCCAATTGCTACCCCCCCCTTAGGAGAATAGAGCAACCCTAGAAAAAAAGAATGCCCCTAGTAGAGAAACAAAGGGTGCCTACCTCAAACAAAGGTAGAAGTAGCTAGTATAGGCCTACTATTGAAAGATTTTACTAAAATAAATGATTATATTAGGTGAGGTCCCTATAAAGTTCTTAAATTAAATCTAACCCCTAAATATAGCTAGGACTCTAAATTCAATGACAAAGGAACAAAGCCTAAGAAAACTCTTTAGAGCAAGAGCATTAGAGCAAGTTATTGCTTAGTTAGAAATTAAATTAGATCAAGACTCATGAAATTTGATAAAATTGTGCAGTCAAAATATAACAATAAAACTAGCCTACTGTACTGCCAAGGCCTTAGCTATGGCTATATGTGCATTGTGCACTGAATGGACTAAGCAGCACAGATTATTATCAGAAAAGTAGTAGTAGTAGTAGTAGGTAGGCCTAGGCGATTTGGCTCGGGTGACGACCCTTGTCCTTGATGCCAATAGTAATAATAATAAGTTTATTCTTTTAATACTTTCGATATTTTTATTATTTAGAGTTGTGTAAATGCAAAAGTAAATCAATTTTAACTTAAGTGTCATAAGTGAGACAGGGAAGACAGAAAACAGGGTGATCTAAACGACATACAAATGGCGATAGTTGGCAGAGAAAAAAAAGCCGAGAAAAATATTTTTCATCCGCGATACGTCTGTTAGTCAAGCCACTTTGTTTTTAAAAGAATTAACAAAGTAGACGAAAATATTTGATGAAACAAATATCTAATATTAGAAATTAAAGATACATGATAAAATTAGCTACCTAAAAAAATTATGTAGCTACTAAATACAAAACACTTCTACTTAGTCAGATATATTCAATTTTAAAATGAATCGCCTCTATGATATCGAGGCGAAATCGTGCATCAATCAGAAGTTAGTAATACGAAATAAACATCAATCAGTTTCTTTTGCATTTCAACTCTTTACTACACACTTTAAAATACATTTTCACAGTAAGCACAATAATAACAAATGAAAAGATAATGAAAAGCAGGCTTCTTAAAAATTCTATCATGTATCGAAGCAATATCGCCTCGATATCTTTCAACGATATATCGCCCATATCAGAGGGCGAGCAGTGGGCGATATCTCGGCGATAATTTTGGTTATGTGGGTAGTTTTTCATCAATTTATACATTACGGTTTAAAAGTTACTAGGAGGGGCTAATTACTTCTGGAACACCGTATTATTTGAATTGTTTTGAATCCGTTACGCTTGACTCTTGTGTCTGCAAGTGTCACTCGTAAGTAAATTATCCAGTCGGGTACCCCTATAGGACGACTGGTGTTGCTGTCAAATGTCTAGCTTTATTACCAATAAATAACAAATCAAGTCTTCGGCTCTTTACGACCTAGCCTTGTTTTAGTAAGGTATCGTGTTACCTATTGTTGGGTTTCGGCTTTGTCGTTTTACCGACTCGGCCTCAGGTCAGCCCCGAGATCTTGAGATTTCGAGGGTAGCAGGATAGATTTAGCAAGCGGCTAGGTCCTATAATAGGAGACGACAGCGAGAGACAGACACGGAGATAAATAAAGGTAGAGAGCCGCCAGCCTAAGAAGGAAGCTGACAACTCCGCCACCACCAACTTGTGTGGACTGCATCACCAGACAGCCCTATCGAAACCAAGTTCCCGACTAACTGAGGCCTGATTTCCACCTAAAACTAGTGTCTTTTAGCTGTTAATCTCGAAGTCATAGCCGACTAAGGGACACTGCAGGGACTAGATCGCATGACCAAGGCAGGCTCAGAGAGGACTTTTGCAGGGGGTTCTTGCATGGATCAGATTATATGGACTCGGAAATGCACTATTATATTACTTAGAGGAGTAAGTAGGGAATATCCCAGCTTCTAGTCTTGATGTTTCAACAAACAGACTCTAAGCGCTGAAATGACCTAATTAGATTCTTTCCGAAAGCGCTCCCTAACCACTCTAAAGATTCCATTAAGTTGCATTAATAATTTGGCTGCCGCGTCAAACCGAACTGTACTAAAGTACAGCCGAAGCTGAGACCTCAATCTGGACTCCGATTGCATGAATTACTGACTGGCTGACTGCATGACTGGTCCGCCCTTGTTCCACCATGACCGAGGCCAACTAATTTAGCTGCTCATGAGCCGACATTGTAATAAATAAAGAAACAAAGAGATAAAAAAGTTATAAACTGAATAGTTTAGCTTTCTTAATTAATCACACACTTGCCTATGAATATCGGAGAACTCAAGCTATTGTCACTAGTATATTATAATTAAATCCTATTGCCTCTTGTCAGCAAAAAAGGGGCAATGATAAATTGCGCAAATCACTAATGAACCACTAAGAGAGGGGACCGAGAAGAATGCACCCGATGAGGCAAAGTCAAGAGATCTCTCACCAAACCAATCAGATCAATGCACTTCCGATGTTCTCAAACTTCACAGTGGCGGAGGTAAATCTCGATCGCGACCGTTAGTACTTGACGATCTCGCTGGCAAATGGCAATTGTTGACCTGTCGCTTCTGGATAACTTTCGCTGATGCTGATCCTAACTTAAACTGGTGATGATTTCGGATCGCCGAAACTTCGGGGGAGGTCGCAAGCTAAGGGGGATGTTGACTCTGTTGAACTAGGGGAAGTCCGAACAGCGCTCTAGGTGAATTGAGTCTTCGGAGCGTTCTGATCCTGGAGCGCGCTCGACTGCGCATTTAAAAAGGCGCGGGAGGCACCGATTTGTTAGAATAAGCGTCGGATTTTCTGACTGGTCTGGACGCGTTTGTTATAACGGTCGTGCATTAATCTGATGGGCTGGCAAGCTGATCACGTGACCTCACCCCAGCGAGAAATCCTATTCCGGGGAGATCTTATTAGTGATTTTTGTAAAGAAGCCGATATTTTCTCTGACTTATAGTAGATTTTCTAAGCACAAAGTTTTGGGTGCTGAGTTACGAGTATATTTATAGTTGTACATATGACAAAAAACCACACGATCGATAAATTTGTATATTGATAATTATGGGAAGGTGGGGCAAAAACTGCTATTTAAATTATAAAATACTTTTATTTAACACCCTACTATTAGCGGCAGTAAAAGCAGTTTTGATGATACGGATTTTATTAGATACGAATTGAAAATTCTAAAAGACGTTAGTTTGTCACTACACAACAGTTTTGGGATCTCAAACAGATTACAGGTGGAGATCATACAGCAAATAGGGTTTTACGCGCAAAATAATTAATAGCCTTCCGCTACGAAACGCCCCATCAACAAATAAATTACTTATTATTTAATATCGGTGAGAATAGAAACAGAAAGAGGAGGACGAGGAGGGGAGCATGCCAGTTTTCGGATATGACAGGGAAAAAGCAAAACAGAACAATAGAAAAGGGGCCGTAAACCAATCGCATTATCAAAGATAAGGATCCAGAAGAACGCAGTCACGTGCTTCCTCGGCGCTATCTGGCGCCACAAACCTGTCAAAACAGAGGTCAAAGCGTCTAAAACGAATTTTTTATGGCCCTAAAGCACCTACTACCTTACCACTACTAGGTACACCTACTCTGTGAACTTAGAAACTAAATTTGTAATAGACAAAAATTAAAAAACTCTCTAGACAAGCATCATACCACCCTCGGTAATTTGAAGAAAAGGATTTGCGTTGGGAATCGAGATGTGCGAAGCGAACAACACAGTGCGTCCCATCATTATTTACAAAAGACGCAAGTGTCGACCTGGAATTGGGGATTCTGGTCGACGCTTAATTTACTAAATTAATTGTCCAGATTCATTGTAAGCCCGAAGTTACATTGTCAGCTAGTCAGCTAGTTCACGTACACGAATCACGAAGCCCGAGCTTAAACTCAAGGGAGCTTAATTACTTGTTACTAAGTTGTTCTCGGCTTAACCCCAGACTTCGAGGGTAAACAAAACTTAAGTGTCGTAAAAACACGTCGAAAACACCAAGTTTAGCAGTTAAACAAAATTACTACAGGATCTTTTACTTAAAAAATACTTTTAAAATAAACGTGCTAAAAAAACTAAAAATAATTCTATAATTGAGCTGGGGCCTTTTCTTTTTCTAATTAAGCTAGAAAGTTACGATTGCAATTTAAAGATTCACTTTATTATAAACTGAAATTTGATTCGAAGAAAGTCCTCGGTCAGTCAGACAGATGTGTCACCACACCACGCCCTTCATCTTAGTTCTAGACTTCTAGCCTTTAACTTCAAAATTATCTATGCCTTCGAGCAGTCTAAACTGAGTTAAACTAAGCTTAAACTTTGAGCTTTGGGTCAGCTTAAGCCAAAATAATTGGATTAGGCTTAGCTACTAGGCTATCCTATTATTGCCTTATACAAGTATTTTATTGAAGTAGGCATCAAGGCATTTTTATACTAGCAGTAGTATACTTTAGAAAAAAATATGGGCTTAGCTCATGACTTTTTTCAAAAAATTGATCATCTGTGGTTTTTAATAATTTATCATTAATTATAATTTAAAAAATTTTATTAATAATTCATAATTTTTTATTTAATTTATATTTAATTTTATCCTTGACTATTCTCTATAGCAAGATAACAAGTAGTATTCAGCTCTTAGATATGAGTAAAAATTTGTTTGTTTAAAATTTGTAACCTCGTTTCAAATTTTACGGTCAACCAAAAGTTATTACATCTTGCATTAATTGTATTAAACTCCATTTCCATTATTTTAGAGTTGCAGCACAACTGATAATAAAGAAGAATGCATGAACTATGAGATGAATTCACTCTAAGTCTTCAAGTCTTCGACGGAGAAACTTGATTTGACTGATGGCCCCAAAGCTGACAATGACAACTCCTCATTACAAAACCTCAAATCTCGAATCTCAATCAAATCTCGATCGTCTCAATAGCCTAATCTCGAGTCTCGAATATCTCGAAAAAGTCATATTGTCCAACCCCTACTTGGCTCGATTAATAATAAAACTTTTTGCTTTAAGAGACGAGTTTAATTATTAATTTAAGAAATAGCTAACCTACTTAATTTAATAAATAGTCCTAGATATAAGCTAAAAATTATAATATAATAGGCTAAAATTATATAAGGAACCTTAGTCAGGAAGGGGAAATTCCTAGTGCATACAAAGGGTCTTGGCACATATTGGTGCACACCAAGGGTCTCGGCACATATCAGTGCACAACCTGGTGCACATAAGGGGTTAGGGTCTTGACCAAAGTAAGTCACAAAATTGAAGGGGTAAGTTATAAGATGGCCAATATAAGTGTAAAATTTTGAGGAGATTGCAAGCAAGAGCATAGCAAGTAGGAAGATATTGAGAGGAAGTGGTTTGCAGGATCTTTTTTAGTCCTTGGAACTTTTGCCCCAAGTAAATGTATAAATGGTGATAGATAGTGCACAAATTGTCTCCTAAAATTTATTTTGGCATACACTGTATTACCTTCCTGACTATGGAAAAGGAAAATGATTACTTCACTGCAATAACTTTTTTATATTTCTTTTTAGATAGTTAAAAATCACATTTTAAATTCACTAGGGTCTAACCTTTTAGTATCACGATAAGAAAACTAACATCAATGAATTCTGTTAATAAGTTAAATTATTTATTTAAAGGATATTGTCCTAAAAATGCAAAAACTATTCTTACTAACACTTTGAATTTAATTTTTTTTGTTTTGTTGTCTAATATTCAATAATATAAATAATTATAAATATAGTTATTGTACAATTTAGTAATAGATAGCAATCTTCTAGTTTTGCACATTGAATTTTTTACAAAAGATAATAACTTTTTTGTTAATGCAATTAAATATTCTAAGTTACTTAAGTTTTTTAATGAAGTGGCAATGTTTGGCTATATCTATGCTATGGCTCCTGGACACAGGCCTCAAATATATCTATTTTTTCAATTTTGATTTATTTGGCAGTGTATAGCTATGTCTATGGCCAAAACTAAGACAGAGAAGACAAGGCAAAATAGGCAAGAGGGACTGAGAAGGGAAGATGATTAATTCATTGCTAATAATTTACTCTATTGATTCTTGCTAGCCACATACCACCTGTTGGCCAACAAATTTCACACTGCCAATTGTGCTAGGTAGCTATCCATATGGCTACAAAGACAGGAAGGCAACTGCTTCATTGATGGCTGCTGCTAGGTATGCTCACAGCGCCAGATGCAGGCCTCAATCCATAGGGAGTCATTCTTTGAGATGAGCTACCTGCCACCTGGTTCAAGGCCATGCATGGCATATCCAAGGCCCTGTTTGATACCCACTTAGACAAATTTTTATGGTGTTGCTGTCATTTGCACAATACCTTTGGGTGGATTTTTTTGATAGCATATTACTACCTTGTCTGAGCATATCATATCCAATAGACATCAAATTGACACATACACTTGTAGACGCTTTCTATTATTGTTAGAAGCCATTAGGCTGTATGCACAAAGCTAGACATATGGCCATTATGCTGTATGTCTAGGGTAGTCCAGTCTTGAAAAAGCAAGCCCAGACTTGGATTTGGTATGCAGAAACACTGAACTAGCTCAGTCTACCATAGACCAAACTACCATACTCCGGTTTCATACATGTGCAACTCAAAAAATTCGGTTGGCCAGTGCGACTTAGTTGAAAAAAGGTCAGAGACTGCTTGAAGCTAATGTGCAATGCTTGTCATCATTTGAGAATATCTGTGAAAGAATAAAGATTCTTTCATAGAATAAATATTAAAAGTAGTTTTCTTATGCTAAGCTAAATAATATATTTAAAATGAAATGTAATACAAAAATCAGGGTTGGGGAGGAAGTTGCAAAATGGAATAGGTAAGTCACAAAATAAGGGAGGTAAGTTGCAAAATAGGGTAGGTATATCACAAAATAGGGGAGGTAAATTGCAAAATTGGCAATGTAGGTTGCAAATTTGGGGAAGAATAATACAAATTTGCAAATATATATTTTAAGAAGTAAAGTATTGCTAAGAGTTTGCTGCTAGAAACTTTTTTGATACTTCAAATTTTTTAATGAGGGTAAAAAAATTTGTTAAATCTAAGTCACACTGGCCAGCCAAATTTTCCAATTTGGGCATTCATGCATAGAAAGAGATAAATTCTGATTAGATAAGTCAATATATTAATTTAAATAAACAATATTTTTGTTATAAAGTCTAATTTATGCTACATTATTGTAAATCAGTAAATAAAATTATATTGATTCTTGTTTTAATATCAATATTATTTTTAGAATTCTATTTAAATATAACTTTGAGCCTATTCTGAATCCTAATGAAAAATTAAGCCCATTTATCCTCTATTCATTATCTATAAAATTGTTTTTGCCTCAATTCCAAATTGACTCATACAAAGGAATTAAATGAAATCTGGATATGCTTGATTTCAGCCTCCAGTTAAAAGCCAGCGCTCTAATTTGTTAAACTATTGAATCAATTTCCTGCTGGTTTTAGCCATCAAACCAGCTGCAACTGGCTGACATGGCTGTTTATGACAGGCTGCTCCCATGTGCATTAATTCTTATAGTACTTGTTAATTTGCCAGTCTCTATTGGATATCAACATGGTGAGTGCTTTGAAAAGTGCGAATAATTAGGGAGGATTTTAAGGTACTTAATGCATCGCTAATTGTTGCAATTCTGCAGATTCTGCAGCAGTCTCGCTGTCTCGTCAGAAACGCAATGTTTGCAATCCCGAGTGCAAAAATGGCGGAGTTTGCATCAGCTTGAGCGGCCGGGCCACCTGCCTGTGCAGCCTGCCCTACACTGGCCTGACTTGCAATGTCATTATTGACTACTGCAGCACCGCTCAGCCTGAGCTGGGCATTGATCCGGCTGTGGCTCCCGTGTGTCTGAATGGCACCTGCTTGGGCACTGTGCTCACTGAGCCTTATTTTAACTGCAGCTGCCTGCCCGGATTCGATGGTTAGTGCCAATTCAACATCCGTATTGTTCTTTTTCTTCTTTGTTGCTCGATGTTTTCTAACTATTGTACTCTGATTAACCAGATAATTATGTAGTGTGTCATTTATTGTGTTTTACGTTGTGCTGCTAACTTTAATTTTGATTATCTTATCTTAAAAAGCTGCTACTACAACTATTCTACTTACTTACACGCACATTACCAGAAAGGAAAACACAAAAATCTTTCGAAAGGTAATAACATGACTAGTTTGATTCCGTTTCAAAAAATTTACACATGTCAAAATTTTATGCTGCATGACGTGTGGCTATAATGCACCTGAATTTTTTATCACGCTGCATTGGTCACAGTAGGGGTGGTTGGCTGCGCTTTTATCACGGTTGATTACTTTGCTTGCTTGCTTGCTATAAAATATACGTCTCTATGACTTGTAATTAAAATTATTCGATAAATGTAATGGCTTTGTTGCTTGCTTGCTTGCGTATTTTAGGTTATTATAAACCGCCGCTATTTCAGTTGTGCTTGTTGCACTGCTTTTTTGCTGAGCCATCTGAGACTGAGTGGTTGAGTAAAAAGGCAGAGGGAAGAGGACACAGACGGAGAGAGACCTGAGACAGGAAGAGAGACCTGAGACACACGGAGAGAGACCTGAGACACACGGAGAGAGACCTGAGACACAGGGAGAGAGACCTGAGACACAGGGAGAGAGACCTGAGACACACGGATAGAGACCTGAGACAGAGGGATAGAGACTTGAGACACAGGGAGAGAGACCTGAGACAGAGGGATGGAGACTTGAGACACAAGGAGAGAGACCTGAGACAGAGGGATAGAGACCTGAGACACAAGGAGAGAGACCTGAGACAGAGGGATAGAGACCTGAGAAACAAGTAGAGAGACCTGAGACAGAGGGATAGACACCTGAGACAGAGGGATAGACACCTGAGACAGGGATAGAGACTTAAGACAGAGGGATAGAGACCTGAGACAGAGGAAGGGAGAGCTGAGGACGGAGAAAACAGAATCAGAGTGAGAGAGGTCCTTACTTTCGATCCTCACCTTTCTGAAAAGGAAGCGCCGAATTCTTTCCTCCTGCACTCCATAACTTTCAATGCTGTCACTGCCAGCATCAATATTAGCGCTTGATTGAATGCAACCGCGCCTAACACAATTTTTATCAGCCAATCAGTGAAAACAGCCTCCCCTCCCCTCTCCAACTGGCAGGTACTCGCTGCCAGACCAACATTGACGATTGCGCTGCTAATCCATGCGTAAACGGGCAGTGCCAAGACCTGGTGAACAACTACACTTGCAATTGTTATCGCGGTTGGTCGGGTCGTAACTGCTCCACCAATATTAACGACTGCTTCGAGGGGGCCTGCCTCAATGGGGGACGTTGCGTTGACGGCAATGCCAGGTTTGTAGAGGCCAAGCTTGTATATTTAATTTTTTTGTAATGGTTTATTTAAAAAATTTCTTTACGCTTGTTTTGTTAATACGATTTTGGGCGTCAACCTTTCTAATTCCCTCACCCAAATTTTAGCTAGAAATATGTTTTAGTCCACTCTTGATTAGAATATATCGATTCTAGCGAAGATTTTAATAATGCGATTATTGCACTGAACTTTTATTTCTCAGTGTACATCTTGACTGCCTTAGTGTACACCTTGACTGCCTTAGTGTCCACCTTGACCGCCTTAGTGTACACCTTGACCGCCTCAGTGTACACCTTGACTGCCTTAGTGTACACCTTGACTGCCTTAGTGTCCACCTTGACTGCCTTAGTGTACACCTTGACTGCCTTAGTGTCCACCTTGACCGCCTTAGTGTACACCTTGACCGCCTCAGTGTACACCTTGACTGCCTTAGTGTACACCTTGACCGCCTTAGTGTACACCTTGACTGCCTTAGTGTCCACCTTGACCGCCTTAGTGTACACCTTGACTGCCTTAGTGTACACCTTGACTGCCTTAGTGTACACCTTGACTGCCTTAGTGTCCACCTTGACCGCCTTAGTGTCCACCTTGACCGCCTTAGTGTACACCTTGACCGCCTCAGTGTACACCTTGACCGCCTTAGTGTACACCTTGACTGCCTTAGTGTAAAACTTTTATTTCTTGATGTACACCCTGACTCCTCAATTCCCATGTCACCCCCTTAGCTACTCCTGCGACTGCTCCGACACGGGATTCCGCGGTCCCAACTGCACTGAAAACATTGACGACTGCGCGGCCTCATCGAATCCGTGCGCCAACGGCGGCACCTGCATCGACGCGGTGAAGAACTACAGCTGCGCCTGCCTGGACGGCTTCACCGGAAGGAACTGCACGGTGGACAAGCCGGACTGCAGCCCGAGCCCCTGCCAGTACAACGGCACCTGTTTAGAGCGGAGCCAGCAGAATCTGTACGGCAACGCCAGTCTGCCGCACCCCTTCAATGGCACCTTCAACTACTCGCTGGCTGCCGGCTTCGTGTGCCTCTGCCCGGCTGGTGAGTGTCGGCTGTCTGGCTGCTATGATGCCTTCTGACTCGCAGGTGAACTCTTGCGCTTCTGCTGTCTGTCTTGCAGGCACCTCGGGAGACGCCTGCGAGATCAACCCGAACGACTGCCTGGTTCCCGGCACCAACCGCAGCGTGTGCGCTCACGCCTCCGCCTGCACGGACGGCCTGGCCTCATTCACCTGCCACTGCCTGCCCGGCTATGAGGGCCCGACCTGCTCGGTGGACATCAACGAGTGCGAGCTGTTCGGCCAGCCGTGCCAGAACGGAGCCAAGTGCGAGGACCTGGTAGCCGATTACGCCTGCAGCGGCTGCCCCGCCGCCTTCGGAGGCAAGAACTGCAGCGTCAGGCTGACTGGCTGCGACTCGAGCCCCTGTCAGAACAACGCGACTTGCCTACCGTTTCTCGCGCAGGAGCTGCCGACTCGAGTCCATTCGTATCGGTGCTCCTGCAAGACTGGGTGGTGGGGGCCGCAGTGCAACCTGACGACCCTCGCATCGTTAAGCGGAGCGTCCAGTTTCAGTGCCTCATGGGGCAGTGACTCATCAGGCAGCTCGGGTGACTGGACCTTCGAGCTCTCGTTCCGCACGAGCCTCGCTCAGTTCGATCTGCTCCGCCTGTCGTCTCTCTGGGGCCTCGTCCGAGTCGGCGCTCACAACTCCAGCCTTGTGCTCTTGTTCTTCAATGCCTCAGCGTCTGTGATTGGTCGGGTCGCTTGGCCAATCAGTGACAGCTTGGCCTCTACCGATTGGCTGACGCTGTCGTTGTCGCTGACTAATGGCAGTGCGACACTGACTCGCAGTGAGTCAGGAGGGAGCCTGTCTCGAGCACAGACGGTAGACGGTCTGTCGGACTCGTTCAGGCCAGGCCGAGTGTCTGTCGATGTCGGCGGCGATAGAGGGTCGGCCATCGACGGTCGCGGCGGCTTCCGCGGCTGCGTGAGGGACCTGCGGCTCGTGACAAACGGCTCGACGTTCGTAGCAACGGAGACCTCGGTGGAGTCGGGCAACGCGACCTGGGGAGTCTGCAGTCGGTCTGAGCAGTGCGCCAGCCCGTCGCCTTGTGAAGCAAAGACAAACTCGATGTGTGTGGATGTGTGGAACGACTTTGTGTGCGAGTGCTTGGCGGGCTTCGGCGGTCGGAGCTGCTCCGTCGAGCTGCCGTCGTTCTCGCTCGGCGTGGGCGGCAACGCGTCGTCAGCGAGCTTCGCGTCCGTGCCGGGTGTGTCAAGCGTGTACGGCGGAGACTCGTGGACGATTGAGCTGAGGCTGGTGACTTTGTCTCGCGGAGCCTTTGTGCTGCTTCTGGGCGACCCGAGCGACTCGGCAACCACTCCGAGATTGCTGGTTACGGTGAGTTTCAGTGACTTTGGTTAGGATAAATTCATGGCAGCATGATTGACATCTCCTGTTCGCATCTTCAGATCGATCTTCATGGACGCCTCCTTGCCCAGCTACTGAACAGCAACGGCTCCCAGATCGCAGCAGCGCTGACATCTCCAGACTCGGTGGCCACCGGCAGCTTCGTCCTCGTGAAGATCTCCGTGTCGGTGTCAGGTCGCCAGCTGACGCTGGCCGTGGGATCGGCTGTGAGGTCGGCATCGCTGAGCAGCGCGAGCCCGCTGTCGCCGCTGTCAGGCCGGCTCATCATCGGCGGCTTCAGCGGCGCCCCGGCAGCTCCGGCGCCTGCTCCCGTTGTTTCTGGCGGCAGGTTCAGACGGTCGGCGCCGGCGCTGCCGTCGAGTGTCGCCGACGCGGTCGCCAATCTGACGGCGTTCAGGGGTGTCGTCGGCGCCGTCAGGGTCAACGGCAACACGCCGCTGCTGCTGGGCCGCGTGCCGGACAGTCTGGCTAGCAACCTGACTGGGGCTGTGGCGGCCAGCCAATCCTCTGACGTGGCCGCTGGCCCGACAACCGAGACTGTGTGTCGCGAGTTCGCGCCCTGTCAGAACGGCGCCACCTGCACCGACGTGTTTTACAATTCCTATTCGTGAGTGTCAGCGTTGCCACCCTGGGTCAGGCTCCTAGCAACAAAACTCCATAAGCGGACGCCTCATTGAAACACACTCCATTAGCAGACACCTCATTGAAAGACACTCCCATAAGCAGACACCTCATCGAAAGACACTCCATAAGCAGACATCTCATTAAATGACACTCCACTAGCAGACATCTCATTGAAAGACACTCCCATGAGCAGACACCTCATTGAAAGACACTCCCATGAGCAGACACCTCATTGAAAGACACTCCATAAACGGACACCTCATTGAAAGACACTCCATAAACGGACACCTCATTGAAAGACACTAAGCGGACACCTCATTGAAAGACACTCCATAAGCAGACACCTCATTGAAAGACACTCTATAAGCAGACACTTCATTGAAAGACACTCCCATAAGCGGACACCTCATTGAAAGACACTCCCATTAGCGGACACCTCATTGAAAGACACTCCCATAAGCAGACACCTCATTGAGAGACACTCTATAAGCAGAAACCTCATTGAAAGACACTCCCATAAGCAGACACCTCATTGAAAGACACTCCCATAAGCGGACACCTCATTGAAAGACACTCCCATTAGCGGACACCTCATTGAAAGACACTCCCATAAGCAGACACCTCATTGAAAGACACTATAAGCAGAAACCTCATTGAAAGAGACTCCCATAAGCGGACACCTCATTGAAAGACACTCCCATTAGCGGACACCTCATTGAAAGACACTCCCATAAGCAGACACCTCATTGAACGACACTCTATAAGCAGAAACCTCATTGAAAGACACTCTATAAGCAGACACCTCATTGAAAGACACTCTATAAGCAGACACCTCATTGAAAGACACTCCCATAAGCGGACACCTCATTGAAAGACACTCCCATTAGCGGACACCTCATTGAAAGACACTCCCATAAGCAGACACCTCATTGAACGACACTCTTTAAGCAGAAACCTCATTGAAAGACACTCTATAAGCAGAAACCTCATTGAAAGACACTCCCATAAGCAGACACCTCATTGAACGACACTCTATAAGCAGAAACCTCATTGAAAGACACTATATAAGCAGACACCTCATTGAAAGACACTCCCATGAGCAGACCCTAATTGAAATACACTTTGTACAGACAGCTCTGCAATGCATTAATGCTTGATGCTTGAAATTCGCCTCGCCACAGATGCAGCTGCGCTGCGGGATGGAACGGCCTCAACTGCACCGTGAGGGACCGCTGCTACCCAGCAGGGGCTTTTTGTCCGAACGGCACCGAGTGCGTGAATTTAGCCGACTCAGGGGGATACGAGTGTGAGTGAGCTCTATTACCTGTGGTGCTATCGATTGAAGCTTTGATCACGTGACAGATTTGATTGACAGCTTCCTAAATTTAATATTTTCTCATATCCAGGTCGCTCTGCCGCCACGTTTGGCAGCTCGTGGCAATCGGCGCCAACTAATCAACTGAACTTGTCTATCTACGGCTTAAATGAGTCCTTAGCAACGGTTGCCGGGTGGGCTCGAACGCGTCAGTCGGACTGTCAGATCCTCTCGGTGATTAGCGGCAGTCGTCGACTGTCTATTGGCTGCAATTCCAGCCGGCTGCAAGTGTCCCTTGACGACCAGACAGCGTTGGTAGCGGTTTCCATAGCAACGGGTTCGCCATTCACTTTCAGCGTGAACTGCTCGGCTGGCGCTCCTCTGACTCTCAGCGTGGCGCTGAATGGCAGCGAAGCGGCTTCGGCTTCCAGCCAGTCGGCCGTGACGGCAGGGTTAACTCTTAACTCCGTTGCTATGGTAACCTTGGGCGGAACCAACTACAAAGGTTGCCTTGACAACGTCCGATTCAATGGCTACTTGGCGCCGCTTGTCAATCGGTCACTTCCGGCTGGCGTGTCCGGATTCGATTGGTCGTCAACGACAACATCGGCGCCGTTGATTGGTTGCCATGGAGACCGGGTGTGCCAGACCATGACCGACGGCCGGCTTGTTGACGTGTGCCGGAACGCGGCCCGCTGCACCGACCTGTGGAACCAGTTCCGCTGCGACTGCGCCGCCGGATTCGTCGGCACCACCTGCTCCGAGTTTGTCGGCGGCGCCGCGGCCAGCGTCTCCACGGCGGTCATCATCGCCGTGTGCGTGGTCGGCCTTGTCATTATCCTGGTTGCTGGTGAGTGCCGATTGCCGAGTGCCTGTTGTCTAATGCAGTAATGCTGCTCGTTTTTATCATTTAGCTTGCACTGCTTCAAGGGTGGACATGTCGGTTGCTGACTGTTTAATGATAGACGCCTCATTCACATGCATCCCACAGACAGACGCTCCCCTGACAGACACCTAATTGACAGACACCCCACTGACAGACATCCCCCTGACAGACACCTAATCGATAGACACCCTATTGACAGACACCCCCCTGACAGACACCCCACTGTCAGACATCCCCCTGACAGACACCCCACTGACAGACACCTAATTGACAGACACTTTACTGACAGACACCCCACTGACAGACACTAACTGACAGAGTGATCTCAATGACAGGCTTCACAACAAAGCAGACACATAGCTTTTGAAAGCGGCATAACAAACAACTTTTTATCAGTCGGAAAAAGGCTGTGAAAATACTCAGCAGAAAAGTCTATACCGAATTATAATTTCTTGTCATCACTGACTTCAACCTCGTGGGAATGCGTGCTTATTAAGCCGAATCATTTAACCCAGTAGCACGCAGTCCCTGAACCCAAGCAGTCCTATAGATGTTCTACTACAGACCGAGCCCTCACCTGCGGTGGGTAGCTATACGCATTTTATGCGGCGAAAAAAAGTTCATATAGTATGGCATTATGGCATTAATTAACTCAGTTGCAGACTCTCTTCAGCCGTAAATTCTATAGCTGAGAAAGAAATCCACACACAGAGAAAACACTTGCACGCCTACTAGCAGTAGTTTAACACGCTCGCCCAAAACAATTAAAATACGTAAAAAACACCCCCCACCTAACTGCACTGACAGCTGCCGTCCTGCTATTTAAATTCGTGCAAAGACGCCGCAAAGAGACCGGCACCTACGGCCCATCCAAAGCGGAGACGCGCAGCAGCAACGCGAACTCGCAGGCCCAGCCGCCTGTGCGACCGCCGCCAGAGGAACGGCTCATCTGATACTCGTATTGATCCGAGTAAACATTGGCGCTTCCTTAATCTTACATTTTTATGATCTCGTTTCATTATATTTAATTATCGGTTATGGGGTGCTTTTTCCACCGCGTTTGTTGTGAATTTTTGTCCATAAAAAGTTGTGTTTTTTTAATAAAAACACCGCATTTTTTACTTGATTACATTCCCAGCATGCAGCTGATACTATATATAGATTGTTGTGCTTTGTATTAGAAAGGAAGCTTCCATATTTTTTTCGTATTATTCGTCGTGCGCACTTTTCTCCAGTAATCAAACAAAATAATTTTGTATTTTTTATTCCTCAGCACGTTTCTTTAACTTTTTAAACTGCTCACGCAGAGTTTGTTATTGTATTGTTAATAAATTTGGCCCATTTTTAAATGCCCACCAATCAGTAAGTAAAATTATAGGCTGTGTACTTTTAAATGTTTTATTACTATTTTTTTTTCAAATCACAATTTTACCCGTATGTGAAATGCACTACTTTTAGAAATACATCGAACTGTGTTGTGCGCAATCAGTGCGATAAATTTTGTTTTTTATTATCCCTTTACAGTTAAAAAAATATTGAGAGCTTTTTTTACTTTCGACTTAAAACTCTACTTTAGACTCAAACGGAATGTCATTACGTCATGTAGTGGCTAGGGCATCCGCCTTATTACTGGAAGGTCGTGGGTTCGAGTCTTGGTTCTAGGTAGACAATTTGTGCCCTTTGTGGCGATAGCCAACAGCGTTTAATATGCTTTTATGTCTATGGACATATTCATAAATATACCGAAAAGGGCTGTGTCTCAGCCGCACTCACTCGCTAAGCCGAGCATTCATAATTAACATTAAACCAAATCGCAAGTATCACAACATGGTGTCAGAGGAAACGATTCCCGACTAACGATCGCATCCATTCAGAATTCATTCGCTATTCAACTTCTTCAAAGCCGACGCTTCGATCCAGATGGCCGATTCAGGAGGATTGAGACCGCCAGCTCCGATAACCTTCGATGAAAACAAAGCAGAGAAGTGGCGCAAATGGATCGCTGGATTCAGACTTTTCCTCACAGCCACGAAGCGAGATAAAGAAAGTGATGAGATGAAGATAGCTATTCTTCTAACAGCTTTGGGAGAAGAGGGTCGAGACATCTATGAAACATTCGACACGACTTCCGAGAACAACCCAAATTCTACTTTCGACGGAGTCGTCGCATCTTTTGATAATTTCTGCAGGCCCCTAGATAGCGAGACATACGATCGCTACAAGTTCCGAACTCGCAAGCAAGAGCAGTTCGAAGACTTCGATCATTTTCTGAATGACCTGAGACTGCTAATTAAAAGATGCAGCTTCAAGGAACCGAAGAATCAATAGAGTATCGACGATGCCATACTGAGGGATCAAATTGTATTCGGCGTGCACAATTCCGCACTACGCGAACGACTTCTGGAGGAAGAAAAGCTGACTCTGGATAAAGCTATTATTCTCTGCCGTGCCACTGAAGCTTCAAAGATGCAAGCTAGGCAAATGACAGGACAGAAAGGAGAGACCCGAAGCTCTGTAAGTCGAGTTAGTCGAACGAGAGATTCTAATCACAAAATCCAGCAATCGAGCAGTGCCAAGTCCAACTCTAGCAATAGAAGGGCTTCGACAGGACAACAGGTATGCAGATACTGTGGGAAACATCACAAATTTGGACACTCAAACTGCAGTGCCTATGGCAAGACCTGCCTAAACTGCGGACAGAAGAACCATTTTAAGGCCATGTGTCGGAAACAGGGACCAAGACAATCGAAGCAAATTCGTACAGTTGATGATGATGAGCTTACCGACCTACCTACTGATGCTGACAAAACTGCCTGGAATGTGAGTCAATGTGTTGCAGACTCTATAAATGGGAGTCGACTGAAAGATGGATCAAAGACAGTTGTGACGCTGGACACAGAGTTTGGCCACTTGGTCAACTACAAGATCGATACTGGTGCTGACGTAAATGTTATGTCAGAGAAACGAGTTCGAGTGATTACAGATAAGCGAATTGAAAAGGACGCCACTAAGCTTACAGTGTACGAGCGTACAACAGTCAAAAACTCAAAGTGAAATGCAAGATTGTTCTGAGACTCGCACACAAAGATGTTGTATATGAAGCAGAGTTTATCATCATAGAGGAGGACAACATTCCGCTCCTATCAACCGACAGTGCTGAGAAGTTGGGTCTTATTCAAATCTTCAATGTATCGAAAACAGCAGATCAAGATGCGCTGACAGAAGAAAACATGTTTAAGGAATACGGAGATGTCTTTGACGGAATCGGCTGTATGCCTGGATTACATCACAGTTCATTACGGGAAGGTGCGATACCGAAAGTCCAAGGTCCTAGAAAAGTTCCATTTGCAGCCATGAAGGCATTGAGAGAAGAGTTGGATAATCTACAAAGCCAAGGCATAATATCGAAGTGTGACCAGCCAGTTGATTGGGTATCCAATGTTGTTATTGTCTGGAAGAAAGACAATGCTATTCGACTATGCTTGGATTCAAAGAATTTGAATGACAACATCATTAGGAACCGATACCCTATACCGACGTATGATGAGATGATCAGCGAGATGAGTGGCGCAAATTTCTTTTCAACTTTTGACGCTAAGTCTGGTTTTCACCAAGTTCAGCTTGATCAAGAAAGTTCACTTCTTACTGCTTTCCACACTCCATTTGGTTTGTACAAGTGGAACAGACTAGCTTTTGGACTAAAGGATGCGCCTGAAGCCTATCAGAGACGAATCAAGGAAGAAGTGACAAGTCAGGTTGAAAACTCAGAAAATTACATTGATGACATCATCGTTTGGGGAAAGACGCGAAAAGAACATGACAATGCCGTTCGAAATCTTTTGGAGCAGTGTAGAAAAAAGAAGCTAACTCTGAACAAGCACAAGACAAAGTTTGGCAAGACTGAACTGCGATTTCTTGGACACATTTTGACCAACAAAGGTGTTAAAATCGATCCGCAAAAAGTAAACAGCATCAAAGACATGCCGCACCCAAATTGTTTCGAACAGCGCACCGAGAAGCAAGCACAGCTTCAAAGGTTTATTGGCAGTGCAAACTATTTGTCAAGATTCATCGACAATTTTTCTGCGCTGACCAGTCCACTAAGGCAATTAATAAAGAAGGACTCAGATTGGGTTTGGACTGATGAACAAGAAAAAGCCTATCAAGGTATCAAGCAGCGTCTCTGCGCAGCGCCTGTCTTAGCGCCATTCGATCCTAATAGAAACATTATATTATCAGTCGACGCTAGCAAAGACGGACTAGGAGCAGCACTTCTGCAGGATGGGCACGTAATAGAATATGCATCTTCGTCGCTGACGCCTGCTCAGAAGAAATATGCACAAATCGAGAAGGAGATGCTTGCGATAGTATTTGGTTGTCGCAGATTCCGCCAGTATCTCTGGGGACGCAAAGTTCATGTTGAGTCAGATCATAAGCCTCTTCAATTTATAATGAAGAAGCCAATGAATGAGTTATCAGCCAAAATTC
>CATNEM010000158.1:405000-527901 GCA_950096795.1 Macrostomum cliftonense
CTGATCGTTTTGCTCGACCTCGGCTGCCGCTTTCATCCATCACGGATGGAGCCGGAGCTGCTCGGGCGCCGCTGAAGCTGCCGATGATGAGCTCGCTGGCAGGAAGCTGCAGCAGCGTGCCTGAGCTGCTCAATGATGCCGACTGGACAAATGATCCCAAAGTGAGCGACAGATTGCGGCTGGCAATGGACATGGAGATCACCACGGAGACGAAGCTGCCAGAGGCCACCGAGTCTGAAGACGTCAGCGCTGCAAGCTGGGAGCCGTCGCTGTGCAGCAACTGGGCAGACAAATGGCCATCTGCATTGATCTGAGATGTAAGCAGAGTAACTGAGTGATTCGTTGCAGAAAAGATTAGGAAAATTTTAAAAGCTTACAGTGGCGACCAGTGCTGGAGTGGCTGCAGCTGCGCTTGTGTCACCCAGAAGCAGCAAAAACACTTTGCGAGACAACGTCAGCAGCCTCAGCTCTATCGACCACGAGTCTCTGCCACTCCCGAAAGGCACAGGCGAGAACTTTGCAGACGATCCTTCACCAGCAATGCCGAATGAATACGCCGGCAGCTCAACGGAGCAGTTCTTGCCTCCGAAGGCGGCGGGGCAGCCGCTGCAGGCGTAGTCGGCTACCAGGTCCTCGCACTTGGCTCCGTTCTGGCACGGCTGGCCGAACAGCTCGCACTCGTTGATGTCCACCGAGCAGGTCGGGCCCTCATAGCCGGGCAGGCAGTGGCAGGTGAATGAGGCCAGGCCGTCCGTGCAGGCGGAGGCGTGAGCGCACACGCTGCGGTTGGTGCCGGGAACCAGGCAGTCGTTCGGGTTGACCTCGCAGGTGTCTCCCGAGGTGCCTGTGGGAATTCTCTACTTCTGATTTCATACTACTTCCAATTTATTCGCAAAATATTTGCGGGCATGCCTTCATTTTTTCTGAGTAAACTATCACTGGATTCCTGGAAATCAATCAAAATAAGAAGCGCAAGTTCAGCACAGGCTTTCTCATTGTGCAGTGGAAAATATTTTAATTATGGATGGCTATACCAACTTGTGTGTGAAACACAATTTTCTCTTCGATTTTAGCCTTTTTGTACAGATTAGAGATTAATTGATAATTTGTCTCGATATTTTATAGTGTACACAACAATAGGTTGCGTGAACTTTCTAGACTACAGGCGATACCATATTAGAAGAAAATGGGTGTCTATAATGATGACCCGGCTTATGCAGTGGAGTAAAAGTAGGGTAATTATTCCGAGCTAGGGTAAGATTGAAGTAGCTTGAAGAAGTAGCTTCAGACTTTATCATCAGAAGGTTTGGGTTTCAAAGCCCAAGTCTAGGAAGAATATTTTTTAATTTGCCTAAACTCAATTTTTTTAAAACTTAAATAAGCTAAAATGGGAAATTTGGGTTGGACGTTGGTGCCCCTCGAGCACGTCAGGACGTGAATACCCTAAAATTGATTCCAATTGATACTAATATCTATGTTTACGCAAGTAGTAGTGGAATCAGACCCGAGTTTACCTCTCGGACACAGACACACGAAGCCGGCAGCCAGCGAGTAGCTGAACGAGCCGTTGAAGGGCGGCGGCAGACTCGGAATTCCATAGTTGCCTCTGTCGCTGCGCTCCAGACACGTCCCGTTGTGCTGGCATTTGTGCGGCGTGCAGTCCAGAATGTCACTGGAGCAGTTTTTACCGAAGTACCCGTCGTAACAAATGCAGTGATAGTCCTTGACGATATCCTGACACGTGGCCCCATTTCTGCATGGACTCGGCAGGCAGTCATCGATGTTGACTTCGCATCTGCTGCCAGTGAATCCCGTGCCTGAGCAGTCGCATGAGTACCTGAATCAGAGTTATATGATATGGTGCTTTTAACCATCGTGGATCAGAATGAAAGAGTAAAGCATCGAATCTTACGTTGCTATGCCATCCAGACACCTGCCGCCATTGATGCAGGCACCAGCAAAGCAGTCATTGGTGTTGATGTTGCAGTTGGCGCCCTCCCAGCCGCTGTAGCAGCTGCAGCTGTAGCTGTTCGCCAGGTCTGTGCACCGGCCGTTGGCGCAGGGCCGGCTGGCGCAGTCGTCAATGTTGATCTGGCAGTTGAGCCCTGAAATTTTAGCAGAAACTCCTACATGAAGCAGGTACTCTGCGATATAATAAACCCTGAAAGTATTTCACAAATGACCGACAATTATTAAGACTATGGATCCGCCTTTTTTATTTCAAAAAGTTAGAATATTAATACTTTTTACTGTTTAAATTACTGTAGTGGATGTTAGCACAGACTGGCTGATTAGAAAATATGTGGACACTCGCATAAAGCCAGGCTTTTGACAGCAAAAAAATCAGATCGAGTCATTGTTAAACAATAAAAAGGACAAAATTCGCATGCCTACCTGGTGCAGTTTGAAAAATTAAACACTAATTTTTCTGGCTTTAGCGTACATTAGTGAACACTTTATAGCGATTGTTTATTAGGATTTTCATTCGATTTCGCACCGTTATGTAGTTGCTAGTTAGTTGAATTGACTTACCTGTAAACCCGGGACTGCACACGCATCTGTAGCCGCTGACGCCAACGTGTGCCAAGCAGGTGCCCGCATTGTTGCAGTAGTGCGACTCGCAAACATATTCAAGTGTTTGATTCGAGTATTTTATGGTTTCAATCAGAATTATAATACACACGAGTAGAAGCTTCAGCTGTGAGACCTGCGAATTTTGCAGTTGAGGGGAACTTGAATTATGTGAGCCATTATGTGTTGCTCTACAGATATGGCATAAGGCATCCATAATTCCAGTTCGATTGATTACCTTTGACATGATGACGTCAACTTTTAAAAGTCTTCTCGAACGCCAGCTTTCTTCTCCTAGTAGCTAACGGTTTTGAGATAAAGAGAGTAAGCCGTAAGCCTGTTCATGTCATTATTATATTGTGCGCTGTGTCCAATTAAGTAACAAATCTTTTTTTCGCTACTTTCGTACAGAAGCCAGGTAGAAAAAAACAAATTATGGACCCGTCAAAACAGAAGAGTTGAAAAATAGGTAAAGGCCAGAGGCTATTGTTATGAAATCGTGCATAACTGAGTAGACACTGCAGCTGTAAATATACTAAAAATAGACTTGCAGCCACGGCTATAGTACAGTTTCTTAATTGTACTGAGTCAATGTATGTGCGTATTTTTGATAATGCACGATAATTAAATTACCCTCTCGTGGTCCAATGAACGTAAAAAAGTCTTTTGCCTTTCGAATTTGTTGAACAATCGGAGTAAAACAAAAATTATCTTTAAATGCTACTGTAAGTAGAAATTAAAAATGAGCTATCATTTTAAACTAATGTACGAATAGAAACCATGTATGATGTAAAAATATGGATACCCTCTGACAGCTTATGGCAAAAAAGCTGTCTAAAAGTCATTAAAGCGGCATCGCATCACTAATAATACCTTAATAAAAGACTCCAAGATTAAAATAGCTAGATTTTGATTCAAAGATAAATTTCCACCAATTCAATAAAATAAAATGATCAATCCACTGAATGGCAACACTGTAAGTTCTTTCCGCTAAGGACGGGTTGTGCATCAGTTAAGAATTGTTTTTTTATGAGGATTTTCGATTTCGGTTTCTTTGTTCGGAAGAGATCCACAAGAGACCAATTGGATTGGATTGGATCTATTATTATTTTTCTTGTAAAACAATGTGACACGAACATTTTTCGAAAATTATATACTTTCCATAAAATGGCATTTTACATACTGCGCAGGTTCTGATCCTCTTCAAATCAAGTCTGTTTTATTCAAAGAAAATTTCTATCAATCAGCATTTTGAATAACTTTGCTGGTCCAGTCACATGTCAATGCCCGATTCTCTCTGAATTGGCTATTTATTAATTTGTAGTTTTTTACGAAAGCGAATCAATATCAATGAAAATAATAGGAAGATCAATTTATCACAAATTAAGACGTACATAGTTCGATAGAGTAAGAAGGCAGGAAACGCGTATCAGAAGATAAGATTTGCATCTGCTTCCAATCGAGCGTAATCTTTAATTTTATGTCGAAAATCTGCAAATTTCCTATCTCCGTAGTGTGTTTTTTCGCGAAAATTGGACTCCAAAAACTTTCCAAGAAACGAAGTGTCCCGTCCTTCTACTTAAGGTGTCCTTGGACTCAAAATTGCTCATCTAGATGTTAGAGTCGGTACAAGAGTTAGATAAAAGCAATTTTCTTATCTCTCTATCCAAGTATTTCTTTTAAGGGAGCTGTTACATTTGGCTTGCGTCTCTGGGACCAAAATCATCACAAACGCTTCAAAAGCTTTCGATGCTTAAACCACTGCATGCTTCAGAATGTTCAATAGTGTCTGCTGAGCCTAAACGCAAGGGTAATAAGGAAACAGGAAACAGAAATCGATAATAAAAAGATGGCTTTCAAATTTTGCTTTGCTGTTTTTTCTGCCTTTTTAGACTTTCTAACTAGTTTTTCGGATAGCGAGAATAACTACATAATTTGCTCAGTTTAAGGAGAACTAAAAAATGTTTTCTTAAGAAATGATGTAGGACACTTTGTTTTCAAATCTATGTTATCTTGGTCTTGTCGCTCTCACGAGCTCATAATTTTCCCTATTCTGAGCGCTCTGAATCCAGTCCCGGTAACTAAGGGCCTCGGGGAAAATTTGGGATCAGTGCGTCATTCCAGCCTCCCTTCTTGCCTCATCCACCCCTAACTGGCCAGCTTCCCTCGTCTCCTGTCCTCGTGGTGCACCTTCTGGAGCCCAACTAAGACTCGCCTGTAAGATAATTTAAATAAAATATTGTGAAATTCATTCAAAGGCTTTGAAGTTACTAAATGGTCTATAAATTGTATGTATATATTATCGAGCGTATCATAGACAAAGAAAATCTTGAATAATTCAATAGATTATAAGAATAGATAAAAATAAAAAAACAAATTAAACATTTCTACTGCTTAAAGCAGTTCATTAAGTAAAGTTATCTTAATATTTAAATATATTATTAACCATCCCTCATGGCTCATTTGACTCTCAAGTCATAGGTTAACCCCAGGAGAAGGTTTAGCTGAGTTTATGTTTTCCTATCAGCTGACCTCACGTGGTCGCTCTTTGCAGGCGAAATCAATAGACTCCGTCATTTTCCTGATAAAACAATAATCATCACTAAAATCAATTAGTGGGAAAAAAATTTTTTTCAAGTCAAGTGAAAGTGAAACTGGTCAAATAGTTATAGTTTCTTCTAAGAATAATTCTTAGAAAAACATTTCCTGGTCGACAGGTTTGGCCGATTTTGGTCGCAGATGACCAACACGAACTGCGGCTGCTGGGACCGAGCTTGGCGCCCGATAGAGATTCGAAATGTCAATTTTGCTGAAGATGGTGGTAAACTTGGCGACCAAAATTACAGCTGGATTGAAGAATAAATTTATATGCATGCTTTTAAAATAAGTTTCTTTGAGAAAAAAAAGTTGTTTCTAAACACCAATACTCACCAGCACCGATAGCTGCCAGTATTAATAACCCGAAAACAATGCCAACAACTGCTCCAGTCGAGATGGCTGATTCCATATCCTGGCTCGTGGAAATTCGACAGCCAATCAGAGGCGGAATGAAGTCAACAGCGGGCTCTGCTGACCAAGCAAGTCCTGACGCGTCTTCGGACAGCCTTTGGCCAGTTAGCGGCAGCAAATATCCGTTGAGTCGGAAGTCATTGAGACAGCCTGTGAACTTGTTGCCACCCAGAGTTACTTTGGTATTGGAGTCCAGCCTTAGTGGCGCTTTGATGGTGGATTTTGCAGCGGTGGCAGCGTCGGAGTCGTTGCTATGGGGTGCTGACACGCTGAGATTCAAGCGGGAATTCGACAACATGTTGATTTTCAATCTGAAAGGCGAACCAGTTGCTATGTAGACCGTTGACTTGGCGGTCGAATTGTCGAGTGACACCTGCAGAAAACCGGCTATGCATTTGATTTCCAACTGGCGACCGTCGCTGCTGTTGATCGACAAAAGCTCGAAATTCAACTCGCTAGTTCGAATCCAAGCGCTTATGGTTGCCAGGGACTCGTTAAGGCCTTGCGCTGACAGTTTCAGCTGTGAGGTTGATGCAGATTCGAAGGTTGCAGCTGCGCGACCTGAAATTTAGAATTTTGCTTTTAACTGACTTAGTAAGGCTGTGTCAATATTGCCTCGATAAAATATTTCCCAAACATGAGCTTGCCAAATTAAACGATATGTAGACAAGAAAAAACAATTAAGTCAATAATAATTCTTTGAAAACAGATAGTGACGCAACCTTAAGTAGTGTGATCTTCATTTGCGATTCTTTCTCGAATTCTGTATAAAATCCTTTTCTAAGATTCGTCTTCCCTTTTCGTTACCCCCTAATTTTATGTAGGACATTATGTGATAGGTTTCTGTATTGATTTGACCAGCGAATGAACTACTGTAAGCTACGTCTATAGTCGTCGTTTTCACAGTTGAGACTTGCTAAACCCTAACAGTACCTTTGGATTTCCTTACTCTTGCTTTTAACACACTAACCTTCTCTAAGCCTTTTAAGTATGCAACGAATATTCTCTAAATGCAAGACGTCTTTCAGAAAGTCCTTTCAATAGTTCTGTTCAAAAATATGTAATGTTCCTATGAAATGTTTATATGTAATGTTCAAAATATGTTATGTAATGTCGTATGTAATGTTCAAAATATGTTATGTAATGTCGTATGTAATGTTCAAAATACGCCCGTATGTAACTTTCTATGTAAAGTAGTAAGCAGGTAATTAAGATCCCTAGAAGAGGTGGATCTGTAACTTGCTAAAATATTTTTAAAAAATTCGAAAAGTATAACAAAAGTGGATCGCCCGCTGACATTTTTACCGGCATAACGTTAATAGTTGAATGGGTTTGATATAGGCCACAAAGACCCTAAAAAGCCGCTACCAAAACAGCTCGTAGAAGGTTAAGCCAAAGCAAAACAGTTTTATCGCGGAAAGATCTTACAATCGTATCCTCTAGGCTCCAAGTTGACACATTCTGAACCTCTGGGACAAAAGTCCGATCCAGGCAAGCAGTAGTCTCTTGATGAACAGTTCGCGCTTCGCCATCCCATTGTACAGTTGCATCTGAATGAAAAATTAAGCTTCAAGTATTTCCTGAGACAGCAGAAACAGATAATGCAACATCACTTACACATAGGAGTTGTAGAAAATGTTGCTACAAACAGCGCCATGCAGACACGGCCTCCAAATGCCGCAAGTGTCTTCGTTGACGACTCCGGGGACAACAAAACTTGACTCCGTTGCAGCCAAGGATCTTGGTAAGCTGGCAGAGTAGTTCAAGGATTCAGGGCCAAGTATCAGAGGTATGAAGCGGTTAACCTTGACAGCAGAAATAATCCCTCTGAAAGCGGTGGTTCCTGCTGGTAACAGGGAAGCAAAGTCAGACGGCAGCGCTGATCGTTTTGACCTGCTGAAACCGACTTTGGCGACCGGCTGGGGCGCTGGAGCTGCCGGGGCGCCGCTGAATCCGCCGATGATGAGTCGGCCTGTCAGCGGTGACAGCGGGCTCGCGCTGCTCAGCAATGTCGACCTGACAGCCGATGCCACCGTCAATGACATTTGGCGACCAGATATCGAGACAGAGATCCTCACGAAGACGAAGCTGCCCGTGGCCACCGAGTCTGGAGACGTCATGGCTGCGATCTGGGAGCCGTTGCTGTAGAGTAACTGGGCGACCAGATGGCCTATTGAGTTAATCTGCGTAAGTGTAATAATAGTGTTGGTGACGGAGTCTTGATAAAAGTGTTTTGCTATCACAGTACAGTCTTTTTCATCATAAATAGACTTAAGCGAGTAGAAAGAAGCAGTTCGTTCTTGGGTAATACAGATCATTATCGTAATTTTTGATTGATGCCCTCCGTACGGTTATTTCCGCCCATCTACGAGCGGAAAGCCCTTACCGTAACCAGCAATCTCGGAGTGGTCGCCGAGTCGCTCGGGTCGCTCAGCAGCAGCACAAAGGCTCCGCGAGACAAAGTCACCAGCCTCAGCTCAATCGTCCACGAGTCTCCGCCGTACACGCTTGACACACCCGGCACGGACGCGAAGCTCGCTGACGACGCGTTGCCGCCCACGCCGAGCGAGAACGACGGCAGCTCGACGGAGCAGCTCCGACCGCCGAAGCCCGCCAAGCACTCGCACACAAAGTCGTTCCACACATCCACACACATCGAGCTCGTCTTTGCTTCACAAGGTGACGGGCTGGCGCACTGCTCAGACCGACTGCAGACTCCCCAGGTCGCGTTGCCCGACTTCACCGACGTCTCCGTTGCTACGAACGTCGAGCCGTTTGTCACGAGCCGCAGGTCCCTCACGCAGCCGCGGAAGCCGCCGCGACCGTCGATGGCCGACCCGCTGTCGCCGCCGACATCGACAGACACTCGGCCTGGCCTGAACGAGTCCGACAGACCGTCTACCGTCTGTGCTCGAGACTGCCTCCCTCCTGACTCACTGCGAGTCAGTGTCGCACTGCCATTGGTCAGCGACACCGACAGCGTCAGCCAATCGGTAGAGGCCAAGCTGTCACTGATTGGCCAAGCGACCCGACCAAACACAGACGATGAGGCATTGAAGAACAAGAGCACGAGGCTGGAGTTGTGAGCGCCGACTCGGACGAGGCCCCAGCGAGACGACAGGCGGAGCAGATCGAACTGAGCGAGGCTCGTGCGGAACGAGAGCTCGAAGGTCCAGTCCCCCAAGCTGACTGTCGAGTCATTTCTGAGCACGGATCTGAAGCTGGACGCCCCATCAAAGGCAGCCACAGAGGTCTGGTTGCAGTCGGACCCCGCCCAGCCGGGCAGGCAGGAGCACCGATACGAATGGACTCGAGTCGGCAGCTCCTGCGCGAGGACCGGCCGACAAGTCGCGTTGTTCTGGCAGGGGCTCGAGTCGCAGCCAGTCAGCCTGACGCTGCAGTTCTTGCCTCCGAAGGCGGCGGGGCACCCGCTGCAGGCGTAGTCGGCTACCAGGTCCTCGCACTTGGCTCCGTTCTGGCACGGCTGGCCGAACAGCTCGCACTCGTTGATGTCCACCGAGCAGGTCGGGCCCTCATAGCCGGGCAGGCAGTGGCAGGTGAATGAGGCCAGGCCGTCCGTGCAGGCGGAGGCGTGAGCGCACACGCTGCGGTCGGTGCCGGGAACCAGGCAGTCGTTCGGGTTGATCTCGCAGGTGTCTCCCGAGGTGCCTGAGTAATAACAGTAAGTAGCTATTGATAAAAATTGTTTATAAGTCTAATGGGGTCCAACCCATAAATCTAAGTTTCTTCTAATCAATAAAAAAGCGACTCAAACAGGGTAAAATTATCGACTATGTTATGCATTTTAGTTTTAGTTTTTACTATTAGTATTGAAGCAAACTTATTACGTAAATTTGATCCCGTGTTTAGGCTTGCATTCTGAAAACCAGCTGGCGTAGCTATCCTTGATAAACCAATAGTAATGTTCAAAGGTGCAGAAAATTTTTATGGAATTGTTACACTTGCCTTTGAGAAAAAGTATGCAACTTTTTCCCAAAACTATATGGCTCTAATAATGTATTTTTCCCTCGAAGCTAGGCCATTTTTTATAAAAGCATCAATGAAACAGACGAGTAGAGGCTTTTCTTGAAATTAATTTGCTTAAGGCTAAGAGTCGTATTGCCATGGTAACTTCGTAGCAAAACCGTCATCCATGTGCTTACCGTGAGGACACAGGCACACGAAGCCGGCAGCCAGCGAGTAGCTGAACGAGCCGTTGAAGGGCGGCGGCAGACTCGGATTTCCATAGTTGCCTCTGTTGCTGCGCTCCAGACACGTCCCGTTGTGCTCGCACTTGTGCGGCGTGCAGTCCAGAATGTCACTGGAGCAGGTTTTACCGTAGTACCCATCATAGCAATGGCAGTGATAGTCATTGACGAGATCCTGACAAGTAGCTCCATTTCTGCAGGGACTCGGCAGGCAGTCATCGATGTTGACTTCGCATCTGCTGCCAGTGAATCCCGTGCCTAAGCAGTCGCATGAGTACCTGTGTTGTAGAGGAAATTCATCCTACTTAAAATAAGCCCTAGTTTTTTAAAAAAAATTATGAAGCGAAAAGTCACTCACGACGCGATTCCATCGAGACACCTGCCACCATTGAGACAGGCTCCGGCAAAGCAATCGTTGGTGTTGATGTTGCAGGAACCGCCCTCCCAGCCGGTGTTGCAGACACAGGAGTAGGTGGTCGGACTTGTCTGTTGGCACCAGCCGTTGATGCAGTAGTGGCTGGTGCACTGGCAGTTGAGTCCTAAATTTTCGAGTTATTATTTATATTTGCTTAAGGACAACTTAATCACGTGTCCTTTTATTCGCTTCGGAGCTAATGAAGAGAAATAACTACGAAATCGTAGAATAATCGGTAATATTTAAAGTTTCATTTATTTTTCGCAGCAGGGCCTTACCTGTGCCAAGTCACAGCGATGATTTTTTTCTAAAAAAGTACACAAATTCTTTAACCATTAAGTTGATTTAAATCGTTTTTTACTTAATTAATTAAAAAATTTCTTTTAGACTACTTTAGTGCCTGGTCGGAAACAGCCACTGAGTGCATGCACATAAAGTACTTATCAAGTAATGAACTTCCTGAGTATTAGTGGGGACTTTCTGAAAATAAAAATCATTATTCAGGACTGATTTAACGCTCGCTCTTAGCCTTGAAATAGTGGGATATTAAATATAGATGAAGCGCTATTAGTAAAGTAGGGAAAATTGTTTGTTTACATCTGATAATTAACCAGAATTGATAAGTTATTGTCTTTAAAAAGTTAGGCAGAGCTCAGACACTGAGGAGAAATTCAGATTAATGGGATACAATTTTACAATTTTGTGATGTGTACAAAGTCTATATAAAATTATTTTTCAATATTTTTTCTGATTCTTATGTTTTTTATGTAGGCCAATCTAACAAGCTGCAGGAGGGATTTAGGCACCTTGACGCTTGAAGCGAGATTGTCCCAAGCAGCGACGGGGCATAGCGCTGACTTCTGAAGCGCGTTCAGTCACAATAAATACAGCATGCGGGCATAAGCACACACGCTCGGTGCGCAACGGATCCTATACTGTGATTAGATGCCGGATCTACGCTCGTCGTACAAAGGCAAAGTCCTGCCCCATGTTGTTGTCAGCATCAACTGATTCAGTCGTCCCTAGTTATTGCCTCAACGCCAGTAATAGCAAAGTGCAAGCAATAGGGCATTGGATTTTTCTTTACTAATAAGCAATCTAGAACTTCTAGATTCACCTCATTTGAAGACGGCACTCCATACTGAAGACCATTAAACCACGCAGCCGCTAAGCCTACTGAAGTACTACGCGTAAGGCAGGGGATTGGCTGGTCCCGCAAAACCACCTCTTGCACAACTGGCTCTATCGGCTTTGTCCCCTAGCAGGCGTCACATCTAATAAAATATATGGCTTAACCCCTATAGCTAAATAAAATTAGCCACCAAAACTGTATTATTGAATGATATTTTGACATTCGAAGACATTCGGCCAACCAAATGTGCTTTATCAAAGCTGACCAGAAACGTTTGCAATTTTTTGATGATTTAGAGCACGATGGGGCGCCGACGCATCAACTTGACCGAGCGGTTCGGTCTTCTGCTGCAAAGTGAGCTCGCCTATCAAAGAGACGCCTGCAGGCCCTATGCTGTGTTGCGGAAGTCGCGGGTCGTAGTAAAATGAAATTGACTGTTGCAGCCCAGACCGCTCCACAAATTCTAAACCCCAATCGCACATTTTGCTCATAGCTGTGATCAAAGTTCGGTTCAGCCGCTCGCACTTGCCGTTTTTACGTATGCTCGTCCTTTTTACACGCAACACTTTTATTAACGTTCGTTTTCAGACTCATTGCGTGTTAGTGTGATTATGTTGGATCGCGTCGGCATGGGATTTGTTTGTTTTAATAATTTTGTTCGGCCATGTTTGCGTGGACAAGTTGCGCCCTTACCCGAGCCCCTACTAACTAAAAGCTAAATCTGGCATAGACACACACAAGCCGGCATCCAGTCACGCACTCACATAGGGCGTACAAACCGGTAATTCCAGGCATGTACACTCTCTATGCCTTGGGGGGTTGCCCTCATGGGCGTAAATTGCACAACTGGCCCAAAGCCCAACCAATTCATACACAAGGCCCCAAATTAATGTGACCCTGCACACGAAACCGCGCTAGGGAAAATAGCCAACCTACAACGCGGGGTCGAACCTGGACCAGTGGCACGCAAGGCAGACGCGCTAGACCGCCGAGCCACCACGAGCCCCACGGCCCGAATCTTGTCCCATCCACGTTTAAACGCCAGCTTCTTTGATGCGGTTCTCTAGTCTGCACTGAGCTCGGTGAACGGCAGCGGACGTGGCAGAGGTATTCGAGCATTCTCAGTGCGCAACCTATTCAACGTTGGTGCTGCATAGGCAACGTGTGGATTCAACAGAAGCTAGCTGTGTCTAGCTGAAAATTTGCTCAACAGTTATCAGGGACTGGAGTAGTGCTGGGTGATAAGATTTTGGATTTTTAACAGCCTAAACTAAATCATCAGCGGATTTATATATGACAGTTTATCTGCATCAAATTTTAAATATGCTTCAAGTTTCGATGCTGGTTGCTAGTTTGTTAATTAGGATTCGTTTTATAAGACTTGACTTTGACGAGTTCGGCAAATGACACATTATTGAAGAATATATTTTGATTCTAATTTATTTGAGTTTTTTCCTTTCTCACTTCGGGTGAGCTGAACGAGTCAATATCTCAAAAATCCAAGTTAACTTGGAACTGCGTTGGGAATTCAACCTAATAAACCTACGAGTTGCTGCGCTAAGTTTTAAATGGTTGAATCAATAATCTGTGTTGCTATATTATTTCCATTGTTCGAGTTTATTAACGGTCTGAGCACTGTCCGCGGTTCAATACTTCATTATTAAATTTCCTGCCTCAAATCACTTAAACAAGCATGCAATCCCCTAGCCCTGGCTGTTGAAGCTGGTTTTAATCTTAATTATTTTCACCTCGCTAAAACTAACTTCAGAGAAAAGCGCAGGACATCCAGCCCCAGATTAGGTCTATAGTTTATTTGGCCTAGAAATGATCCCACTGCGTATGAGCTCGTACTCCTACCAGTTATATCTAAAATCCCATAAAATCCCCCAAAAATACAAGTTAAATACTTCTGAACCAGTGACATACAGTTTTGTAATCAGCTTAATGATATTCGGGCATTCAGAATTGAAGTGACGTGACAAACCTGTGTATCCATGATTGCAAACGCATCTGTAGCCATTAACACCGTATGTGGCCCAGCAGGTGCCTGCATGGTTGCAGTAATGTGACTCGCAGACATAATCACCAACACCCGCTTCAGACGAAACTCTGATAGCTGCAAGAATCGCCATGAGAAGCCGTAGGACCCATTGCCGCCCCTGAAGGAGACGAAGTTTTGGGTTGAGAAAAAATATCTGAGACAGTGCTTCATGCTTGATTGTCAGTCTCCAAAACCAAAGCCAAATCTCTATAGTTTTAAGATCAAGTCTGTGTGATCCATTAAATCCAAACGTATGGACTCTACCGTGTTAATCAATTATGCCGTTACTTTGTTACATGTTACAGAGTCAGTTTGTTTTTTTTCGAAATCAAGCGTATATTATTGAAGACCATCTCAAACTACGGGCGTTTGGTCATTTTAAAATTTTAAAACTTTATTTAGTGTCTAAAAATAATGCAAGAACAAAAAATGCTTGCTTACCTCTGGCATTGTGTCGTTCTTTTGCTTTACCTTTCTGTATCAAATGTCACTTATCATAGATGAAATATGGCTTTAGTATTGGAACAATCGACCGAGGCCTCAGCAAAAGTTATATTTCGTACAAAAGACAACAGAAATATCTCCAAACCAAAGAGCTGTTCGCATCTACTCTATATTAGCTTGATGGGCAGGGACAGTTTTCATTGTGTTTTAGCTCCGAGATTCTGCAGTGTGCAAAGCAGCGAATGAGCTGCAGGTAATAGAAACAGAGTCCTCAGTCTCGTGGAGTGTACAATGTAAACGTGGTCACAGATGCAACAGAATCACGTACCTTTGAATATTTTAGTTATAAAAAACTTGCAGATAACTGATTTCTAAAATAATTATCTAATTATTAAGCCAAGAATGTGCGCAATTTAGGAAATAAATCAGTTAGGAATAGCCTCGCTAAGTACTTTAAATGCAGTATTGGCTTGGCAATATCGACTGGATGCCAAATAAGTAACAAAGATGCCTTTAGAAAAATTTTGCCCAGGTCTCCCCAGGTTCGAGTCCACCGTGCCTGGCAATATTTATTATAAGTGATAATAATCAGATTAGCTTAGCTTCGTAAAGGAGAGCATGAATCAATATTTTTAATTGCGTATTTGGTAATTATTTCGTAGCTACAGCTACGAGTGCCAGCTTGGCCCCTGTGTACTCAGTCTTACAGTTTCAACGTTATTAAACGAGTGCTTTCGAAGAGCGGTAGAAAAACTGAGCTCTGGTTAACAAAAAATTGACACTTTCAATAATTGCCTAACACTCTCACAGCTGCGCTGAGTTACACAGGAACTCTTTCTCTGACTCAAGCTTTGGGTCCCCGAGCACAGTTTTTATGTACTTCTACAGGCTAGGAAATAATATTACATACAATCACAAGCAATATTACCTCCGAGATGTTGCTGCGCTCAAAGCCAAATAAACTTTGCGAGCGAGAGACAGCGACAAGGTAGTGAGATAGAGAATAAACTGTGCATTGTGAACCTTTGTGTCAACATACAAAAAACACGGTTCTAGTATATGCAAACGCAGCACAAAAATAATGAAATGTACGCATTTTCTAAGGCAGGGACTCGGGGCTAAAAATATAGCGAGACAGACTGGCCTGTATATTCATCGGGCCATTGCTTTGCCCTGGAACAAATTGTTTTTATTGCGTTTGTGCCCGCAGCTCCGAGCGGAGGCTTCAATCAAAATATGTTTTCTTCCTCCACGAGGATGTTATTCAATTTCTTACTGGCTTTTAAAGTATCACATAGGCTTAATAAATCGTAGGAAAGATAGCAGGCCTTATCTAAGTCAAAAATTTTGCTAAATGAGTAATTCGGCGCAATATCAATCCAATTTACTACTAACTGCGTGTGTTCCTTGAAAGATGTATTCATAGTCCGAACGTGTCTTTGACGCCACTTTCAGATTCTGGTTGAAAATATTGTCTTCAGCCAAAGTTCAGTCCGATGGGGTTGGGTAAGCTTAAAATTAAGCATATAAGGTAAATTATTGAGTTGTTGGGCTTGGTTACCTAATGACCGGTCGGAATGTCTATGGTAAAAACCTACTTATCCAAACCTAGATAGAGCTGTGCTAACAGAAAGGATGAGGTGTCCTTCAAAAATTTTATCATTGGCCAGTGACAATAGAGACTGGCTATTTCGGGTATCAATGGTATATTCTTCTGCAGTGGGGGATGCATGATATTGTCTGTGACTGGGCGCTTTCGGTCACAGCCTTTACTACCCTCAATAGCCGGTCTTTATAATACCGGTCAAGAAGAATTTATAATGTCCCTCTAAGAAGTCAGCACCGACTAAAAGGTATCGGCGTACTATTTAGCAGGCTAGAGTCTCGTTCGTTATCGGAATTAACCAGACAAATCGCTCCAATTATCCGATTGAGATTATTTGCATTGTTGCTTGCGGTGTCAAAATCGGGCTCAACTAACCTGATTAGCGCTTTCAGATTGATTCGGCTCTTCATAGACACTCATTTGGTAATCATAAGTCGAATGAGATTGTTTCTTCTGTAAATAATTGACAAGTGCGTGCCAAATGAAAGTGAAGTCAATTCATTAAGCTCCTTAATTATCTTGCAATCATTATGCTACGAGTTGCTCGTATAACATAAAAATATTGATAAAAAAGCGGAATGTAACTTCATTTAATACATACGCTAACTTTATCTGCCATTTGATAAGCGTTAGCTGAGAAGATTTCTTTCTGTACTTGAGTTCTCCTCAAAACATCGTCCTGAGCTTCATTGCTGCGGACACTTGGCGGCTAAAATGAAAAAAAAAATCGAAAGTTCAGCCGTTAAGTATTTTTACTGAGTTTCAAGAACTACACAAAGGGTCATCCTTTCAAAAGACTGTTTCATTGTGAGGCGCTCAGCTAATGAGGGCCAACTGCCAAAAAGTGCATTCAGTCAAAACTCACTGAAAGTAACTACTGTACCTTTCTCTCGAAGCAGCCAAGGGAATCTTTTCCTGGAATTATCGTGCAAGATTAGTAAGTTTGTGGCTCTAATAGAAGCACAGTTAAGGTCTCGGAGGATGACCACAGTGTCACGTTGCGCCATCCCCACCACCTGCTCCGAGAGCTGCTCGAAGAAGGCCTGAGCCTCATCGGGACGGGTGGCAGGGGGCGCGTACGCGCAGAACAGGCGAGCGTTCCGGCCGCAAAGCCGGACGTCGATCCGAAGCAGCCGACCAGACAGGGAGACACAGCGACAGCTCTGCTGCAGCCTCGGTGCGATCAGCGCTCCAACTTTTCCACGGCCCCGCTCGTCCGCTGAGCTGAACCAGACAGTCCAACCGGCGCCTAGGTCTTCACAGTGAAGCCCAGGGTCGGCCTTGATAGACACCTCCTGCAGCGCGATAACGTCACAGCTGAGGTCGAGCGCTAGCTTCTCCAACAGCCCTTTTCGCCAGTCGGCCTTGAGGGTGCGACAGTTCAGCGTCCCGACCCGAAGCGTGCCCTGTGGTACGGCTGGGCTCGATGACATTGAGCCTCATGGTCCCCGGCACCACCCGGAGGATCCAGTTGGGACAATGCGGCAGCTCGGCGGGCGGCGCCATGTTGCCGACCTCGCCAGTTGCGCTCGTTCGAGCCGCCGATGCGCGCTCCGCTGCCCACGCTTGGTCCTGTCGCTTTTGGCCGCTGCAGCAGTTAAGCGCGGCTCCTCCGTTCCAACCAAAGGAGGCGCGGCGTTTATTTGCACCTCAGTGTAAATCAGATTTAAGCTCCCTATATATAATCAGTAAGCATTCGCTTTGGTACTCAGACTTACCCAAACGCCTTGCTAAGAAATAATTCCATTATTTTAGATTAAGATCAATCAATTTTAGATAGATTAAGCTGTAAATACAGCCGTATTTTAGGCTTCAAGACTTACTGGTTTTAGGCTAGATTGAATCATTTTGTAATTATGGATTATAAAAGAATTTAAAGAAGATTATAAATATTAACAAGTACTCTTAGTTTATCAAAATTGTTGTTGTTAAGTATTCTAAAGAAGTGTTCTCGAATCGTAGATCAGAATACCCCTGTTCCAATGGAGCACAGCGTATCAATAGGGGATTTTAGGACACTCGCCTTCAGTTGCTCTTATGGCTCACTAATCAATTTTATTCTCAACAGCTAAAAAGTGGAATCTGAAAATTTTTTTGCCTGTGTTGCATCAATATTGGGAACGTAAAATAGTAGGTAGTACTAGTAGGTTGATATTACTTGATGAAACTAGGCCTTTAAATCAGGAACGCTTTTTAGAGCATATTTTATCCAGCATGGGGGCAGTACCGGTACGATGGATTCAGGGTTGGCAGACTGAACATTCGTCATCAAATTTTATACTTTTGTGTTTATTTTATCATTCAATTAAACGTTTATTTTACTTACCTAAAGTAGCTCTTAATATACTAGTGATTAGTGATTACTTTGATAAAGGCATTTATAAATCACGCACTTTTTACGAGTTGTTAAAATTTAAAGATTTGAATTGAGCGCATGACTAAGTCTTGAGCGGACAATGTTGTAGATTTTACCATATTTTATAAATAATTTTTAAGGTAATGGCTTTTTTATCAAGCCTTAACCAGCAGTAAACAGACCGTTGTGTGTGTAAAAGTTGCGTGTTAGGTGACCCTTCAATGCCCCGAGGCCTCAGGGACAACAGCGGCCATCAGAGGCACTAGCTATTGGTTCGCTGCAGTCTAGCGTCCACCGTTGGACAGAGTCTGTGCCTGCTGCGTCCGTTGGCTCGGTGTCAGATCCGGGATCTCGGCATAGGCGGACTCTTCGACAGCAGCTGGGGTGTCACCAGAGACACCTGCTGCTGATGCGTGTTGCTACACCAAGCGGGTAAGTGAGTAACGGTTTTTACGAATTTAAGATAAGCTGCTGTGAAGACAAGAATGACAAGCAGAGACAAAAAGCAAACCTCGTTGACCGTTTCATAGGCCAATGTGGGTTCTTCGTCGTTAGCTGCATCATAGCCAGCCATTATCTCATAAGGATGAGCAGCAGATGAGGTCTGAAATGAAAAAAATTTTCTCTATCATGCGTAACTAATTAATGTACGTTTAAAATATCATTAAGAAGCTGCATTGTACTTTGTCAATCTGATTTTTGTGCATAAGTTAATAAAAATGATGTAACATCGCATTAGAGAAGTTCGCTGAGCTCTTTGGTCTTTTTGACTACAGCTTAAACTAGTAAAATGCAACCAATTAGTAAATATATAATAAATTTGTTAAAATATCATGCTAGCATAATGTAACGAGCTAAATGTTTCTCACTGGCAGTCTATCCGCAGTCAAGTAAGCGTGATCTTCGAGCTGATTCCGGGTGTTATTTGCGAGTCCCGGTGCTGGACTAGATTCTGGACCCTGAGATGGGTGATTCTGTTTATTTTACTCAGGAGAATGAGACGATACTTTATATCATATATTTAGGTTTTAGAATTTCTAGGCACAGACAATGACCAAAAATTACTTTGCGAAGCCGTCTGTACAGCAGGAGGTACGAGAGTACTGTTAGTACTACTCCAACTGTAAAGCTTCCCAAAGCGATAATTACCGCAATGTGAATATGGATTGAACCTGAAATGACAAATGAGACCAAATTTTCTAATTAATCAAGAAAGTTCTGTGCTTTGTAAAATAAAGCTTGTTAACACAATAATTAAAATATAAGAGACGATTGCATTACCGGACGATAATTCTGTAGGTGCGTAGCTTAAAAACCACACGAAAATGAAAAGAACCGTAAGGATATCATCACTCATAACCTTCTTGTAGCTCACCTTCTTCATCGGAGCACGTGTTCCCTGAATAGCCTGCTGGGCATTTGCACTCGAACTTGTTCCACAAATCGATGCACCGGCCCGAGTTCTGACACACGCTCGTCAAAGTGCCATCTGAAGCTACCGATTGGCACACCTTGTCCCCTTGGCAACCAATTGAAGGTGGTAAAAATGAATCTTTATGAGTTAAAGCATTTGACCAGGCAAATCCTGGCGTGCCTTCAGGCAGGGACCTATTGGATAGTGGTGCCAAGTAGCCATTGAGTCGAATTTCGTTTAGGCAGCCCTTGAACCCGCTGCCCCCAAGAGTAACTGTTGCATCGGAGTCCAGCATCAGTGAGGCCTCAATGAGAGCTTTGCTGCGAGCTGCAGCAATTCCATCAGTGTCCGATGAAACACTGAGAGCCAGCGGTGAACCCTTTGAACAGCTGATGCTAAAAGTGAACGGATTTCCAGTTGCTATGGAAACGTTTAATGAAGCCGTTTGATTGTCGAGTGACAGCTGGAGACGGCCAGCATAGCAGGTGACTGACAGCTGGCGACCGTCCCTGCTGGACACCGACAGCAGGACAAAGTTGAGCTCTCGAGTGCGAACCCAACCGGTGACGGTTGTCAAGGACTCGTTCAGGCCAAACGACGACAAGCTGAGCTTTGAGGACGTCGAGGAGTGGAAGGTCGCAGCTGCGCGGCCTGAAAGCATGAAAAAAGTTTCGAATTGATGACATTTTTTGAACGAATGTGATTTAGTGTATAACTAGCTACTTCTTCATGCTAATGACAGCCTGTATAACACTGTTTCTCCAGCCCATCTCTTTTAAGCTTGACCTTCGACGGAGCAGCCAGTATTGCATAATCCGGGCCTAATCTTAATAGAAATTGCATTTGAGGTAAGCAAACGCTGAGCACAACTGATCAGATAACTGGCAGCTTTCCACTCAATCAAGCCTACACAACTGCTTCAAATTTGCTCAGCAATCATAGAAAGCTTGACACTTTTCGCTGCGGAAGCATGGGGCTGTTTTATCTTACGGAGTTTTGGGTCCTGGGACCACATCCTGTTTGAACGAATAAACTTTAAATGTTGTAAGTATACTCTGCAGGTCAAACCGCATACTGATAGTAATGGCGAAAGATCAGAACTGGGAAAATTACCCCCACTGTAAAGTATTCAAAGGAAATGCATTAAATCTAGCTAGATGTCCATACTCTTTGATGGGATCGATGGATTTGCAGATAAAATCGATAAAAGCCAGCATCCAATTGGTGTGGGAAATGTAATATTAACGATAAGAATAATAATTGTGTTATTAATATTAGTAACAATAATAATAATAGTAATGTTCATCGTTGCCATTCTCATGGAATGATAATTTCTTGCCTTACCTTGAAATGGCATTGTTTTTAACAATTGTGCTTGTGGCTTGGCTTCATTCAAGCATTTATTAGTGGTGGTGCATTATGCAAAATCAAAATGTAAAAATAATATAAATCCAAAGGATGATAGTGCATCCGAATTACGCAACATGAAAAATAAGCGACACGCCACTCACACTCGTAACCGCTAGGCTCAAGATTGATGCACTGGGTGCCACTTGGGCAATCTTCGGATCCTGGGATGCAGCGGTCTGTGATGGAACATGTGCCACCGCGCCAGCCAACAGGGCAGCTGCATCTAAAATGTTTAGTAAACGCTCTCGAGCTGTTGGTTGAACCAGCACATTAAGGACACCCTTATTCATTCATATTCCCCTGAATCAATTAACACACCTTTAAAGCGCGCGCTCGAACATTCTTCACCTAACAAGCAATTCCCCTTCCTGCCAATTATTAACGCACTTTCATCAAGCAAGCAAGCCCCATCAGCATAACCCAATTCACCTTTGCATGAATTTCTCTGCACTTCAACAGTGGAAAAACTAACCCTAGCAGTTTTTCAGCGCCTCTTTAGCACACTGAGGAGTATTCAAAGATTTAAGTGGCTTCGCCACTCGTGAAAAATAAATCATTGTCAAATTCGACAACCATATAGACAACCAACCATTGCGAAAATAGAATCCCGAAAAGCAATCTAAAATCCCGCAACCGGAACATTATCTCGGAAAGCGCAATATCTGTGCTTTACTATAATAATAAAATCCCGTAGTTGCACTGATGGCTTACATGAGATAAAACATGCCTTTTGCCAGAGCTACTTCCATAAATCCCTCAAAAAGCACGTTTAATCTTTTTACATGATAATAATATATTAAATCCCAGGCTTGGCATTCAACGGCATTAAATGACCTGGCCAACAAACGAATAAATGGCCAGGTGAATAAATGAAAATACGCTAAGTAGATAGTCAACTGGCCCGGGATTCGATTATTCGCAGTAGACAGACAGTACAAATGGCACGTCTTCCAAAGGTTGCGCACTTGCTGGAAGCAGCTTTTTCATTCATAACTTTGACTCCTGTGGCTAGATTGAAAAATCTTAGATATTAGAAATAGAAGAAACCTACTGCCATCAATTTGTGCGAAATCATGAAAATTTGATCTTCACTGCCTGAGTTACAGCAAAAATAAAAATACTTTTGGGACACCCACTCTTAGTATCCAAGCCAACCATGGGCTGTTGTTTGCACCTCAGGTTGTCCAGGACCTAATAAAACTAGAAAATTGATCGTATACTCCCTAGATGGGCAAATTTGTGTCTTTGGGCGCGACCATTTCTTGAAAATTTTAGCGAAAACCGTCTGGCGTCTACTTTTAGCTTTAGCGGTGATATGTGGTATATATTTTGCACAATTTTCTCGCACCCAAAAACTAATTTTGATGCTACTCAGCTACTGAACTTAGATTTTTGGTGACCTTTTTTGGCTTAAGTAATATTTTACAGCTTTCTTCAGGGTCAAATTATTATCACAGTTTGAATAGAGAGTGGCCTATGAGTTTATCAAAGGAAAATACAATCTATGGGTCAGAGCGTCGCTGTACTTTGTCAGGTCGCTTGAGACATAAGATCTGTCAGATCCTAAAATACTGCTTTCGGGTCTGAACGCATGCTGAGATACGCTGGGACTATTCTACTTTGTATTATCGATAAGGCCTAGAGTCATTGTAGCAATTCGCACATTTAGCGTAAAATCATTTCATCAACGATTGAATTGCGATTAATAGGCAGCCAAGTATATTCCTGACATTCAGTTTTATTTTGCAGCTGCCACTGAAAATGGTTTATTAATCAGCAACAAAAAACGCGATTTCACTTACACAAAAGAGTTGTAAAAAATGTTGCTGCAAGCGGCGCCATGCAGACACGGCCTCCAAATGCCGCAAGCGTCTTCGTTGACGACACCGAGGACCACAAAACTTGACTCCGTTGCAGCCAAGGATCTCGGCAAACTGGCGGTGTAGTCCAGCACTTCAGAGCCAAGTAACAGAGGCATGAAGCGGTTAACCCTGACAGCAGAAATGACGCCTCTGAAAGCGGTGGTTCCTGTTGCTAACAGGGAAGCAAAGTCAGGCGAAGGCACTGATCGTTTTGACCTGCTAAAACCGACTGTGGCCACCGGCTGCGGCACTGGAGCTCCCGGGGCGCCGTTGAAGCCACCGATGATGAGCCGACCTGTCAGCGGTGACAGCGGGCTCGCGCTGCTCAGCGATGTCGACCTGACAGCCGATGCCACCGTCAATGACATTTGGCGACCAGATATCGAGACAGAGATCCTCACGAAGACGAAGCTGCCCGTGGCCACCGAGTCTGGAGACGTCATGGCTGCGATCTGGGAGCCGTTGCTGTAGAGTAACTGGGCGACCAGATGGCCTATTGTGTTGATCTGCGTACGTGTTGTAATGAGGTTTTGTGAAGGAGTCTTGATAAAAGTGTTTTGCTATCGCAGTACAGTCCTTTTAGATCATAAAACAGACTAAACGAGTAAAAAGAAGCATTTCGTTCTTCGGTAATACAGATTATTAACGCATGAAATTTGGCTTTGAACTACCCTTTTTGACTGATGCCCTCCGTACGGTCATTTACGCCCATCTAAACCCCTTACCGTGACAAGCAATCTTGGAGTCGTCGCCGAGTTGCTCGGATCGCCCAGACCCATTGTCCAGACCCATTGTGTTTATTTATAACAATTTTTTGAAAAATCCCAAGGCTTTTTAGTCTTGATAAAAGTCTTTTGCTATCGCGGAACCAGTCAGGAACCATAAATTGACAACGCGAGTCAAATGGAGAGTTTTTAACTTGTAAAATCGATTATAATCCTGTACCTTCCTATCCGCAACAAAAAGTTTTTACCCAGTAGTTCGGGCCTATCTAAAGCTCTCACCGTAACCAGCAGTCTCGAAGTGGTCGCCGAGTCGCTCGGGTCGCCCAGAAGCAGCAGAAAGGCTCCGCGAGACAAAGTCACCAGCCTCAGCTCAATCGTCCACGAGTCTCCGCCGTACACGCTTGACACACCCGGTACGGACGCGAAGCTCGCTGACGACGCGTTGCCGCCCACGCCGAGCGAGAACGACGGCAGCTCGACGGAGCAGCTCCGACCGCCGAAGCCCGCCAAGCACTCGCACACAAAGTCGTTCCACACATCCACACACACCGAGCTCGTCTTTGCTTCACAAGGCGACGGGCTGGCGCACTGCTCCGACCGACTGCAGACTCCCCAGGTCGCGTTGCCCGACTCCACCGAGGTCTCCGTTGCTACGAACGTCGAGCTGTTTGTCACGAGCCGCAGGTCCCTCACGCAGCCGCGGAAGCCGCCGCGACCGTCGATGGCCGACCCTCTGTCGCCGCCGACATCGACAGACACTCGGCCTGGCCTGAACGAGTCCGACAGACACTCTATCGTCTGTGCTCGAGACAGGCTCCCTCCTGACTCACTGCGAGTCAGTGTCGCACTGCCATTGGTCAGCGACACCGACAGCGTCAGCCAATCGGTAGAGACCAAGCTGTCACTGATTGGCCAAGCGACCCGACCAATCACAGACGATGAGGCATTGAAGAACAAGAGCACGAGGCTGGAGTTGTGAGCGCCGACTCGGACGAGGCCCCAGCGAGACGACAGGCGGAGCAGATCGAACTGAGCGAGGCTCGTGCGGAACGAGAGCTCGAAGATCCAGTCACCCGAGCTGCCTGCTGAGTCACTGCCCGATGAGGCGCTAAAACTGGACGCTCCGCTTAGCGATGCGAGGGTCGTCAGGTTGCACTGCGGCCCCCACCACCCAGGCCTGCAGGTGCACCGATAAGAATGGATTTGTGTGGGCAGCTCCTGTTCCAGAGTCGGCCGACAAGTCGCGTTGTTCTGGCAGGGGCTCGAGTCGCAGCCAGTCAGCCTGACGCTGCAGTTCTTGCCTCCGAAGGCGGCGGGGCAGCCGCTGCAGGCGTAGTCGGCTACCAGGTCCTCGCACTTGGCTCCGTTCTGGCACGGCTGGCCGAACAGCTCGCACTCGTTGATGTCCACCGAGCAGGTCGGGCCCTCATAGCCGGGCAGGCAGTGGCAGGTGAATGAGGCCAGGCCGTCCGTGCAGGCGGAGGCGTGAGCGCACACGCTGCGGTTGGTGCCGGGAACCAGGCAGTCGTTCGGTTTGACCTCGCAGGTGTCTGTATGGGTACCTGAAGCAATAGGAATTTGTCTATTTGGATTTGGAGTTTGACAATGATTTATTTTTCATGAGTGGGAAGTCACGAGTGACGAAAATAATCATTGTCTCATTGTCAGATTAATTTTTAATAAAATTTTTTGAATTCAGCCGATTATTGAATTGACGAAAAAACATTAGAATCAATTTTAAAATAAAGTTACGCACGAGTTAATTTGATTTATAAAGTTATTACGCAAAGAGCATCTTCCAAGCCCAAAGAACTTTTGGGGTCCTTGAACTTTCATGGAGTTACTGAGCAAAAAGAAATTTTGTACCCTTTCTGAAGATTTTTCTGTATCTACTAGCTACCGTTAAACTAAAAATGCACCTCATTTTCTACTTCAACATAGCACTTTATGCACGTTTGATTTTCGTAGGGAATTTTGGGTTTTACTGTCCGCTGCGTCTCACGTGCTAATTTGTGACTGCTAAGTCGCAATCCCGCTATGATTCTCCTATAGCCTTGATCAGCTAGATTCTCTACGTACTTTTCTGGCCGATACGATGTTTTGAAAGTGTCATAGAAATGACTTAGTTTAGACGATTTCTGCATTCTTTGCTTTCCATTAAGTGTTCGGGAGGCAGGTGGTTTGATTGGTCGCTGACTCGCGGTATATTTATTTAAATCTACCTTATTTACAATTACTGTGCAACCAGAGGCACGATGGAAGTCAACAACGCCATTCCACCGCAGCAGGACGAATAAGAAGATGATCGCGCGCTGCGTTTGGAGAAGCTGCGCTTTGAGAAATCCAGAAGAAAGGCAGCGCTAACTCGGTGCAAGAGCAAGCTATCATGGCTGCTACAGAAACGCGCTTCTGACGATGAAGTCCAAGAAGCCTTCGATAACCTGTCGGATCTGCATGATCAAGTCAGCACCATTCAGGAACAGCTTTACGAAGGCCACGTGAGCACAAAGGACGACGAGAGGCGACAGCGGCTGCTCGACGAGATGGAGGAGATGGAGCGCGACTACCAGGCTGCGATTTAACGCGTCGAATCTGCCAGGGGCCGTCAAGCGCAACGCGAACAAGAAGCGCCGCTTGCTGCGAGGGCAAGTGCCGAAGACGCTGCTGCAAACCAAGACGAAGCAGCTGGTGAGTTAGATAGACTTTCTGTTAGCGCTGCGTCCAGCAATGCGTCGCACCCCAAGGAGATCTCCAAGGACCTGTGGAAGATGTTAAAGCGTGTTGAAATCCCAACGTTCAGGGGAGACAAGCAGAGTTAAGAGAACTGGAAGGCAGCTTTTGTGGCGTGCATTGATAGCGCCCCCGCTACGCCCGAGTTTAAGCTGCTGCAACTCAGGCTGTACCTACAAGGCGAGGCATTGAAGGTCATTGAGCACTTGGGGCACTCAGGGACGGCATATGAGGCGGCCAAGGAAAGACTTGATAGAGAGTTCGGTGGAAAACGCCGGCAACTCGCCTTACACTTGGAGGAGTTGGATAACTTTCCTGCTGTGCGCTGCAGAAACACGAAAGATCTGAAAAGTTTTGCAAATTTGCTGGATATAGCCGTAATTAATTTAGAAGAGGCTGGAAAGGACACTGAGCTGCAAGATGGAATGCTGTATGTCAGACTGCAGAAGAAATTTCTGCAGTCTGCAGAAATTGGTTTGATTTCTCCATTTGTCGTGCAAGCAAAAATTTTGATGCAGGAGCTGTGGCAGTGTGGTCTTGATTGGGACGAAACGCTGAATGCGGACCTCTTAGCGAGAGCGAGCGATTGGTGCAGAGACCTGAGACACCTGAGTGAGATCCGACTACCGAGGGCGCTGGAAGAGGCAGAGGCAGAAAATTGCAGCCTGCACGTGTTTGTGGATGCGTCGGAGAAAGCGTACGGCGCTGTGTCCTACTGGAGAAGTGAAACAGCTAACGGCGATAGGTCAGTTCGGCTTGTTACCTCGAAGACACGGGTTGCTCCAATCACAACCATGAGCACGCCGAGATTAGAGCTTATGGCTGCAGTCCTGGGAGTGCAACTGGCAAGTAAGGTGGCGAAGGCGCTGCAGGTGCAGCTGAACGACGCAGTTTTCTGGTCCGACAGCGTGAACGTGCTGTATTGGGTTCGAGGACGAGGCAGACTGTTCAAGTCCTTCGTGGCGTCTCGAATAGGCGAGATTCAAGTTGCAACAGAGCCGAATCAGTGGAGACACGTGCCGACGGACGTGAATCCTGCCGACCTTCTTTCTCGAGGACTGTCAATCAAAGCCTTGGCAGTCAGCCAGCTGTGGTGGCATGGACCGCCTTTTCTTCTAGAAGATGTAGCAAACTGGCCGGAGAACAAAGTGCACGTTCCAGAGAATTCGGAAGAGAGGCGCACAAGCAAGAACACCATTGAGCAATCATCGTCTGGTGCAGGCCATAGATCGTACATCACCCGACCGCACGACGAAGTCGACACTCGACTACGCCCAGAGTGTTTCTCCAGCTGGATCAGAGCGGTTCGTATCCACGCTTGGGTGGCCAGGTTCGTCAACAATTGTCGTTTGATGAAGGAGCACAGAGAGACGGGCGAATTGTCAACTGCAGAGATAGAAGCAGCCGAGTTCAAGATCATTCAGCAGGCTCAGCAAGAAGCGTTTAGTGACGAACTCGACTGTTTGCGGACAGGAAAGCAGTTGCCGTGCCGCAGTCCGATCATCAGCCTGAACCCGAAACTTGACGGCAACGACCTGCTGCGCGCTGACGGGAGGCTGAAATTCGCCGATGTGCTGCCGTACAGCGCCCGCTTTCCTATCATCCTCCCGAGATCGCACCGCGTGACTGAGCTCATTGTGAAACATCACCACGAAAAAGTGCAGCATCTGGGCACCAATCAAACGCTGGTGGCGCTGTCAAATCGGTTTTGGGTCGTCGCTGCTCGAGAGGCCATCAAGTCGTGGGAGGCGAAGTGCGCAGAGTGTCGCAGACGGAAAGCGCGGCCAGCGAACCAGATCATGGCGCCGCTGCCGTCCTGTCGATTCCAGGAGCCGTTTCGCGCGTTTGCTCGAGTTGCCGTGGACTTCGCCGGTCCGTTCATCACCAAGCAGGGTCGCAGGGTCGTGGAAAGGCTCGGCAGAAGAGATACTTGTCGTTGTTTACCTGCCTAGCGACACGAGCCGTCCATCTGGAAGTGGCGTTTGGTCTAGACACCGATTCGTTTCTACGGGCCCTGCACCGGATGACGAGTCGGCGCGGACAGCCAATCGAAGTGTTTTCGGACAACGGCACAAAGTTCGTCGGAGCGGTGCGCGAACTTCAGGAACTGGTCAAAGCGTTGGACACCAAGAAGCTGCAGCAACAGACAGCCTACCAGCAGATGCGATGGCACTTCAATCCTCCCGCTGCCCCGCACTTCGGCGGCGCGAATGAAATAATGATAAAGGCGCCAAAGAAGGCTATTTGGAAGGGGGCGGACGTCACGGACGAGGAGTTGCTGAGTGCCGTTGCTGGAGCGGAAGCGCTGTTAAATTCGAGACCACTGACCTATCAATCGGCCCATCCGAGCGACGACGTTCCGCTGACGCCAAACCACTTCCTCATCGGTCAAGGCGGTGGGCAGTTTGCTCCGGAGGTGGACGTGGACATCGCGCGCAGCCCTTCAAGAAGATGGCGACACGTACAGCAGCTGGTGTCGCAGGTCTGGCGGCGGTGGTTGCGCGAGCGGCTGCCGGGGCTCGCGCCGCGCAGCAAGTGGCGTCGAGAGCTTCCTGATTTACAGCCCGGAGACGTGGCGCTGCTCGTGAGTCCGGACTCGCCTCGAGGTCATTGGCCGCTGGCTCGCGTGTTGGAGACGACTCGCGGCCCCGACGGTCACGTGAGAGTCGCCACGATCCGAGTCGGTGACCGCACAATGACGCGACCAATAACTAAGTTGTGCCCGATTTCAGCTGGCTGAAGTTTTTCTTGAACTGAGATGTGGAGAATCGTTGGGCTGTCAGTTGAGTGCGAGATTGCAGTCTATTGTGAGTCGTATTGTTTATTGTTCCGTACGTTGTTTTTGTTTTTTGCTTCGCGGTGTGTGTTTTTTTTGTTTTTTTTGTTTTAGGCTGCGGTGTTGTTTCTCCTTAGAGCGTTGCATGTCGGTTTAATTTTTATTTTTGGCATGCTGTTTAGGTAAGGTAGCGTTAAGATGCGCTTTCTAAATAGTTTTTTTTTGCGTTGGTCAGCCTTTTTGCTGTTTCGAATTGTTCGTTTGCAACTCTAGAGTAGGAACGTATCATGCGTGTAAGCGGATTACTGCGTGAGTGGAGCGTTGCGTAGGTTTTTTTGTTTCAGGTGTGACGCGTACTGGCTGTTTTAGAGTTGAGCGTTGGTTACGAGGTTGGAGTAGACTTGAGATTTAATTAAAATCCATCATTTCATTCAAATGTCAGTTATTTTTTTCCAGATAACAAGTGTTCGGACTATTTTGGTGACGGTATTTCATTTGTTTGCTCTAGTTTTCAGTTGAAGAAAATCGCGTCATTAATATTCATTTGCGAATTTTTTGATCCATATTTGTTATAATCCTTTGTTCCGCATCCCACGCGCACGTATGCTCGTACTCTAAGTAATTGCGCCGGTAGGTGTTAGCATTGTTTGTCGTTAGGTTTAGTTCCGCGCAGGTTGCTGTTGATTCGACGTTCGTTCAAAGATTCTGTCATCGAGTAGCTTTTGTCATTGTGATGTCAAGGTGGGGGGAATGTTCGGGAGGCAGGTGGTTTGATTTGTCGCTGACTCGCGGTATATTTATTTAAATCTACCTTATTTACAATTAGGATTTCGCAGTTTTATTTACTCGCAATTCCAATATTACAGTAGACTGCGTCAGCTGTCAGTTTGGTTATAACTGATTCTGGAAGATGTTGAAGGGAAGCCCAGTACCGAACGCTCCAACTTTGGATGTTGTATAACAATGGGAATCGGCCAAGTTCTGAGCAAGCGCCAATGTTATCTGTGTTGGAACCCGCCTTGACAGCACCCAGCATTTAGCCTTTTAATTAGAGTTCGGTCCCAAGGTACAATTTTTTCCACGCTTTGGAGGCGTAAAAAACAATTTTTCGATCATTGCTGCAAAATAAAGCTTGAGATGGGCTAAATCGGATTGCTCTGTGGGATTCTAACGTTCTCAAGAAGAAAGTGGGGTAGCCACAAAGTTTACTTGTTTAGGTTAGACCCCATTATTTGCAGTCATCGATGTTGATAGGCTTCAAGATGAGGTCTTAGAACCCGTAAAATTGGGTTTAACCTAAACAATAAGTAAACATAATTTAGGCTTACTGCATAATAATAGCGGAAGAGTTAATCAGAGGGAATAAATTTCAGATTATTTTATGCATTTTATTGGTATAGTTTTTATTTTCACTCTTGTAGCTAAATTATTGCGCAATTTTTAAGGTCTTTTTCAGTTTTGCATTCTTAAAACAGTCTTAGTGATTGTTGTTAAAAACGATTACTGAAGTTCACAGGTAAGGTTAATTTTTATGAAAATGTTACCCTTGCTCACGGATAAAAATGCAGCAAAAGCATCTTTAACACAGAGGAGTACAAGCGTTTCTTAATATTGCTTCTTATTATTGCTTAAACGCTAAAAATGGCTAGCCTCACACGGCTAAACGTGGAATCGAACCCTCGCTCGCAGACCGAAACCGGTTTGTGGTTTGTTTGCCTTCTTCAGACGGGCATAGCCACTCCCGGTCCGTTCCAACCTCTAGTCCGTGTGAACAAACTTCTATTTACACTAAGCCTATTAAGCGACACTTTCAGGGGACATATGGGAGACTTTATTGTCAATTTGTTCCCTTCCTAATCTTAGTTAATGATCTGTCACAGCCAGGGTAACTCACTAGTAAACCCGTCATCTATGTGCTTACCGCGGGGACACAGGCACACGAAGCCGGCAGCCAGCGAGTAGCTGAACGAGCCGTTGAAGGGCGGCGGCAGACTCGGCTTTCCATAGTTGCCTCTGTTGCTGCGCTCCAGACACGTCCCGTTGTGCTGGCACTTGTGCGGCGTGCAGTCCGGAATGTCACTGGAGCAGTTTTTACCGTAGTAACCATCGTAACAATGGCAGTGATAGTCCTTGACGAGATCCTGACAAGTAGCCCCGTTTCTGCAGGGACTCGGCAGGCAGTCATCGATGTTGACCTCGCATCTGGTTCCATTGAATCCCGTGCCTGAGCAGTCGCATGAGTACCTGGGTTGTTGAGGAAATACATCCTACTTAAAATAAGCTTAATTTTTCGAAAAAAAATTATGAAGCAAGAAGTAACGCACGAAGCGATTCCATCGAGACACCTGCCACCATTGAGACAGGCTCCGGCAAAGCAATCGTTGGTGTTGATGTTGCAGGAGCCGCCCTCCCAGCCGGTGTGGCAGACACATGAGTAGGTGGTCGGACTTGTCTGTTGGCACCAGCCGTTGCCGCAAAGGTGACTGGCACACATGCAGCTGGGTCCTAAAGTTCAAATTAAAAATTTTTAGGGCTATTTAAGAGACACAAACACGAGGTTTTTTCTGATCAGAAGCAGCTACTGAGCGCGCATGAAGCACTTTAGAAGAAGTAATTCACTTCCTGAGTATTAGTGGGAACTTTCTAAAAAATCAATATTGGGACTGAATTAATGCTCGGGGACGAGTGGCTCGGCGGTCTAGCGCGGCTGCCTTGCCTTGCTGCGATCATTTTCCGGAGCTTCGTGATGACCAGCGGCTTTAGATGGATGGGCACCGGCCGCGCTTCGAAGTAGCTTGGCCTTCAGCAGGAAGCGCGCCTTGAAGCCGTGCAGCCTCTCGGGCGGCCCCTGAGCTTCGCTACAGTGGTTGAGCGACACCGCGTCCAGGTCGAAACGCAGCAGATCGGTGCCGAGCAGGCCGTGCGTCTTGTTGCAGGCAGCCACGGTGACTTCCACACACGCAATGGGGTCATCCAACTCGACAGCTGCCGTGAAGGACCCGAGGGTTTTAATGACGGAGCCGTCGAACTGGCGAAGATTTCGGCTGCACTTCCGTAGCTTCGGTTCGCCGAGCTGTTGCCAAAAATTCCGGGGGATGATGCTGGCGTCGGACCCCGAGTCCAGCTGCATGTCGAGCTTGTGGCCATCGATCAGCGGTCTTGAGGCTACTGGTTCTGTCGTTCCGGGTGCTGCCGACTGAGAAGACCGGGCCTTCGTTCGCAGCCTCAGCGTCTTCGACTTCATGCGCTGTCCTGGGGGCCGATCTGCACACCAAAGCGAAGTGGTTGCGCTTGTGGCACTTGCTGCAGGCCTTGCCTCAGGCTGGGCAACGGCCGTGTGGATGCTGCAGGCCGCAGTTGCTGCATGCTGACCGGACATCGCGTCGGTTCTTGTTGATGCTGGCGATGGATGCCGGCTCCGGGGCCGCCGCCTCTGCCGATGACTTCTGCACGGCTGCGCCGCTGTACTGCTGTATCAGCTCGAGTTGCTGGACGAATTCGACGCTTTGGTCAAGCGGCACCGACTCCGACGAGGCCTGAATGTGCTCGAGAATCCGGTTGCGGTGCTGCCCGCTGTGCAGCCCGCTCACGAGCATTGTCTGGATGAGCTCATCCTCAGCCGTTTGGTGACAGCCCGTCTCGTTCAGCTTGTCGAACTCGCAGAAACGGGCAGCGTCTCGTAGTCTCTGGGCGAAAGCCTGCACTGACTCGGCTGGCTCCTGGTGCATGGACATGAACCTCGACCTCTCGGCGATGACGAGCTTCTTCTTCGGACGCATCTTTTCCATAATGAGCTTGCTGATGTCGGCGAAGTCCATGGCCTCCAGTTCCTTTGGCTTGGCCATCACACTGACGACACGAACTGCATGTACGCCTGCCTTGGCTAGAAATAGGTCGGTGACTTGACGCTCCTCCGCCGTGTCTTGGAGCTTCTTGCTGCGGCTGAGAGCAGCGAAGCTTCGCAACCAAGCTTCTGTCATGGCGGGGTCGTCGAGGGGCAGGTCGTCTGCTCGCGACGCCATTGTCGTGCCGTAGAAAGGAACGAGTGCTAGCAAGGAAAGCTTGTTTAGTGGAGAAATCAACAAGGTGTATTTCGGCATTCATTAGGCATAAATGAATATATAGGCATGAATATAAGTGTGCGCGTCTAACAACGTGCTGCAATGTCCATTCTGATACGTACAGTATTGGATGAGTGCAGATTAAAGTAAGAGAGAAAAAAAGTCTACGTGCGAAAGTCATAAGTGCGCACAGCTCATCGAGTGGCACGCAGCGAGACCGCGCAGCGCCACAGTTCTCTAGTCTGAACTGAGTTCGGTGAACGGCAATGGGAGTGGCAGAGGTATTCGAGCATTCTCAGTGCGCACCGATTCAACGTTGCTGTTGCCAAGGCAACGTGTGGATGCAACAGAAGCTCGTTGTGTCTAGCTGAAAATTTTCTCAACAGTTATCAGGGACTGGAGTAGTGCTGGGTGATAAGATTTTGGATTTTTAACAGCCTAAACTAAATCATCCGCGGATTTATATATGACAGTTTATCTGAATCAAAATTTAATTATGCTCCAAGTTTCGATGCTAGTTGCTAGTTTGTTAATTAGGATTCGGTTTATAAGACTTGACTTTAACGAGTTCTGCAAATGACACATTATTGAAGAAAATGTTTTGACTCTAATTTATTTGACTTTTCCCTTTTCTCACTTCGGATTAGCTGAACGAGTAACTTGGGAACTGCGTTGGGAATTCAACCAAATAAACCTACGAGTTGCTGCGCTAAGTTTTTAATGGTTGAATTCATAATCTGTGTTGCTAAGTTATTTCCATTGTTCGAGTTTATTGACTTTAGTTGATATTGTGTAGCGCAATGAATATCATAAAAGTAACTGGCAGGAGACTGTCTGAGCACTGTCAGAGGTTCAATAGTTCATTATTAAATTGTCTGCATCAAATAACTTGAATAAACGCACAATACTCCTGAAGCTGATCTCAGATAATCCATCTTAATTATTTTCACCCCGCTGAAACTAGCCTCGGGGAAAAGCGCAGGACATCCGGCCCCAGGTTAGGTCTATACTTTAATAGGCCTAGAAATGATCCCACTCCATAAAGACTCGTACTCCTGCCAGTTATATCTAAAATCCCATAAAATCCCCCAAAAATACAAGTTAAATACTTCTGAACCAGTAACATACAGTTTTGTAATCAGCTTAATGATATTCGGGCATTCAGAATTGAAGTGACGTGACAAACCTGTGTATCCATGATTGCAAACGCATCTGTAGCCATTAACACCGTATGTGGCCCAGCAGGTGCCTGCATTGTTGCAGTAATGTGACTCGCAGACATAATCACCAACACTTTGAGACGAAACTCTGATAGCTGCAAGAATCGCCATGAGAAGCCGTAGGACCCATTGCCGCCCCTGAAGGAGACGAAGTTTTGGGTTGAGAAAAAATCATTGAGACAGTGCTTCATGCTTGATTGTCAGTCTCCAAAACCAAAGCCAAATTTCTATAGTTTTAGGATCAAGTCTGTGTGATCCATTAAATCCAAACGTATGGACTCTACCATGTTAATTATTCACGCAGTTACTTTTTTACATGTTACACAGTCAGTTTGTTTTTTTAAATCAAGCGTATATTACGAGCTATTGGAGACCATCTCAAACTACGGGCGTTTGGTCGTCTTAAAATTTCTAATCTTTATTTAGTGTCTATGAATAATGTAAGAACAAAAAAATGCTTGCTTACCTCTGGCATTGTGTCGTCCTTTTGCTTTACCTTTCTGTATCAAATGTCGCTTATCATAGATGAAATATTGGTTTAGTATTGGAACAATCGATCGAGGCCTCTTTTCGCTATATTTCGTACAAAAGACAACAGACATATCTCCAAACCAAAGAGCTGTTCGCATCTACTCTATATTAGCTTGATGGAGAGGGACAGTTTCCATTGTGTTTTATCTCCGAGATTCTGCAGTGTGCAATGCAGCTAATGAGCTGCAGGTAAGAGAAACAGAGTCCTCAGTCTCTTGGAGTGTACAGTGTAAACGTGGCCCACAGATGCAACGGTATCATGTACCTTTGAATCTTTTAGTTATAAAAAACTTGCAGATAACTGATTTCTAAAATAATTATCTAATTATTAAGCCAAGAATGTGCGCAATTTAGGAAATAAATCAGTTAGGAATAGCCTCGCTAAGTACTTTAAATGCAGCATTGGCTTGGCAATATCGACTGGATGCCAAATAAGTAACAAAGATGCCTTTAGAAAAATTTTGCCCAGGTCTCCCCAGGTTCGAGTCCACCGTGCCTGGCAATATTTATTATAAGTGATAATAATCAGATTAGCTTAGCTTCGTAAAGGAGAGCATGAATCAATATTTTTAATTGCGTATTTGGTAATTATTTCGTAGCTACAGCTACGAGTGCCAGCTTGGCCCCTGTGTACTCAGTCTTACAGTTTCAACGTTATTAAACGAGTGCTTTCGAAGAGCGGTAGAAAAACTGAGCTCTGGTTGACTAAAAATGACACTTGAGACAAATGATCAATAATCGCAAAGCCATCTCACATCTGCGCTCATAGAAATAGCACAGGAACTCTTTCAATGAATTAAACTTAAGAGTTTTGGCACATGGTTTTTGCACACTTTTTCACCTTTAGAAGTATTTTTCTGTACAATCAAAATAACTTCCGAGATGTTGCCGCGCTCAAAGCCAAATAAACTTTGCGAGACAGCGACAAGGTAGAGAGATAGAGAGTAAACTGTACATTGTGTCAACATGCACAAAATGCGGTACTAGTATATGCAAACGCAGCACAAAAATAATGAAATTTACGCATTTTCTGAGGCAGGGACTCGGGGCTAAAAATACAATAAGACAGAGCGGCCTATATTTTCATCGCGCCATTGCCTTGCTCTCAAATTTATTGTTTTTACTGCGTTTGTGGCCGCAGCTCCGAGCGGAGGCTTCAATCAAAATATGTTTTCTTCCTGCACGAGGATGTTATTCAATTCCTTTCTCGCGTGTAAAGTATCACATTGGCTTAATAAATTATAGAAAAGATAGCAGGCCTTATCTGGGTCAAATATGTTGCTGAATGATTCATACGGCGCAATACCAATCCAATATACTACTAAATTAGTGTGTTCCATGAACGATGGATTCATAGTCCGAACGTGTCTTTGACGCCACTTTCAGATTCTGGTTATTACTAGCGTACAAGTCGAAAATCTCGCCTTCAGTTAAAGTTCTGTCCAATTGGGTTAGGTAGCTCAGAATTAGAATAACCCATATAATGTAAATTTTTTGTAGTGTTCAGCTCCTCTTCTCGGGGGTAGCCCGAGATTTGATTAATTTTGTTAAGTTGTCAATGTGTGACTGACTGAGGTGCTTAGCTCTTGGGGCCAGCGGCAACCAAACAAGAAAGGCTGAAGTTTTAAGGCGGACAGAATCGCCATGTACATGCACGCATATTTTAACAAATTGAGGATCGGTGAAGACGCTCAAGGAATATTCAGTGAACAAAAAATTTAGAGTAATTTAGAGTCACAGAAGCCTCACACCAGCAATTAAATTGGAGAAAATTTTGCTGTTTATATAAAAGCAAAAATAAAGAAATTTTCATCCTCATTTTAGCTAGAAATTTCACATTTCATAAGTAGTACAGGTGCTTACTGTTGTTTTAACAAAAATAAGGTGCAAAATACAGAAAGAGAGAGTCGATTTCAGGCTAAGGTAAAACTGACACGCTTTGTCATCTGCACCTAGAAGCCTGTCAGTCTTCAGGTCCGCCATTTGTTTATCAAATTTGTTATTAAATCACATTTGTGCAGGCCATCATCTGAGCCTCTCACAGTCTTCGTCTCGTTGGCTCGCTTTCTCATTCCTCATACGAGCGTACCTTATTCGGCTGCCAGCTGTGGGTTGACATTTGACGCCGATGCAGCGTCCTGAAGCAAGTAGTAAAATAATTCAACATTTTCATTGTTGCTTGCGGTGTCATAAGTGAGCTCAACTAACCTGATTAGCACTTTCAGAAGTATTGGGCTCTTCATAGACACTCATTTGGTCATAAGTCGAATCAGATTGTTTCTTCTGAAAATGAATGACAATTTTGTACCAATTGATAATAAAGAAATGTATTAAACTACTTTATTATCTTCTATTAATTATGCTATAACGCAAAAATGTTGATAAAAAAGCAGGATGTAACTCCTTTTCAAACATACGCTAACTTTATCCGCTGTTTGATAACTGTTGGCTGTGCAGGTATCTTTCTGTACTTGAGTTCTCCTCAAAACATCGTCCTGAGCTTCATCGCTGCGGACACTTGGCGGCTAAAATGAAAAAAAATGGAGAGTTTAGCCGTTAAGTATTTTTACTGAGTTTCGAGGACTGCACAAAGGGACAATTGCATCCTTTCAAGTGACTGTTTCCTCAGCTAATCAGGGCCAACTGCCAAAAAGTGCATTCAGTCAAAACTCATTGAAATTACAATAACTACTGTACCTTTCTCTCGAAGCAGCAAAGGGATATCTTTTCCTGGAATTATCGTGCTAGATTAGTAAGTTTGTGGCTCTGATTGAAGCAACAATACGCACCACTGTAAATGTATTTCAAGACTTACTTTTCGGTAGAAAATCAGCAGAATTACAAATACAAGAGCTGACAACAGAACTCCAAACAGGAAAGCTCCGATACACATTGCCGCAACTGTGGGGAAATTAATTTGCTACTTAATCTACGGTCGCCAAGTGATAAAAAATCAAAACCGTGCAATCCTTACCAATCTTAATCATCGCGTCGAAGTCAGGCAAGCACACGTGACCAGCAGCCGTTGAGTAGCTAAAAGGCCCGTTGAACGGCTCCGGTAGAGTCGGCCGTCAGTCCAACTTGATGAATTGGGTAAGGAGTCAAAACTCGCTGATGAAGCCTTACCTCCAACACCGAAGGAGAACGACGGCAGCTGAACGGAGCAGTTCTTGCCTCCGAAGGCGGCGGGGCAGCCGCTGCAGGCGTAGTCGGCTACCAGGTCCTCGCACTTGGCTCCGTTCTGGCACGGCTGGCCGAACAGCTCGCACTCGTTGATGTCCACCGAGCAGGTCGGGCCCTCATAGCCGGGCAGGCAGTGGCAGGTGAATGAGGCCAGGCCATCCGTGCAGGCGGAGGCGTGAGCGCACACGCTGCGGTTGGTTCCGGGAACCAGGCAGTCGTTCGGGTTGACCTCGCAGGTGTCTTCAAAGGTACCTGTGGCAAAACAGGGCAATGATGTATACAATTTGGGTATTGCTCCGAAATAGCGTAGTGAATAGTTGTACTGCGTCACTATAAAGTGGCATCAAGAAGGTTAATTTAAGGCTTGGAGATAGAAATGTGCGTTTATGACAAATTTAAGTACTTTCTTTTAATCAGACATCCAAATACGCATGATCAGCTTCTTGTATCGGTTTTTGTTACAAAATTAGCTTTTTGATCACACTACTTTCTTTTAGAGACGATTAAAATCATTAAGTCTTAGTTTATTTTCTTTAAGGCTAAGAATGGACATCAAAAGATCATATAAACTCAGTATAAAACAATCTACTTACCGTTGGGACACAGGCACACGAAGCCCGCTGCCAGCGAGTAGTTAAACGAGCCATCAAAGGGCGACGGCAGACTCGAGTTTCCATATTTGCCTTTATCGCTGCGCTCCAGACACGTTCCGTTGTGCTCGCACTTGTGTGGCGTGCAGTCCAGAATGTCACTGGAGCAGTTTTTACCGAAGTACCCATCGTAAAAATGCAGTGATAGTCCTTTACGAGATCCTGACACGTGGCTCCATTTCTGCAGGGACTCGACAGGCAGTCATCGATGTTGACTTCGCATCTGGTTCCATTGAATCCCGTGCCTGAGCAGTCGCATGAGTACCTGTGTTTTATAGAAAATAATTGAATTCTGTCTTCGAGCAGTTGCAAATTTGCCTGATATTTTTTTTTTATTTTTAACTGCAAACAGAGTTTTGAACCTATAGAGAATACTGTTGATAGCAATCCTGAACTCACGACGCGATTCCATCGTGACACCTGCCACCATTGAGACAGGCTCCGGCAAAGCAATCGTTAGTGTTGATGCTGCAATTGGCGCCCTCCCAGCCGGTGTGGCAGGCACAGGAGTAGGTGGTCGGACTTGTTGGCTGGCACCTGCCGTGCATGCAGTAGTGGCTGGCGCACTGGCAGTTGGGTCCTATAGTTTGATTGATATTGTAAGTGTAGTGTCTGAGCGGTCGGATTGATCTCACCCCCACTGGTACACTATTATATATTTTATGTTCTAAGTCCCAGGCTCTGGGGAGCACTGAGAACACCGATATGATTACAATCAGGCGCTGGGGCGCACTGAATAAGTAGTTGCCTGCTCTGGCGTGGGGACGCACAGAGCGTAGCCTGGATCCGATTGGTGTTGGGACACTCAATGGACCTTCTAACGTAGTACCGGTAGATAGCAAATAATTGTCTCACAGTAAATAGTACAGGCGTAGGGACGCACTGGCTAAGTCCGTAACTAATTATAAGACTACGTACGACCTGGCAGGCCAGTCCCGCGAAAGAACGAGCACAGAAGCGGATTGCTTACCACTATGAGTATTCGGGATGCCGGTGCCAATTGATATCGCTGCTTGTCATGCAATAACTTGGGTCTTCGCAGTAAGAGACCGTCTTTACGGCTGGACGTATTATATATTTGTTCACTTTCTCTTAGCGTGAGCGCACACAAAAAAAACCGGGCGTCAGAGCGCTCGGGCGGGCGACGCCCTAAATAGCGAGCGGAGAGAGAGAGCGAAATGGGGGGCACGGCCCAGACACGAGGCTAAGCAGGGGTGGGGGTGGGGCGAGAGCCGCGCAGCCCTAAGCCCAAGCGAGAGCCAAACACGATGCGAGACGCGCGCCAGCGAGGCCGGGCCGGGCCAATCACAATTGCTAGCGCAAAACAAAACCAGACAGGCCACTCCCTAAGACTCAACCGCGAACAACCCCCCACCCAAACGGGCGGGTGCACCAAACGACGAAAACAAAAAAACACTCGCACTGAAACTAAAAGGACACGCAGTCACTACACCCTCCCCTCCTAACAAAAAAACTGATAGCTCCATGGCAACCGGCGAACAATGAAAAAACAAAAATAATTTTAGTCAAGCAAAGTTAAGTTAACAACAACAAAACGCATTTAGCATAAAAGCGCTAGCCTGGCGACCTTCGGGCTGGGGAGCAACGCAGAGACAGCAGACCGCTTGAGCCGATGAAGCGCTAGTACTGCAGCGTTCGAGGACGAGAGAGCACAAGTCGGAGCGGGCGCTGCCATAACAGGGCGTGAATCGCTGAGGCCGGCAAGGCACGATGCTGCGATGCGCTGAGGCCGGCAAGGCACGATGCTGCGATGCGCTGAGGCCGGCAAGGCACGATGCTGCGATGCGCTGAGGCCGGCAAGGCACGATGCTGCGATGCGCTGAGGCCGGCAAGGCACGATGCTGCGATGCGCTGAGGCCGGCAAGGCACGATGCTGCGATGCGCTAGGGCCGACAGGGCAGTCCTGCGATGCGCTAGGGCCGACAGGGCAGTCCTGCAATGCGCTAGGGCCGTCAGGGCACAATGCCGCGATGCACTGAGGTCGGCCAGGCACGATGCTGCGATGCGCTTCGGAGCTCTATGCTGCATGCTACCGCAACCCGCTTCGCGTCACTTCCCCGCGGGAGCCTGTCCAGCTTGTACATTATGGGTACTAACCCAAAAATACCGTATATAGCAAAATAAATGAATACACATAAATAAATAATAATAAATAAAGCAAGCTACTGTAACCACCACCAAAGGGAGAGACTCTACCGACCGCCCACACCCGGCAAATTAACACAGCTGGCCAATGCTTCGAGCAGCGCTCCCCCGCATCGAAGTTCGAAAGCAGGGATGATTTCTCGCCTTAACTGCCGCGTTAAGGCCTCCAAGCAGCTGCGATTCCAAAATCGGCGACTAGCTTTACGGCGCTTAGGACACGCGATGTCACGCCGAATAAAGCGAATGCATTGCAGGATTGTCAGCGCGATCAGCCTCCTCGGCTCCTGCCGCATCGCTATCAGCATCCTTCTTATTGCGGCGAGCAGCGACATTGTCTCTTCTTGCTGACCCCTTACGATAGCCTTCATCAGCCGATTCCGCAGTTTCTTCATAGCGTCGCTGGCTGGCAACTCCTCGACGTTCCAGATGGCCTCCGATGATCGGTGCACGACGACATCCCGGATGCTCGGTACATCAACCTCCATTGCACCGCTGCTTGCATCGTCTTCCGAGACGTCTGACGCCAGCAAATCTTCTTCCTCTGCCGTATCCATTTCCTCAGGGCTTCCGTCGTCTCTGTCCAGATTTTCGTCCTCGTCATCCGAAATAACAATGTAAGTATAGGTGTCGGTGTGGTAGTCGTATACTTGGTGGCTCTTCTGCCGTTGTCTTTCTCTTCGCTCAGCTTCTTCAACCTCTTTTCTTTGCTGGATTCCTTCCTCAATGTCTGCCGGCATGTGTACGCCTGGAGGTGGCACGAATGTCTCGGCGAATGTCACCGCATCGTCGTATGCGATTGACGCTTCCCCCAGCTGGTCGTACATCGCTCGTCGATATGGACATGACAGGATACGTCCGGCTGTTTCAATCTCCTGGAAACGACGTTCGGCCAACTCCTTCTCCGGGTGCTTATCTGGGTGCCAGAACAATGCCAACCTCCGATAAACGCGCTTAATTTCGTTTGATGTCGTGCTGCGCCCGACTTGTAGAGTCGCGTATAGGTCCATCTGTTAATAAAACATCGTTGCCAATTACTAGCTAATCTTATCACTACTCATACTGCATTTGCCAGTGCGTCCCTCTACCAGCGGTGGTGACCGAACCATCCGCCCTGTAATTTTTTTTGGTTATTTCTTTTTTTTTTGTTTTTTCTCTTTCTTTAGGTTATAAACGACGCAAAAATCGGCCAAATGACACCTGGGAGGACCAAAACTGAATGACGCAATGACGCATTGATGATAAAATTCGAATGACGCAATGACGCATTGATGATAACATTCGAATGATGCAATGACGCATTGATGATTAAACTTGATTACGCCTTGATGACCCGAAATTCGGTGGCACGTATGATGACTTTGATTGAATGACGTATGTGATGACCAGAATTTAATGGCGCATATGATGACCAAAATTGAATGCCTTTCGTTCGTAGACGTGGATCAGTACAATACAGGCTGACCGTATCTGTCTGGCGGCCGCCGAATTCGCGCGGATCTACGGGGCCCCTCGGCCATGTCTGACGTTGCAGAAGATGTTATACTGGCTGCGTCTTCTAGCTCATCGGGAGGTTCCGCCTCTTCAGTGATGACTTGATGGCGTAGCTGTTGATGAGGCAGCCATTCGTCACTGTCGCTATCCGATCCAGCGTCTTCTGGTTCGTCTGGGACGCCTGCACTGTCTAGCGGTTCTGGTGCAGCCGGGACTCCCGCATTTGCGAACTTCCGCAGGTTGTTAAAGTGCACGAACTTTGACTTCTTTTTATTAGACGGATTCTCTACTCGAAACAGCACTTCAGACCGCCTTTCGAGCACCCTGACTGGGCCGCGCCAGCTGATGTGAAATTTGGCGGCCTCATCCTGTTTCACCGCTGGACTGAACACAAAAACACTGTCGCCGACTTTGAGGTCTGAACCACGCGTCTTCTTGTCGTAGTCGTCCTTTTGTCGTCTTTGGTAACTGACGAGTTGCTTTCGGGCGGCATTGTGGGCAGTTTGTAATGCTTGGCTTAATTCCTGGACGTACTTAACTGGCGATTCGTATTCCTGTGGTGGCCGGTTCATGACGTCCGTCGGGAGTCGCATCTCACGTCCATACACCATGTAATAAGGGGTATACCCTGTGGCTCTTTGAACACTTGATCGGTAAGCCATCAGTGCCGGAGCGATGAATGACTCCCAATCCGTCGATCCAGAATCCTCGAGACAGCATTTCAACATTGACTTTAAGCTTTTGTTGAAATTTTCCACTTGCCCGTTGCCGCTCGGATGGTACGCGGTAGTTCTTGACTTCCGGATTTCCAACATCTTGCATAATTCCTTGATAATTTTCGACTCAAAGTTTCGACCCTGATCGCTGTGAAAGGTGTTGGGGCAACCATGCAAGCTGATCCATCGATCGAATAAATATCTGGCTACTGTTTTGGCTCTTTGATTTCGCAGCGGAATTGCCTCTGGCCATTTCGTGTACGAGTCCTGAATTGTCAAGATATATATGTTGCCGGACTTGCTTCGAGGCAGAGGTCCCACAATGTCCATCATCACACAGTCGAAGGGGGCTGCAGCGCCCATCGGGTGGAGTGGAGCTCTGTTTCGTTTGCCTGGCTTAGCTTTGCAGCACGTCTCACATCCTCGAATAAACTCTTCGATTGCCCTTACTAGGCCCGGTCGCCAGAACCGTTGGAGTACTTTAAACTTCGTCTTAGCGAAGCCAACGTGACCTCCACCAACGCCTTGGTGAAGATTTTTAAGGGTGCTCTGCAATATTCCCGCAGGTAGAAGAAACTTTTGCTGCTTTGTCGACTTAGGGTCTTTAAAGTACAGCACCCCATCTTGGATCAGTAAGTCTTCTTTCCTCGCCCAAATACTTCTAGCTATCGGGCTCCATCTTCTTAGCTCGTCCCCTGAAGGGCAGGCGTCTTGCTCCATTGCTTCTCTGACTTGAAACAGGTCCGCATCATCGAGCTGCTGTCTGACTAAGTCGGCTTTGGACGTAGGTTCGAAGCCGACTACGTTAATGACCGGGTTATTGGCACATGATGGACAGGTTTCAGCGCCTTGATGCCGTCGCGCCGGTTTTCTTGACAGCGCATCTGCGTTTCCATGGTTACGGCCTGGTCTATGAACGATGCGGTATTCAAACGGTGCTAGCTTCTCCAGCCAACGGGCTACTTGTCCTTCTGCATCTCGAAAATTTTTTAACCATTGCAGGCTACTGTGGTCCGTTCGTGGGCAAAACGCCTTTCCTAGCAGGTAGTATCGGAACTTAGTGATGAATGTCACTACCGCCAATAATTCCAATCGAGTCGTGCAATAATTACGTTCTGCTTGATTTAGAGTTTTAGATGCGTAGGCAATCACTCGCTCGGAGCCATCGGGCTGAACTTGGGAGAGTACCGCTCCGATACCTAGTTTCGAGCTTCCATCCGTATCTAGGATAAATTCTCCAGCACCAGCTGAAAAATCTGGATGAGCCATTACTTCCGAACTCGTCAGCCGATCCTTCAATTTCTCGAAAGCCTGCTGCTGCTCGTCTCCCCATTCGAAATAGGCGTTTTTGCTTGTTAAGCGGGTAAGCGGAGCAGCAGTGTCCGCAAAGTCCTTGATGAAGTTTCTATAGTAACCGCAAAGACCCAGGAACGATTGTAACTCCGCTGCGCTTCGTGGCGTAGGCCAGGTCTTCACTTCTTGGACTTTTTCTTCATCGGTGCTGATGCCGGATGCTGAAACCTTATGGCCGAGGAATTGTACTTCCTTCTGCAGGAAATGACACTTCTGGGGCTTCAGACACAGGTTGGCGAGCCTCAACTTGCTAAGAACTTCTTCCAGCCTCCGCAAATGCTCCTTCACGTCGGTCGACCACACCAGGAGGTCGTCTATGTAAACCAGGCAAGTCTTCCACATCTGCTTGTCCAATACAGCTGCCATCAATCTGGTAAATGTTGCTGGGCTGTTCACAAGGCCGAATGGCATAACTTTCCACCGAAACTGGCCGCGATGTGGTACTGCAAACGCCGTTTTGTCTTGGTCTTGGCGTCTCATCCCTACCTGCCAAAATCCGCTGTGTAGGTCCATTGTCGAGAAAACCTTTGCTCCGTGAAGAGCTTCCAGTGCGTCGTCAACGCGCGGCATCGGCACTGCATCTTTGACTGTGACTTCGTTTAACTTGCGGTAATCGACGCACATCCTCATTTCTCCGCTTTTCTTTCTGACGCAAACCAGCGGAAAGCACCATGGGGACTGTGCTTCTTCAATTTGCCCCTTCTCAAGCAGTTCGTCAACTTGTCGGTTCACTTCTGGCTGCAAGTGTGGTGGTAGGCGACGTGGAGGGATCTTGATCGGCCGTGCATCTTTAGTATCGATTTCGTGCTCGACAACTGTGGTGAGCCTGCCTGATGTCTGCCTGGCGGTGAAAACGTCGCTATAGCTTTTGATCAGTCCTCTGAACTCAGAATCCTCCTCTTTGGACAACCCGCAGGTGCCGTAGGGGTTCGGCAGCAGGTCTGTGTCTTCCATCCTGCTGTCGGTGTCGGCGGTGCTCACTCGAACTTCTGATGCTTCGGCCTCGAAGTCGATGGTGTTCAACGGTTCCGATGTCTCCAAGGGGCAGAACCATCCGAGCGTGCAACCCTTCCGAATTCTGACTGGCTCTTCCGTGATGTTGATTAGTCGTGTTGGCAAGCATCTGTCTTCATTGGGAATCACCAAAGCTTTGGCGAGCCATTGGCCGGCTGTGTGATCGTTTCGCTGGGTATTCTCCGTCAGGCCGATGCATCCTCTGTTCCGTCGCCCTTTGTTTTCCAATCTTGCTGGTAAAACTGCTTGGTGGCCTGGTGGTATCGTGCTGGACCTTTCTGCTAGAATTCTGCACACGATTGGGCGCTCTGCCTGCCAGCGAAACGGCACTGCAGTGGCCTGGACTATAAACACGGCATCCTTATAGTTGATGACGCAGCCGTTGTCTCGGCAGAAGTCGGACCCCAGCACCAGTTGATACTTCACACCGCTAACTACCAAAGCTGGCGTGGAAATTACCTGTCCGGCGATAGCTAGTGGGAGCAACACCGTCTTCTCAATCCTTATTGGGCTGCCATTTGCTAAACTCACCTGACCTTCGGCGCTCGCTAGTTCTCTGACGCTGTGTTTCGGCAGGCCTTGGTAGGTCTCCTGCGAAATGATGGTGCAAGACGCTCCGGAGTCTACTAGGGCGTCCAACTTCCGTCTTCCAATTGAAGCCGTGACATAGATTGATGCCGGGTTTATCTGGAGTTGCGGCGGTACTGGGTTAGGCTGATCGTGCTGCTGTACAGTGACCGGATGAAGCACTCGATCGCTGGCCGTTGCATTCCGCCGAGGCGTAGTTTTAACTTGTTCATGACGAACTGTGTCGGAATCGTGCTGATGAGCTGAGCTGGATACTTGACCATGGGCTGGACCTGACTCTTGATGATGAGCTGGGCCAGATACTTGACGATGGGCTGGACCTGACTCTTGATGATGAGCTGGGCCAGATACTTGATGATGAGCTGGGCCAGATACTTGATGATGAGCTGGGCCAGATACTTGATGATGAGCTGAGCCAGATACTTGATGATGAGCTGGGCCAGATACTTGATGATGAGCTGGGCCAGATACTTGATGATGAGCTGGGCCAGATACTTGATGATGAGCTGAGCCAGATACTTGATGATGAGCTGGGCCAGATACTTGATGATGAGCTGGGCCAGATACTTGATGATGAGCTGGGTCCGATACTTGATGATGAGCTGGGCCTGACTCTTGATGATGAGCTGGGCCAGATACTTGATGATGAGCTGGGCCAGATACTTGATGATGAGCTGGGCCAGATACTTGATGATGAGCTGGGCCAGATACTTGATGATGAGCTGAGCCAGATACTTGATGATGAGCTGGGCCAGATACTTGATGATGAGCTGGGCCAGATACTTGATGATGAGCTGGGTCCGATACTTGATGATGAGCTGGACCTGACTCTTGATGATGAGCTGGGCCAGATACTTGATGATGAGCTGGACCTGACTCTTGATGATGAGCTGGGCCAGATACTTGATGATGAGCTGGGTCCGATACTTGGTGATGAGCTGAGCCAGATACTTGATGATGAGCTGGGCCAGATACTTGATGATGAGCTGGGCCAGATACTTGATGATGAGCTGGGCCAGATACTTGATGATGAGCTGGAACTGAATCTTGGTGATCTTGACGAGGCGTGGCTACAATTTGATGAGGTGGCGACGAAGACGTGGTTCGATGAAGGGAGGCCGTTGAATGGCAGGAGCTCACTTGCCTCCAGGTGGTGGGCCCCTCCTGCCTTTTCCCGGCTTCTGGCATTGGAATGAGAAATGACCTGGCTGACCGCAGCGGTAGCATGATATTCCTTTCTGTTTCGGGTTAGCTGAGCCCGCCTGCTTATCCTGGGAGCATTCTTGAAGCGTCGTTTCTGATTGTGCCTGGTTTTGCTCCATACGTTGCAGCTTCGCTTCCATGGCCTTGACCTGTTGGCGAAGCTGACGCAATTCCTCATCCTTGTCCCGATCACCAGTAGGCTCCGTAACCATAGCATTCAGACCCGCTCTCGGCCGGGCCTTTGAGTGTGCCGCCGAGGCTTTCTGTGCGGCTTCAAGTTGCCTGACGGTTCGGATGGCATCTGTAAGGTTGGCCGGCTGCTGCAGGTACAGTCTCTCCCGCACCGTATCGGAGACTCGAACTCCCTTCAGGAATCGATCCTTTGCAAGCTCGGTTCTCGTATCGGCGTCTGCATTCGGAAAGGCATTGCGGGCCAATTCCAGCAACTCGTCGCCATAGGTCTCGAATGACTCCTTGTCCGACTGGTCGCGGTTAGAGAGTTCGAAGCGGTAGTCTTGGATTGTTCTGTTCATAGTGAACCGAGCCACCAGCGCGTTTGTGAAATCTTCGTATTCCATATCATCCTCCAAGTCCAGCTTGTCGACGGCTGCGTAAGCGGTTGTGAGGTCCAACATGCTCACCAGATGCTGGCGTCGGCCTCCTTCTTCTATTCCGACCGCCTCGCAATACTCGTTAAAATTTTGGAGCCACAGGTTGAAGTTCATTGACGGGACATACTTGGGTGGCTTGGGCAGCCGCGGGACTGCACGGTCCGCGTTGGCCCGAAGGCGCTCCGTCATCGCATTGATTAGTTGATCCAATGCCTCGTCGGCCATGGTGTCTAGACTCTGGGCTGCTCAATTAGACTGATCCTGGTCGCCTATCACTGTCGCAGATCACTATAGCTGATAGCTGACACAATAGCTGACTCAATAGCTGATAGCTGACACAGTAGCTGATAGCTGACACAATAGCTGGTAGCTGACACAAGAACTGATAGCTGACACAATAGCTGATAGCTGACACAATAGCTGACACAACTATCTATCTCTTAGCTGATAGCTGACACAGTAGCTGATAGCTGACACAATAGCTGGTAGCTGACACAGTAGCTGATAGACACAAACTTTAAACAAGCAGGACAGGGTCCCTGTTCGGGCGCCAATTTGTAGTGTCTGAGCGGTCGGATTGATCTCACCCCCACTGGTACACTATTATATATTTTATGTTCTAAGTCCCAGGCTCTGGGGAGCACTGAGAACACCGATATGATTACAATCAGGCGCTGGGGCGCACTGAATAAGTAGTTGCCTGCTCTGGCGTGGGGACGCACAGAGCGTAGCCTGGATCCGATTGGTGTTGGGACACTCAATGGACCTTCTAACGTAGTACCGGTAGATAGCAAATAATTGTCTCACAGTAAATAGTACAGGCGTAGGGACGCACTGGCTAAGTCCGTAACTAATTATAAGACTACGTACGACCTGGCAGGCCAGTCCCGCGAAAGAACGAGCACAGAAGCGGATTGCTTACCACTATGAGTATTCGGGATGCCGGTGCCAATTGATATCGCTGCTTGTCATGCAATAACTTGGGTCTTCGCAGTAAGAGACCGTCTTTACGGCTGGACGTATTATATATTTGTTCACTTTCTCTTAGCGTGAGCGCACACAAAAAAAACCGGGCGTCAGAGCGCTCGGGCGGGCGACGCCCTAAATAGCGAGCGGAGAGAGAGAGCGAAATGGGGGGCACGGCCCAGACACGAGGCTAAGCAGGGGTGGGGGTGGGGCGAGAGCCGCGCAGCCCTAAGCCCAAGCGAGAGCCAAACACGATGCGAGACGCGCGCCAGCGAGGCCGGGCCGGGCCAATCACAATTGCTAGCGCAAAACAAAACCAGACAGGCCACTCCCTAAGACTCAACCGCGAACAACCCCCCACCCAAACGGGCGGGTGCACCAAACGACGAAAACAAAAAAACACTCGCACTGAAACTAAAAGGACACGCAGTCACTACATAAGCATGGTTAATTTAGATGAAATTCATCGCTTCTTGGTTTTTCGACAAACTGCTTGTTTTGAGAGCGGCTGAACATAACGAGGCAAAGTTATGGATCCGCATTTTTGCTGGCACAAATTCAGATACGGAAAATACGGATGATGCATATTTCTATCGTTGCTTGCCAAAATAAACTTTCGGTTCGAATGCTTTGTGCTTAATGGAAGAGGCATTCAAATATTTACGGATTTTCATTAAAAACAACCTCCATTCAACTTCACCAACCTTCATATCCCGTGTTGCACTCGCACCTGTACCCGTCAACGTGGTACCTGGCTATGCATTTGCCAGCATTGTTGCAGAAGTGCGATTCGCAATAGTACTCTCCCGAGGCTAGGCCCGACACTCCTGTGCCCACAGCGGATGCCAGAAGAAGGGTGAGAAGCAGCGACATCTGCAATCAAATTAGTCAGCAAAATCTGGAGCTTTCAGATGAGTGTTTGGAAATGAGAAGCAATATATTTTTTATGCAAGTCTGAGTGTTAGCTGAACGGAGAAAACACTTTTTGAGCGCTGTATTTCGGCAAATATATTTTAGACAGCTGCTTTTTGCTTACAAAGCAGCTAGATAATTGAAGTTCCACTTTTTATGCGAGAACAATGAGGCGTCTTGTACAACAAACTGTTATCTTAAATTTACAGCGCTAAATATAGCACTAATGTAGAGAAAATCTAAGAAACAAGTCTGCCCAGTTGTCTGACCACTAATTATTTAGAAACAACTAACACAAAATGCATCAAGAATTTCTTTTTCTTTTTAGTTGCAGCAAGCTTATTTGTAAAGAAGATGATGTTTTTCTAGTGTTCTTAGCAAGAAGATAGAACTGTGCGTGTCTCTGCTAAGCTTTATTTAGATTACGGATGCTACAGAGCCAACCGAAACGGTAAATATTTTGATCTCATAAAGCTTGATATGCTTAGTTTTTGCTTTACCTACGCAAATTGCTTACCATCTATGTCAGTGTACATCAAATTTCAGTTAAGCTACTGTCAGTCATTGTGTTATCTGTTGAGGTTGATTATGTGTGCAGGGTTCGCAACCGCTCAAAATTCCAACAAACAAGGACCAAAGGCACAAATACATTCGTAAATAATGCCGAGAGCTAAGTAAAATCCGCTTTTAACTGATACGGTAACACTGTGTTAGGTTTCTCGCTTGCCTTTCTGTTAACTTGGTTGTGTTTTCGCTTTTGTTTGTTCAATCTAAATTATTAACTCCTCTTTAAGTGTCTTAGTAGCTGCGGTTGATTATGTTGCCGAATTCAGAACCTTCCCGCAAGCAGGCAAATAAAAAGAAAAAAGTCATGGTAGAATTTGACTATGACCAAACAAAATAATAATTCAAAATATTTCCCCTTTCACTCCTGTTCCCATTCTCGTGAATCCTCTAATGCTCGTAAAATTACAAATCAACCCACCAGCCCCCGGGCAAAGGAAGAAACAGCAGCAAGAGTTTGGCAGAAAGCAGCAGCACGAGGTGGGGAAGGCGACCCCAACCCCGAAAAAAGGGGCGGAGGTACAGAGAAAAAAAACTGTGAGTAACGGGCAAGCTGAGTGACTCAGCAAAAGGCAGTGGCGATCTGCTTGGCAGCAGCGCACCGGCGCGCAAAGGCCGCTTCGTCGGAGAAGTAGCGGAACACCGAGTCGGACCCCCAGTCTCCCAGGCTGCGGATGTCCTCCACAGAAAGGCCGCTTTCGAAAGCAGCACTGGCTCCGCCTCGGCGCAGGCTGTGGCCCGAGAAGCAGCGTCCCTCGAGGCCGCAAGCGGACAAACCTCGCCTCAGAAGCCGGATGAAGGTTGACGCCGTCAGAGGTGTCCAGCGGCGCCCTTGTAGGACCGAGAACAGGGGCAGCTGGAGGTCGAAAATCTGATTTTCACGAATATGAGTGGTGAGGGCGGTGACAGGGCAGATCAGCGGGCAGCCAGTGGACCGCGGCAAAAAGAAAAACAGTCGGCGCTCTTTGAATTGAATCGTCTTTGACTTATTGACCGCCAGGCGAAGGCCCCCTGAGCAAGGTGCTAGTGCACAACGGCGCAACGAGTCCGAAGTGGATGGCGGAAGCAGCTCGCCTAGACGCAAAACGCCCCACCAGGTGACCAGGAGGGCCGCCTTGAATGGCACGAAAAGTCGTGGAGACAGCGAACGTTGAAACTCCGTGCAGCTGCAGAGCAAACGGAGATGGCAGGGCTGTAGCGGCTCCGCCCTACGTGCCTGCCGGCTAAGGAGGCACCGAGCTCCACGGCAGGTGAGAGCCAGACGGGCATTATCTGCGGTGCGGTCTGAAGCTCCTGATGCTCTTTAGGTGAGCGAAACTGCACTGAGACTGGCTTGGACGCTGGAGTAGGAGGCACAGCCGGGCTGTAGCAGGTAGGCAACGAAGCTGCACATGTCTGACTTCGAGGCAGCCATCGGGGACACTCGTTGCTGTCGGCAGAAGTCACTCCATGCTCGCAGATGGCTGGCGTACGACTTCTGAGTACTGGGCGCGAGCGACAGGGGGCACAGGGTGGGCACGGACACGGCGGAGCGGACGGGAGCGCAGCTGCGACCTATGAAAGGAGGGCAATGCGAGACCCGGCAGAAATGGTGTGAGACAAATTCAGAAGGACAGATACGCAGGGAGCCATAAAGGCGGCAGCAAAAATTCACTAGCTCCTGATTTGAGCCAAGCATCCTGGATGCAGGGTCACTAAAAAGCTGCATGCGACCCGGAAGGTGAAATGCCTCCAGCTGCGTACCAAACTGAAGGCAGAGCAACGCGACTGTCTGATAGATTTGAATGAGAGCCGGATGCCTGCAGGACAGCTTGTTGATCATGCCGACCGCTGCAGTGCTATCGGAGTAGATCACTATCCGGCTGTTGCTGAGCTGCTCTCGAAAGCGCAGGATAGTGAGCAGAGGGGCCAGCGCTTCCTTGTGGTTGATGTGAAGGTCGCGGAACTGTGACTGGAAATCATGCTCCCAGCTGAGGTAAACCCAGTCGCAGAAGTTGGTGCCGCTCACGATGCCGGCGGCTCCTTCAGAGCTGCTGTCTGACTCAATGGCCGCCATCTGCTGGAAACGATGGCGGAAAGGCGTCGGAGGAAGCAATTCAACAGCCTGCAGCCACCAGTTAAACCAATTCCGAACTTCTTCACGTAACGGGATATCACGCCCGACGCTGATGAGGTCGAAGATCGGACGCAGGAATGGGCGCAGAAGCTTGTTGATCTGACTCAACCAGCAAAGCTTTCCGACGAGCCGTTCGAGCTGCTTGATCTGGACGATTTTGCGGTTGATACAGTCATTCAGCAGGTTACGGATGTTTTCGGCTTTTTCCTTGGGCAGCGACAACATGCAGGTAGTGGTGTCAAATTGGACGCCTAGGAAAACCAAGCGCTGGGTCGGGGACACAGACTTCTCCCAGTTGATAGTGAAACCTAGGTCCTGCAGCAGGTTGACCAGGTAGTCATAAGCGCGCATGGCCGCTTCGAAAGTGTCACTAGCAACCGCCCAGTCGTCCAAGTAGTTGACAGTGGCGTGGAAGCCTCTTTTGAGCATGTGGCGCTGAATAGCGGCTGACAGACGGTGAAAGATCTCACAGGAGGCTCGGGCACCGAATGGCAACCGCGTATCGATTAGCACCGATAGCTCGCGGTTGTTCGCGAAGCGCCAGCTGATGCCGGTCAGAGCCAGATCGTCTGGGTGGATGCCAACGGATCGGTAGGCCTGTTTCAGATCCACCTTAGCGATGAACGAGCCGGGCCGAATGAGGCGTACCAAATCTTGAACAGATGAGAACCGCAGACGTTTCGTTTGCTCGTAGCTATCGTTCACTGATGAACCGGTAGGGCTAGAGAGGTCATGAATGATCCGGACGCTGCCGTCAGACTTGGGGATCGCACCTATGGGACTCACCATAGTGGGGCCTTCAGCGGGCTGCAAGCGGCCACGCTGGAGCTCTTCACGGAGCTGCTTGTCGACCTGTTGGAAGTTATCCATAGCAGAGCGATAGTTGTCAGAGCGCGTGAAGCCAGGTGGAGGCTTGTTGATGAGGCGAAATCCGTGTTGAAGGCCACCTCGAAGGAAACTCTCGTCAGGATCCTTGTGCAGGAGCAGATCCCAAGCGACCAGGTTCATGTCGGAGGACAGTACGCGACGCGGCGGATGCAGAGGAGCGTAAGAGCAGGCGGAGGCGCGGGGAGGCAAAATAGGCAGAAAGGGTGGATGAGGATTAAAAACCGGTTGGCTATAAAATAAACCTTTTTTTTTGTTCCCTCTGCCGCGTCGCAAGTAGACCGATGCTGATGGGCGGGGTGCGATTTTCCACAGCCTTGCAGTTTGCAGACATGACGATACTTGCAGTTGGATCGCAGACAGCCGGCCGATGAATTGAAGCTCAAGCAGATCGGCGCTTGTGACTGCGACGTGGTTGGACGGTTCAGGGTCACTTTCAGATTGCGCGGGGCGTTGAGGTGGCGATGGTACAGCTGTGGGGGCTCACAGCCCCACTGCTGCACCTCCGATTCTGCCATCAACTTCCTATAGTCTTCGTCAAACTCCCACACGACGTTTGGACTGTAGTTAGCATCGAGTAGCTCGCCGATCTTCTGTGAGTACTGCAGGTAGCCTCTTGGGGCACTAGTGTTCATCGACCCATCTTCGTTTAGAAAAATCAGTGAACCATCATCAATTAGGTGCTGCATGATTTGTGCATTGCCAGATATCCATTGGCCGACTGAAATCCTGCCTAGGCTTGGTGGCTGCTTCTTGAACACCAGATTACCATTTTCCATGCAGGCAGTGAGACTATCGCTGGATTGATTGGCGTTTGACTTGACGAAGTCGCGAATCAGGTAAGTTCTGCTGCGCTTTTTTGTCTGCTGACTGGTCACGTGGTCAGCCACGCTGCCAATTGAAAGAAAAAAATGAGGAAAACTAACAGAGTTTTCTCTTGGCTCACCTATTGGTTGCGTAGCAGCAGCTTGCGGCCTGCTGAGCTCGTTCTTCAGTTGGGCGCGGCGCCGCTTCAACGCCTCAATCTCGAGCTCCTCGACTTCCTTCCGCAATGCCTCCAGGTCGCCAGCTGCGCTCCCTGATGTCCCGTGCCCCCCTGAAGATCGGTTGTCGGTGGTCTCGGCATCCAGTATAGCGTCTGTGCTGTTAGAGTTCGCTCCAGGAATTCCTGTACCAAAGTGCTGACACAGACGCTCATAGAGCTCTTTCTTGCGACCGGTTTGAGGCAGGCCAAGTTTGGCTAACTCTCGCTTGAGTTGTCTCGCTGTGAGTGTGCGTGCACTTTCCATCGTTGTTTACAAAAAGATATAAAAAAATTAAAAATGCTGCGTGCAGAGAGCGCTAGTGAGCGGACAAACGCTGATCAAACGATAGCGAGGGTATAAAAAACCCCAGCCAAGCTGGGGGTTGAGCGCGGAGGAGGGAAGAACGGCAGAGGGCGCGCGCGCAAGCGATAGGACGCAGACAAAAAACGGGGGTGGGGTTAACACACTTTACACCGCGAGCCCACAGGGCCCTCAGTGTAAAGTCGACATTACACCATTAGCCTTTTTTGATCCTAAAGAATACCATTGAAGATAGTGTATTATAGGGTCTTAACAAGGCTTACTGGCTGTTTGAAATCGGGAAAGTTTTAAAGCAGTGCAATGTGACTATAAAAAGCAGTAGTTCTGGTTCTCTTGTTAAAGAAAATTAGCCATAAAATTAGCCATAAAATGTGTTCGAGCACTAAATACTTAAGTACATCGAGACCGACCGACACATTATGCCTCGAAAAAGTCAATGGCTGCAAATTTTGCAAATAAATGCATCTCACTTTCTGCTTGCTTGACTAGAGAGAGCCGCTTGCATGATCATTCGTTATTATGAAGCCTAAAAATTTAGGCATCGGTGCATGGCTATGACCTCTGACGCTTGCCTTTATGAAAAAAACTTGACAAAAGTACTTATGCACTGAGAACTGGCTAATTTTTCCGAAACTTTTCTCTGAACGATTTTACCTTCTTAGACGATTTTAGCATGCACTCTACATTCACTTTCTAAAAAATAGATATCAGAGCTTCCATGACGAAGCTACGAAAACTTGGTGGAGACTTAGGTTGGAACATTTTGCAGCAATTGGTTTATTTAGGATTAAAATTTAGTTCTTAATACATTCATACAAATTAAATAGAAATTAATGAAGACCTTTAGTTTTTGTTAATTATTGGCTGGATAAGGTTATAATAAAATAACAGCGACTGATTCCATGCCTTGTGCTCAAATACTGATAAAACTTTCAAAAATATTGCTAAAAATGAATTTACTGATAAGCGGTTTATATGATAAGCTGAGGAAATAGCAAATAAAATTCCCTTATTTCGCTGCGAAAGAACCAATCTTGTACGCGAGGGTATCTAATACGCAAAACTTTTTTTAGAAAAAGTGAAATGATTTTTTTGAATTTTTTACAGCACAGGAGAAAACATACTTTTCTGAATAAAATTCAGATTTTGTATTCATCTACTACGAACGAAACTGGCAAATATCAATAGCAATGAAGATTTGGTAGAGTAATATATCAGAGCCATCTAATCACTCAATCAATGCTCAAAAAAGTTTCTGTTGCCGACAGGGCTTAGCACCGTCCTCTCTCAGGTGGCCCTCTCGAACTCCAATTGGACCGTCGAGGTCGAAATCGTCCCAGAAGGACTCGCTCTGCTTCTCCTCTTGTTTTGCCGCCCTTTTGCGATGAACAGCGATAATAATTCCTGGAAAATAGTGAAAACCTATTTCTTCACCCCATCACTGGGCATCAGCAAAAATCCAATTTTCAACCTCACCAGTGACTCCCATGATGAGTGCTGAAGCAGCTGCTGAAATTCCTGCTATCATGGCTATGGAAAGGTCCGAACTTATTAACGAAATTTCTATCTCTGAACAATTCGTACCGCGCCAGCCAGGGAGGCAGTGGCAGCTGTGGGATGAACAACTTCAATGAGTTATTGTGAAACAAATGAGCAAGAGAGTGAAAGAAACAAACTTGTAAGAAAAGAAGAAGACATTTTCGCACGCGGCCCCATTCACGCAGGGTCTGTAAGTCTCGCAAGCATTCTCGCCAAATTCGCCGCTGATAACTTCAATCGAATTCGTTGCTAGGAGCGCCCTGGGAAGACTATCAGTGAAACTGGATGCTAGAATGAGGGGCGTGTCTCCGTTTAGCCTGGCTGCAGAAATGACGCCTCGAAAAGCGGTGATGTTTAATGCCCGGAGCCAGGAATAGGCAGTGTCACCCAGTGCAGATGAGGGGGATCGTTTCGATCGACTCAAACTGCTATTTGAAGGTCGAATATTAGGGGCAGGTGCTGGGCGAGCTCCATTGAAGCCCCCGACGAGTAGCAGCAAAGACGGCTCTAACAGCCGAGTGGCGCGGCTCAGCGATACCGCCCTGACAGCCGAAGCAACTGCCATGGTCAGCGTGCGGTGGGACATCGACAAGGAAATCTTTACGGGGACGAAGTTGCCTGTAGCCACCGAGTCTGAAGACGTCAGCGCTGCGATTCGAGAGCCGTTGCTATGCAGTAACTGGGTGATTATGCGGCCATGGAGATCTATCTGAAAATCAAAAGGCAGTTTTTAAATAAGATCAAAACGGGCCATATAAGTTTTCTAAAAAAATATTCCTTTTTGATCTTAAAACCACAACAAATCCTTAAAAAGTTTCTAAAAAATACTAGCCATCGAAAAATACACAGACCAGTACTACACCAAGGAAAAAAATTTATGTAAACAGACTTTTACGACCATAGACATACCGTAACAAGCAGTCTCGCAGTGGTCGCCGAGTCGCTCGGGTCGCCCAGCAGCAGCAGAAAGGCTCCGCAAGACAAAGTCACCAGCCTCAGCTCAATCGTCCACGAGTCTCCGCCGTACACGCTTGACACACCCGGCACGGACGCGAAGCTCGCTGACGACGCGTTGCCGCCCACGCCGAGCGAGAACGACGGCAGCTCGACGGAGCAGCTCCGACCGCCGAAGCCCGCCAAGCACTCGCACACAAAGTCGTTCCACACATCCACACACATCGAGCTCGTCTTTGCTTCACAAGGCGACGGGCTGGCGCACTGCTCCGACCGACTGCAGACTCCCCAGGTCGCGTTGCCCGACTCCACCGAGGTCTCCGTTGCTACGAACGTCGAGCCGTTTGTCACGAGCCGCAGGTCCCTCACGCAACCGCGGAAGCCGCCGCGACCGTCGATGGCCGACCCTCTGTCGCCGCCGACATCGACAGACACTCGGCCTGGCCTGAACGAGTCCGAAAGACCGTCTACCGTCTGTGCTCGAGACTGCCTCCCTCCTGACTCACTGCGAGTCAGTGTCGCACTGCCATTGGTCAGCGACACCGACAGCGTCAGCCAATCGGTAGAGGCCAAGCTGTCACTGATTGGCCAAGCGACCCGACCAATCACAGACGATGAGGCATTGAAGAACAAGAGCACGAGGCTGGAGTTGTGAGCGCCGACTCGGACGAGGCCCCAGCGAGACGACAGGCGGAGCAGGTCAAACTGAGCGAGGCTCGTGCGGAACGAGAGCTCGAAGGTCCAGTCACCTGAGCTGACTGAAATTTCACTACTCATCTGAGCACTAAAGCTTGAGCTGCCGCTGAAGGAGGTTACAGTTGTTGTATTGCAGTACCGACCTCCCCAACTCGAGTCGCACACGCACCGGTAGCCGTGTACGGGAATTGGGAACTCCTGCTCGAGAGTCGGCTCACAGGTGGCGCGATTCTGACACGAGTTGAATCTGCAGCCAGTGAGCGTCACGGAGCACTTGCTGCCGCCCAGTCCGGCAGGGCAGTTCGCGCACTCGAAGTCGGCGATCCGGTCGATGCAGGTCGCACCGATGGGACACGGTGAAGACAGCGCTCGGCACTCATCGATCTCTTGGCTGCAGTTTATGCCCTCATAGCCGGGCAGGCAGTGGCAGGTGAATGAGGCCAGGCCGTCCGTGCAGCCGGAGGCGTGAGCGCACACGCTGCGGTTGGTGCCCGGAATCAGGCAGTCGTTCGGGTTGATCTGGCAGGTGTCGCCTTCTGAACCTGAATGATTTGAACGGGGCGTGTTTACTTTATAGATCTTTTTTCGAGTTACGATGATTAGGGCATGATGCAGCTTTTAACGCAATTGAAGATAGAAAGGATGAAGACTTTAGTTTCGATAAATTCTACGTAGTGATATGCACTTTGAATTTGATCGGATGTTGTTTAGGTCTGAATTAAATATGATTATTAACTGATAGTGACTGTAAGCGAAGACAGTGTGAATTTTTCTTGGTAAAAGTAACGAAAAAGTTTGCATCCAACAAGCGTAGGAACCTTTAGGACACAGGCATACGAAGCCGGCAGCCAGCGAGTAGCTGAACGAGCCATCAAAGGGCGGCGGCAGACTCGAGTTTCCATATTTGCCTTTATCGCTGCGCTCCAGACACGTTCCGTTGTGCTGGCACTTGTGCGGCGTGCAGTCCCGAATGTCACCGGAGCAGTTTTTACCGTAGTACCCATCGTAACAATGGCAGTGGTAGTCCTTGACTAAGTCCTGACAGGTAGCCCCATTCCTGCAGGGACTCGGCAGGCAATCATCGATGTTGACTTTGCATCTGGTTCCAGTGAATCCCGTGCCTGAGCAGTCGCAAGTGTACCTGAATGACCAAAAAAGCGTATAGTTTTACTTATGATAACTTTTAAGAAGTGGATGCTGTCACTCACGTTTTGTTGCCATCCAGACACCTGCCACCATTGATGCAGGCCCCAGTAAAGCAGTCATCGGTGTTGATGTTGCAGTTGGCGCCCTCCCAGCCGCTGGAGCAGCTGCAGCTGTAGTCATTCACTAAGTCGGTGCACTGGCCGTTGATGCATGGCTGGCTTTGACAGTCGTCCACGTTTATTGAGCAGTTAGCACCTGATGGTTTTTTACTTATTACTTTACTTCAATGAGTGCTATTCCAGATATGACTGAGTTATGCTTTTCTAAGATAAGCTGGCTGTGAAAAAACAAGTATTTAAGTATCCATTTTTTGATGCGAAACTATGCAGACACCAGGTGCGTTACAAAAATGAAGTACAATTCTATGATAATGCTAATTATTTTGATGTTGAGCAAAAGGCGTTCTCTGCTAGGATATTTGAGACGATTGGTGGTAATTTTTGTATTTTACTGTGTAAAGCAACATAAAATCAAATCACATATGAGATAATTTAATCAAACTAGGGCCCAGATACGCAGCAGTTCACTAACAGTGCATTATACTATAGGTTCAAACTTTCTCAAAGTAATTATTGATCACCTATTACTGCGCACCTACCACACCATGCCCCGACTGATGACATAGTACCGCACACCGCACAATCTGCGAGCTAAGTTGATTTTTCTGACGGAATTTTCGTGCTACAAAAAAATTCATGACTAACCTGCGTATCCAGGGGCGCAGGAGCACTCGAAGTCAGGGCTTTTATTCAATTTCGTGCATGTCCCACCGTTTAGACAAATTTCGGACTCATTTGAAGAGCAAACTCTTTGCAGTGGCTTAGTTAATCCAGGGATAACGATCAAGATTAGAAGGATTCTCTGCAGAGTTAGGGAGAGTGATTTTCCAAATTAAAAAGCAAGCAAAAATTTGTAATGCATAAAGTAAATAAATTAGCCAGTTGAAGGATGCGTCATGCAAAGTCAAAACTTAATCAGAAACGATGTACGCGATGTTCGAGATAATTACACGAGCTGAGCTCGGATCACCACCAACAGTTCATGAGAAGATCAAAAAGCCTATAATTAAAACTTCATTCTTCAGAATTCCCTAAATAAATAAGCTTGATTTGTTCATGCAGTTTGAGACCCAAATTTAGCTTACACACAGCTTGTTTGATATGATTTGAGAAAGAGCTTAGATTATGTTGCGATCCTCTCTGCATGGGAAAACTTATCATAACAAATTCGCCATCAAGATAAGCATGAAATTATGCCCTAGAATTATTAAAATTTGAATAACCTTTTGAGGAGAAAGGAAATGCAAAAACTAAGATTTATATTTGTATGCTTTTGATAAGCAGTCCAAAATCTTACCTCAGCCATTTATAAGGCTTTGCTGTATTTTTAGAGTTAATTTTTTTACTTTACGAAGTTTTGTCTGCTATAATCCTAAAGTGTTTAGAACTTTTGGTCGCTTTTACCGCAAACCCTGGAAAATTGTTTTACTTAATTCGATGCTGCTTATAATCTTGCCTTCAACTAGAACGCGAAAATGTTGTATTGTTATTTAAACTCTGCCATTATGTAAAGCTACGTAAGTTCAGGGTAGAAGCGCATTATTCTTAACTATCTTAATATAGAAACACTTATTTACAGCCTTTTAGACATAAAGATGAATTTTTCATGCGTACAGCCCGAAAATCCGTGTTTCTGAGATGCCAAAACAGAGAGTTTTGGTCAAGCGTAACAATAGTGCAAGCGAGGACTGGCTGAGTGGGTGGTTGCGCTACCCCCAATCCAGCGCCTCTCAAAGAAGTCGCCTTTAATACTCGTAATTAAAAGCTAACCCCAGTGTTTAAGCGAAAAACTCTTGTTGAAAAAACTATTCCTCCCAAACGATGTGCAAATTAGAATTATAGCTGGTTTTTCGAAGACTTTCATTTTAGTAGCCCGATCCTGCCCACCAGTGCAGATGGTGCTGCTGCTAACACTGCAGACTCCCATAAGGCATAGTCAAAACTTCACGTTGGCCTTTTAGATTCTGTTGCTAAAGCTTCTGCCAAGTCAGCAGCCAGACAGCTTCGCATCCTTTTAAGTTCCGATCAAGCAATCAGAGCTGTCGACTCGACTTACGCACACAAAAAACGCAGAGGAAATTAAATAGTTGAAGTAAATATCATTTTACTTGTAAGGTAGAACATAGTGAAAAAATTGAAAATCCTTCACTTTTATTGAATAAACAAAAAACTGACAATACAATAATTTAAATGTACAAAAAGATTCTAAGCCAGAATAAATTGTTAGATTTCTGAGGGGAAACACAATAACTGATTGCTCCTTGAGATGGCATGACTTAGCTCGGTTCGGTTGCGATGAAACTGTGGAATTGATGACCAAATGCTACAGAGAAAGTTTGGTTGCTAAAGTATCAGAAACATACGGATACGATTGAAGAGGAATTATTTGATATAATTGGAGAATTCGATTGCAGTTTTCTGCTCTTGATTACGTTACTGCTTTAGCGGTACTGCCTTGACGTAAATTTTGTCTTCTACCGAATTTGTAGCATCTTCAATCATCCTTGTGATCTTTACTGAAATCATACAGTTGGGTGATACTTACTGAATGAATATTTTCGCTTTTTTGAAAAACCTACCAGTGCCAACCTGCAAGTCAAAGTCAATTATTTAATTATTATAGTAAATTTTCAGTATTCATACCGACAGCAAGTTCTGCTGCAAGGCAATTTAGTGATAGGTTCGTAATTTTACGTAAATGCTCGCACGAAACTGAGTTGACGGATGTGGCATCATTTTTAGCTCCCGAGTCCTATATATACTACTTACAGGCTGACAGACGGGTTAGGTAAAGTCAGCCCTCTGCTGCCCTTTTTGTTGTATTGCCATTATGAAAAATCGTTTATTACAAAATATTAGACGGTTTTAATTTCAATCAGCAGTTTTTTGGCGAGGGTACATTGTTCATTTTTTATTGTCCATATTATTAGTTGTAGAACAGACAAAGTTACAAATTTACAGCATAGGGTTTGTTTTCAATTATGTAAAAAACTATGTAAAATTACGAAATTGTCTCGACATAAATGAGTCTTTTCTGATGCCCTTACCAACAATAAAAAAACCGCCTTGTGCGAATGGTGTGGTGTTCTGAAGCCCTCACGTCTCAGTTATATCCTTGTGTCTTGCGTTCCTCAGTTCCTCAGACTCTGTCCCTGCTTTTTCTTCTGCTGGCTCGGTGTCAGATCCGGGATCACATCATAGGTTGACTCTCTGACAGCAGGTGGGTTGCCGCCAGAGACATCCGCTGCTGACGCGTGTTGCTAGGGTAGCCAGTTAAAGTGAGTGATTGCATTAACGACTGTTAGACAAACTGGGGATAAAGGCAGCGGTAAAATGCAAACCTCTTCAACCCTCTCATAGGGCCAAGTTGGTTCTTCATCCCTGACAGCATCATAGGGAGCCATCTCATAAGCGTAAGCAGCAGGTGAGGTCTGAAATGTAGGAAACTAACTTCATTAAAACATTACAAAAATATATGGTTTTGATTTATTTATCTGTCTCAGGTTGAGTTTTCACGTTGTTCCAGCTCCAACAATTTAATTGCAACAATTTCACTTAACCAAATTTAAGGTATATATCTGGAGAAAAAATTTATCCAGCAAAGAGGTTCTCACTGGCAGTCTATCCGGAGTGAGGTAAGTGCCATCTTCGAGCCCATTCTGGAGACTATTTATGACTCCCGATGCTGCACTGGATTCTGCGCTCTGGTTCTGTAGGTGCTAGTTTAGACAATAGGACAATTTTTTAAACTATGGACTATGTGTAGGCAGAGACAATGAGCAAGAAGAGCTTACTTTCCGGAACCGCCTGAAGAGCAGGAAGTAAGTGAGTAACGATAGCACTGCTCCAACTGCAAAGCTTCCTAAAGCGATGATGACGGCAATGTGAACAGCGATCGTACCTTTTATTTAAAGATTTGGATTGAAAATGAGTTTTTTTTCTGCATAAGAAACAATTTTGAAGAAATAAATTGCTGTGCTTTGTAAAATAAAGCTGTCTCAAAATTTAAGTTTTATACCTGGTTAATAATTGATTTAACTTTTTGCATCTTCATCAAATGCGCGATTGCGGTAGCCTACTCGCAAGAGCTAAGCAAGCCTACCTTAATATCTTAATAGCCGTACATGTCGATAAACTATAACCATATCACCCTAGCAACCCTGGTGTAATTGAACTCACCATCATCATCGGAGCACGTGATCCCTGAATAGCCTGCGGGACATTTGCACTCAAACTTGTTCCACAAATCGATGCACTGGCCCGAGTTCTGACACATGCTCGTCAAAGTGCCATCTGAAGCTACCGATTGGCACACCTTGTCCCCTTGGCAACCAATTGAAGGTGGGAAAAATGAATCTTTATGAGTTAAAGCATTTGACCAGGCAAATCCTGGCGTGCCTTCAGGCAGGGACCTATTGGTGAGCGGTGCCAAGTAGCCATTGAGTCGAATTTCGTTTAGGCAGCCCTTGAACCCGCTGCCCCCAAGAGTAACTGTTGCATCGGAGTCCAGCATCAGTGAGGCCTCAATGAGAGCTTTGCTGCGAGCTGCAGCAATTCCATCAGTGTCCGATGAAACACTGAGAGCCAGCGTTGAACCCTTTGAACAGCTGATGCTAAAAGTGAACGGATTTCCAGTTGCTATGGAAACGTTTAATGAAGCCGTTTGATTGTCGAGTGACAGCTGGAGACGGCCAGCATAGCAGGTGACTGACAGCTGGCGACCGTCCCTGCTGGACACCGACAGCAGGACAAAGTTGAGCTCTCGAGTGCGAACCCAACCGGTGACTGTTGTCAAGGACTCGTTCAGGCCAAACGACGACAAGCTGAGCTGTGAGGGCGTCGTGGAGTTGAAGGTCGCAGCTGCGCGGCCTGAAAGCATTTAAGTTTGTTGATAAAAGTTACTAATAGGTACTGAAGTGATCTAGAGCAGCAAAAGGGGGAATTTAAATATTTTTTTCTATTATGCAGTCCTTAAAAGGTAGCAGCATTTCGGCTTGATAAGTTATTTTGATGTTGAGATGCATATCAATTAGCCATTCCGCCCATAAATATAACTTGTAAAAATGTAACATTTTTAGAAATGAGTAATGCCAAATAATACACTATGCGCCAAAAAACGGATACCCTCTTGCCCTGTCTCAATTTGCACACTTCAATTCAAGTGGCGAGCTGGCTTTTGGTGGATGGGGTGGGTGGGTGGTGGGGTGACTGGCCGAGATGATTTTCACTTCTCCTTCGCTTCCTCCCTCTCTCGCTTTGTTATTTACTTTGTTAGTCATGTGACCATGTGGTTAAAATATTTTCCAAGAGGCTGCTTTCTAAAAGGGGTATCCGTTTTTTGGCGCATAGTGTATTTAGCGCAGCAAGTCACATGGCACTTACACTCGTAGCCTCTGGGCTCCAGATTGATGCACTGCGTGCCACTGGGACAGTCCTCAGATCCTGGGACGCAGTGGTCTCTGACGGAACATGTGACACCACGCCAGCCAGTTTTGCAGATGCATCTGAATTAAAAATAATCAAAATGCTAATTTAGATATAACAAACTTGAACAAGCAATAAAAGCAGAAGCCTACACCCACACGAATGAATTGTAGAAAACGTTGGCGCAGCTGGCATTGTTCATACATGGCTTTGAATTGCTGCATGCGTCTTCATTCAACGCTCCGAAATCAACAGCGACGGATTCTGTGGCAGTCAGGGCTCCTGGAATCCTGTGCAAAATATAGGACGGCAGAGGGCTCAGGATAAGCGATGTTAGTCCATTAAGCCTTGGAGCAGAAATAACGCCTCGAAAAGCTGTCAAATTGAGTGGCAGCGTCGACTTGACGCTCGCAGGCAACGCTGATCTCTTTGATCTGCTGGCACTGCTGCGCTGCGCGAGTGGCGTCGGAGCCGGAGCTGCCTGGACGCCGCTGAAGCCGCCGATGATGAGCCGGCCTGACAGGGGCGGCAGCGGGCAGGCGCTGCTCAGCGATGCCGACCTGACTGCCGATGTCAGCGACAGCACCACCCCCTGACCGGAAACTGACACAGAGATCTTCACGAATACAAAGCTTCCAGTGGCCACCGACTCTGGAGAGGTCAGCAGAGCGACCTGGGACCCGTTGCTGTGCAGTAGCTGGAGGATTAGGTTGCCATTCAAGTCAATCTGAGGGTGAAAATTCAGTGGTTTCAAGTCATTTAAATGAAAAATAGATTAATTAGATTTTTCGAATTGCCCAGTTAAATTTAGGCTCTTCTACCTAGGAAGCTATTTTTTAACTTTATTAGGAATTTCCGTTTAATTTTACTAAAATTTACTTTACGAGCTATCGCTGCGATGAAAAGAATTATTCATACGCATTTTTAGTTCAAAATTTACTTTTTATTCGTTGACATTTTTTCCTTTCCGAAATTGAAGCGGACATCTTAGGACTGCGCTAGCAAGCTACTTGAAGTATTTCAGGGTTTTGCACGTCAAAATGCCATCTGACAAACAGGTAGCTCTTTACAAAATTAATAAAGCACTTTTATATCTCAAAAAACATAATTCTCGGACTAACTGTAGCAAGCAGTCTCGAAGTAGTTTCCGCATCGCTCGGGTCGCCCAGCAGCAGCAGAAAGGCTCCGCGAGACAAAGTCACCAGCCTCAGCTCAATCGTCCACGAGACTCCGCCGTACACGCTTGACACACCCGGCACGGACGCGAAGCTCGCTGACGACGCGTTGCCGCCCACACCGAGCGAGAACGACGGTAGCTCAACGGAGCAGTTCTTGCCTCCGAAGGCGGCGGGGCACCCGCTGCAGGCGTAGTCGGCTACCAGGTCCTCGCACTTGGCTCCGTTCTGGCACGGCTGGCCGAACAGCTCGCACTCGTTGATGTCCACCGAGCAGGTCGGGCCCTCATAGCCGGGCAGGCAGTGGCAGGTGAATGAGGCCAGGCCGTCCGTTCAGGCGGAGGCGTGAGCGCACACGCTGCGGTTGGTGCCGGGAACCAGGCAGTCGTTCGGGTTTACTTCGCAGGTGTCTCCAAAGTTACCTGATTTGAATAGAGCATATTTACTTGCCAGAATTTCTGGAAATAATATTGCATAAATACGAATAAAAAATGTGCAATATTTAGGAGAAGAAACAAAAAAGCAAAAGCAATGGCCTCACCATTTGAAGTTAAATTATTTGTGAATTTAACTCCCACGAGGCAAAACTGACTGAAATATTACGAACTAAAGTAGCAAAAAGTAGCAAAAAACTTAAAAGTCACCTAAAGGACAGGCGCACACAAAGCCCGCTGCCTGCGCGTAGCTGAAGGTGCCGTTGAAAGGCGCCGGCAGCCCCGGCCTCCCGTACAGCGTCTGGTTGCTGCGCTCCAGGCAGACGCCCCCATACTTGCACGTGTCCGGCGCGCAGTCAGCGGTGTCCTCGGAGCAGGTCTTTCCCGAGTAGCCGGCGAAGCAGCTGCAGTTGAAGTCTCTGAGCCCGTCAGAGCAGCTCGCGTTGTTGCTGCACGGGTTGGGCGAGCAGTCGTCAATGCGGCGCAGGCAGGTCGGCCCATCGAAGTCGGTAGCGGAGCAGTCGCAGCTGAAGTTCATGTCACCGTCGATGCACCTGCCGCCGTTGTGGCAGGGAGATGAAGCGCAGTCATCGATCTTTTCATTGCAGGTGGGTCCTTGGTAGTCGGTGCGAGAGCAGTCACAGCTGAACCTGGAGGAATTATTTCAGAATTCGTTGGCACGATGAACAGAAAAATATAACATGTAACACATGTAGCACTAAATATGCAAAGATGTTGATCTCAACCAGCTGCCTTTTGTGATGCAATAATAATTAATTCAGCCCTGAAATAATTTATTCTCTTTACGGATAGACGTATTAGCCACATTAATATTTAGGCGAAAATCATTGAAACAACAATTGTTCACTTTAACGTGGTAATGAGACTTTAATACGAGGTATCGTGCTGCTCTCCAATATACTCTTGCAATCTTAATGTATGGTTTTAAGCAGAATCTGCCACACAGGCATCCAGTGACTCTAGGAACCGTGCGAATGTCGAATGTCTAAAGCTGCGAGCGCAATTACGGGATTTTAGTTTTCTTTTAATAGGACTAATTCTTCCGCATATTATAAAAGTTGGCACATTTTTTATTCAAAAATTACAAACATTCAAGCATTTATTCAAAGTAATCACATTACTTTTAAGTTGCAGGGAGAAGTTTGCAATAAAATTTGACCTAAGAGTAACCATTCAAGCAGCTTATTGACTTGTAATACTCACGTCGAGTTGCCGTCGCTGCAGACGCCGCCGTTCCGACACGGCCCCGACAGGCAGTAGTCAGTGTCAACTGAGCAGCTCCTGCCCTCCCAGCCTGTGAAGCAGCTGCAGCTGTAGTTCTTCACCAGGTCCGTGCACAGCCCGTTCAGGCAGGGCTTGCTGGCGCAGTCGTCAATGTTGATCTCGCACCTGGCACCGAAGAATCCCGTGCCTGAGCAGTCGCAGGTGAAGCTGAAATTCAAAAATTAAAAAATCAAGTGCCACTACTAAACTATCTAATTTTTAATGTTTGGAGGTAATGAAACTCACGAGCCGTTGCCATCCAGACACCTGCCGCCATTGAGACAGGCTCCAGCAAAGCAGTCATTGGTGTTGATGTTGCAGTTGGCGCCCTCCCAGCCGCTGTAGCAGCTGCAGCTGTAGCTGTTCACCAGGTCTGTGCACTTGTGGATGCAGGGCCGGCTGGCGCAGTCGTCGATGTTGATCTCGCAGCGGCTGCCTGTTGAATAACAACACATCGTGAGGCACATTTCGGAGCAATTAAACGACTATTTTATATTTGGATGAAATACTCTATTCTCGATTTGATTTTAGCTACTTAAAGCTTGGGTTAATCAATACCCAATTCTAAAAAAGAGAGATCAATTGTCACTCATACACTAAGCAGAAATTCGCTGCTTCAATGAAAATGATCAAGTTTTGACGAAATATTGAGTTTGCAAAAATTATGAAAGATAAAGTTCTCCTTTGAAAAAAGAAATACTTTTATGAGTAATATTATCATCATATTTTCAATGCAAAATCAGTGAGGTTTTGCATACGTTTCAAAATAAAATCTCCGTGTCTACGTGTAACTCCGTATATAAATAATTTACGTCTTTTTCTGTGTTCATTCAAGAAGTTGCCGATCCTCGGGAAAACAATACAATACTTACTTTTTTTAAAAACCGCTGTTTTATTTTCAAAATTATGGTTACCATAGGTAAATGGGCGTTAGTAATGAATTAGAGAGCATTTTCTGACATAATTTAGTTTTTTAAATTTTGGGTTGGTTTCATCTGTCGATCTGAAATTGTGAATTAGCTTATATTTACGACAATCAATCATAATAAATTTCAGGTTTTGGAACCGAATATCATTGTAATACTAACATACAAATATTTAGTGCTAAAGCTCAATAGTAATCATAACTCACCAGCAAAGCCGGGAGCGCAGCTGCAGGTGAAGCCGCCACTCGCGTCCGTCTTAGTGCAGGTGGCGCTGTTCAAGCAGTTGGGTGGCGTCACGGCGCAGAGGTTTATTAGCACAGTGCAGTAAATGCCTGTGTACGCCTCGGGACACAGGCATGGAGGAACCGAAGAGTCCAACATGCCAGGCCAGCAAACTCCCCCGTTCTTGCAGTCGCCCTCGCTGCAGGTCGCCCGTTTTTCTCGCTTTAAATGCAAGCCATTGTCCTTGAAGCCTGAGAAGAAGTTTTTTAATCTACAGTAATAGAATACAAAATGCTCGTATTTCAAAAGAAGAAATAAAAATTTAAATAAACACTACCGTATGAATCTTTCGAAACAGATAAAGCAGCAATCGGATGAAGAATCGTCAATAAAAGCAACACATTGAACAATCCATTATGACAAGCTCTTTCCCAGTGCCATCTCAGAAACTTTGTGGTCCCGTTCATGAAGTGCTGATGAGGCAGAACTGAGCACTCGAAACTATTAATGATGAAAAAGGATTTGATAACGTGCTTTTACTCGAGCAAAAATGACTTTAAAAAATATCTACTAAAATCAATGTATTGAGCTTACACTTTCATTTATGCTATGCTTTACACACTGGCAACAATGAATGTCAGGTCATTAGGATGTCAGGTCACTGGGATGTCAGGTCACTGGGATGTCCGGTCACTGGGATGTCAGGTCACTGGGATGTCAGGTCACTGGGATGTCAGGTCACTGGGATGTCAGGTCACTGGGATGTCCGGTCACTGGGATGTCAGGTCACTGGGATGTCAGGTCACTGGGATGTCAGGTCACTGGGATGTCAGGTCACTGGGATATCCGGTCACTGGGATGTCAGGTCACTGGGGATATCAGGTCACTGGGATGTCCGGTCACTGGGATGTCAGGTCACTGGGATGTCAGGTCACTGGGATGTCAGGTCACTGGGATGTCAGGTCACTGGGATGTCAGGTCACTGGGATGTCAGGTCACTGGGGATATCAGGTCTGAGATTTGTAGATCGTTTTAACAATTACATTCTTTCGCAATGTAGCTATGATTAGGTCTAGTATTAGGTTACATTTCTTGCTGACGCCAGAATAACAATATTGATTACATAATTTATGGTTAACAAATCAATTTAATAATTTGCCACCTAGACCAAAAGTACTTTGGTCTTTTGCTTTTTACGTCCTTCTGGTGCACAGAAAGGTAACGAGGAGATCAAGTCACGAAAATTTTATTTTATCGCAAAAAAATATTTATTCGAGTACTTACAAGTCTTATTCGAATTTTTATGCCTTGTAGACAGATAAAATTGCGGAATTAAAATAGATTTCAGCCAAGCAGAAAGGAAGGCTTTCTTTAGAAAAGCTTTAAAACTTTCTTTCGGTCATGAAAGTATAACTGAGGGCATTACGAGCGTAGATGCATCGTTATTATGTACACAACACTGGTGATATTAGCATCAAAGATGTCAAGCATGACAAACACTTTGTGTGACACAGCGGGAGCTAGAAAAGAGACAAACTATTCAGCATTCGTAGGCATAAAAATTACGGACCTTAAAATAGCTTCAAACACCCAAAGACAGGCGCAAGCACAATAAATGTGTACGTTCGTGTGAACACTAAGACAGCAACCTAAACTTATGAGTACTTAAACTCCATTTTTTATTAAAAATCTTATTCTAAGAAATAACTTTGATAAAATTATTCTTCTGGCTTTTAACTATCAATATCGGACTAGATTTCTGCCTTTTAGTTTTAACACAAGGCAACGATATAAAAACCAGCATTCGCCACAATACGTTGCGGTAGTCTTCTGGTTAAGATGTTGTAAAATCTGATCTAGACTCGGCAAAAAAAGGATACGAGTATCTCAATGTTGTCCCCTGGTAAAGCATAAATTTGCAGGAATCAAGGCTAGGTGTATGTAAATTCTCTGATCGACAAGTCTCTTTGTATGGTACTCGTCCATACCTGTACTTTTGATTTGAGCCGCGGTGAGCTGATCATACCCCAATTTTTTTTCGAGTTCGATACTCTAGGCTCGTTGCTACCCTGACCCACCTCAACTAATATACGGTATTTCATTAGTTACTGTGAGCCACTTTCAAATATGACTTTAACGAGAAAACTGAATAAATAAGAAGTTCAGACCTGTAAAAACTGTGAAATATTCGGAGAAAACAAAATCTTAATCATAAAAACCCAATCCAGAGTCGTGCAAGGTGACGAAGACAAATAAGTTAACAAAAATCTTATTTAGTGCTAACACAAATACTACGAGTAGTATACTAAGAAGTCTATAAAAAGCCCTCTGAATGCTCTGTCTACCCACTCATTCAATCATTTCTGTCCTTTGTACAAACGAATGCAAACATTCCTCGTTTAATAAGCTAGTTGAGAAGATTCTTTCTCGAAAGACTATTTCATTGCTTTTGTTTTGAGCTACTTCCTTGATTGATTGATTACTGTAGCTCACTTATGTATTAATTTATAACGCACTGATTTTTAACGTTAAACAACACAATAAACAAAAACAAAAATCTAATAGAAATTTCGCAATAAAAGCGTAAATGTTTTTGTTGAAACGAAGTCAATGAAAACCGCTATATTTAAAATTTGTCGATAATGTTTTTTTCAAAAAAAATTTCATAAAAAAATTAACGCCGGGGGCCTTGAATCTTGGATAAAAATTAGACAACTATCTAGCCAAAACCTTTGAAAACCTGTACAAAAACGCATAAATAATTAAATGGCAATGTGCAATGTTAGTTGGGAAACACAACAGTGGTTTTTCGTGACCTACACAGGGTCAGATGCATGTAAAAATCAGCGCGAAACTTGTTTAACTATCGGAAAAGTTCCATTTTTTAAGCAACCAATTGATTTCACAGGCAGATGTTACGAGTTACAACAGTCGAGGACACAAGAATGTAATTCGATTTACAATGAAAAACTATCCTGTTTAAAAATCTATCAAATTAAATATATAATAAATCAGTTTTTCACCGAATAAAGCATTAAAATTACTGAATGAGATTCGTCTGCAAATTAGCAAAGCAGAGATGGTTTTCAGTCAAGATGAAGCACAGCTCAGAAGAAAACTTCTTGGTCGACAGGCTTGGCAGATTTCGGTCGCAGGTGACCAACTCGAACGCTCGGGCCACTCCCGGACTCACCCGGTGCGTACAGATCTGACGACTTGCTCGGACGGAATACATTCGTGTATTTGGCAAGCAGTGCAAAGGCTGAAATTTTTTTTGAGATGCGTTGCATTAAGAATGATAGAAAAAAACAACAATAATTTGACTTGACTTTGAGAGGGGGCCTATCAGAAGCAAGAAAAGTCACATAATCGAAAAGTTTAGCATTTCTCCTCATCAGCACGAAATATCATAACGTCAAAAGCATACTTTGCGTCCACAATTACAAGCACGAAAAGTCATATCGTCAAAAAGTTTCGAAATGGTGATCATTAGGTCAAAAATGCACTAAAGATCACCCCTGAAGATACGTTTTCGACATTATAATATTTTGTGCTTACGAGCTCGTATGAGAGTGACTGCTAACCTTTTCGACGATATGACTTTTCGTGCTTGTGACATTTCGTGCTTGTGATAGTGGACGCAAAATGAGTCTTCGACGCTAAGATATTTTCGTAAGATATTTCGTACTTGTGAGGGAACCCTGTTTCGATGATTTGAAATTTCGTGCCTATGATGGCACCCTAATTACCGAAGATAAGCATTAAAAATAAGTTTTTTTTTTTTAACCAATAAGTGAGAAGAAGCTACACTGGAACATAAGGTCGATAGATGAGGCTTTTAAAGAGGGGATATCAACATATATTAAACAATATTAGGCAGTATTACAATCATGCAATGAAAACTTTTTTTACTCACCAACAGCGCCACCAATGACAACCACGATTGCGATGATAATTCCAGCTACCATTGCCCCTGGGAAAACTGGATCCGGAATGGAGCAGGTTGGCCCAGAGAACCCAGCGATGCATTTGCACTCAAACTTGTTCCACAAATCTTCGCACTGTCCAGAGTTCTGGCAGACGTTCATCAGAGTACCATCGGAAGCTTCAGTGTGACAAACTCGTTCACCTTGGCAACCAATCGATGGCTGAATGACAGCCCAACTCGCATGAGCGGAGTGCGTAGACCAGGCAAATCCCGCAGTTCCGTTAGGCAGTGTTCGATTAGTGAGTGGGGTCAAGTAGCCGTTGAGCCGAATCTCGTTCAGACAGCCTCTGAAACCGTCACCAGCCAGCGCAACTGTGGCATCGGGCTCAATGATTAGCGACTTTTGAATAGGCTCTTCACTTTTAGTAATTTCAGTGGTGTCAGAGCTAACACTCAGAGTCAACGGCGAATCCTTTGAACAGTTGATGGTAAAAGTGAATCCAGTGCCAGTTGCTATGGAAAAATTTGAGACCAAAATTTGATTGTCCAGTGACGCCTGTAGACGACCATTGTAACCGATGATTGACAGGTGGCGACCATCCCTGGTGGACACTGACAGCAGTGAAAAGTTGAGCTCGCGAGTTCGGACCCAACCGCTAATGTTTGTCAAGGCCTCGCTTAATCCGATTACGGATAAGTTGAGCTTGGCTGATGGCGACGCTTGGAAAGTTGCGGCTGCGCGACCTGAAAGTCAAGACGGAAATTTTTTTCGATTCATTTTAGAAGGTTTATAGTGCTTAACTGGGCTATGACTAAAGCGACATCGTCCCACAACCAGCGACGAGGCATGTCTGTCCATTGCGCTGACTCCTGAAGCGCGCCTGGGTAAATACCGTACCCAGGCATAGACACACAGGCCGGCACCCAGTCACGCACTCACATAGGGTGTACAAGCGGCGGTTTCAGGAATGTACACTCTTTGTCTTGCCCCGAGGCATGGAGTGTCCCAAAGTTCACAACTGGCCCATAGCCCAACCAATTCGTGCACAAGGCCCCAAATTAATGTGACCCTGCACACGAAACCGCGCTAGGGAAAATAGCCAACCTACAACGCGGGGTCGAACCTGGACCAGTGGCACACAAGACAGACGCGCGAGACCGCTGAGCCACTCGCCCCCAATTGTGCTATGGCACTTGATACTAAAAAAATCGATACTGCACTCACACTCGTAGCCCCTAGGCTCCAAATTAACGCACTGGGTAGCATTGGGACAGTCCTCGGATCCCAGGACGCAGTGGTGAATAACTGAGCACGTTGCCCCGCGCCAGCCAACTGTGCATTTGCAGCTGAAGGTATTTGATGACGCATGGAATATCAAGTTACTATTAAAGATTAACTTTAAAAACATTTATATTTTCATACTTACGAAAATAAATTGTAGAAAAAGTTGGTGCAAGTGGCCCCATTCTGACAAGGCTCCGAAGTCTTGCACACGTTTTCATTGATCACTCCCTCTGATACAGCGACTGAATCGCTGGCACTCAGGGCTCCAGGTAGTCCGTCAGTGACAGCAGGTGACACAGGGCCGAGGATTAGCGGTGTTCGTTCATTTACTCTGGCTGCTGATATGACACCTCGGAAAGCTGTCGAATTGGCTGGAAGTGCCGACTCAACACTTGCACGCATCGCTGATCTTCTTGATTTGCCGACGCTGCTGCTCCGTGCAACTGGCGTCGGAGCCGGAGCTGCCGGGGCGCCGCTGAAGCCGCCGATGATGAGCCGGCCTGACAGCGGTGACAGCGGGCTCGCGCTGCTCAGCGATGCCGACCTGACTGCCGATGCTACGGCCAGCGTCAGCTTGCGACCCGAGATCGTCACGGAGATCCTCACAGGGACGAAGCTGCCTGTGGCGACCGAGTCTGAGGATGTCAGCGATGCGATCTGCGAGCTGTTGCTGTGCAGTAACTGGGCGAATAGGTGGCCATCAAGATCGATCTGGAGACAGAAACAAAAGTACTCGCGGTGTTTAAAGGTACATCAGCATTTGCGTGGTCATACTAGTATCAGTCCATATGTCAATCTTAAGACATATTATTTTCTTTTTCAAGCGTGTCAATCCTATTTATTGAGGGTCAAAACCCTTATAATTTTAAATATCGTAAAATGCAAATAACAATGATTTACGCCCACATGCAGTTTCTTATGCACATGGTGGCTTTACTAAGCTGTCGATCGACACTTTCATTTAAAAGTGAACAGTCAGCACAAGAAAGCTATCTATCGAAAACAGACAATCGCCATTTTGAAACTTCATAGCTACTTTATAAGAGTCGCCTAATTTTTTCGGCTGGAACTAATGCACCTAACACCTTATTTTTTGCTTTCATATCTGCTACTTAATTATAACGAATTATGCGATTTAAAAAATCACTGAGACTCACCGTAACCAGCAGTCTCGGAGTGGTCGCCGAGTCGCTCGGGTCGCCCAGCAGCAGCAGAAAGGCTCCGCGAGACAAAGTCACCAGCCTCAGCTCAATCGTCCACGAGTCTCCGCCGTACACGCTTGACACACCCGGCACGGACGCGAAGCTCGCTGACGACGCGTTGCCGCCCACGCCGAGCGAGAACGACGGCAGCTCGACGGAGCAGCTCCGACCGCCGAAGCCCGCCAAGCACTCGCACACAAAGTCGTTCCACACATCCACACACATCGAGCTCGTCTTTGCTTCACAAGGCGACGGGCTGGCGCACTGCTCCGACCGACTGCAGACTCCCCAGGTCGCGTTGCCCGACTCCACCGAGGTCTCCGTTGCTACGAACGTCGAGCCGTTTGTCACGAGCCGCAGGTCCCTCACGCAGCCGCGGAAGCCGCCGCGACCGTCGATGGCCGACCCTCTGTCGCCGCCGACATCGACAGACACTCGGCCTGGCCTGAACGAGTCCGACAGACCGTCTACCGTCTGTGCTCGAGACAGGCTCCCTCCTGACTCACTGCGAGTCAGTGTCGCACTGCCATTGGTCAGCGACACCGACAGCGTCAGCCAATCGGTAGAGGCCAAGCTGTCACTGATTGGCCAAGCGACCCGACCAATCACAGACGCTGAGGCATTGAAGAACAAGAGCACAAGGCTGGAGTTGTGAGCGCCGACTCGGACGAGGCCCCAGAGAGACGACAGGCGGAGCAGATCGAACTGAGCGAGGCTCGTGCGGAACGAGAGCTCGAAGATCCAGTCACCCGAGCTGCCTGCTGAGTCACTGCCCCATGAGGCGCTGAAACGGGACGCTCCGCTTAACGAGGCGAGGGTTGTCAGGTTGCACTGCGGCCCCCACCACCCAGGCCTGCAGGTGCACCGATAAGAATGGATTTGTGATGGCAGCTCCTGTTCCAGAGTCGGCCGACAAGTCGCGTTGTTCTGGCAGGGGCTCGAGTCGCAGCCAGTCAGCCTGACGCTGCAGTTCTTGCCTCCGAAGGCGGCGGGGCAGCCGCTGCAGGCGTAGTCGGCTTCCAGGTCCTCGCACTTGGCTCCGTTCTGGCACGGCTGGCCGAACAGCTCGCACTCGTTGATGTCCACCGAGCAGGTCGGGCCCTCATAGCCGGGCAGGCAGTGGCAGGTGAATGAGGCCAGGCCGTCCGTGCAGGCGGAGGCGTGAGCGCACACGCTGCGGTTGGTGCCGGGAACCAGGCAGTCGTTCGGGTTGATCTCGCAGGTGTCTCCATAGCTACCTGATTGTGCATTTTTATTTGCATTGGTAAGCTAGTGAGGTTTTAATTTCTTAGAAAGAGGCAGCATGCACGCAGGTTGATTAAGGTGGAAATTTTTTGGTTTTAAAATTGAGGATTTTATGTCTGAGAAGAAATTTGCAATGAAATAGTCTTGGAATATATATAAATAATTATTACATTAATTATTACTCTCTCGCCCTCGCGACGTCGTTTCTTTCTCCCCCCCACAACGTACAGTATGGAATGTGCATATGGCGGGTTAAGCAGCCGCCAGATTGTTTTCAATAATATAAAATATACTCAATCGCCTACGCCGACTTTAACCTTTTCTCGGCACTGGTCAACTAGAAACAGTTGCTTCTCAGTGTTACAATGGCGTCGCAAGCCAACGAAGCCAACGCGGGGCATGGCCACTAACTATATCTCGCTGCCTCCACCCTAGCCATCTCTCATTTCCGTTGACCCTCACAACGCTAGCAAACGTTGGAGCGGATGTGCAGAGCGTTTTACAGATTTCATCGAGGCGTCGGGAGTCGCAAACGAGAATCAGAAGTGCAAGCTGCTGTGCTACACTGCAGGAAAGGAGGTTGCGGACATCGTTCGCGATCTGCCAAAGCCACAGATAGATGGCCAATAGCCAAGAGCAGGAGCACACACTACAGACCCTCATCTCTGGCCTGAAGCTGCATTTCGACGCCAGGAAAAACATCGTATTTGCCCGATACCAAATCCGCCTCTGTGTTCAACAAACCGGAGAGAAAATCAAGGCCGCCGAGCCATGTGAGTTTGACCATCTGCGGGACTCGCTTATACGAGACCAGCTTGTGGCAACGTGCGTCTCCGACAAATTGCGCAGACGGCTGCTTCAGGACGCCAACATCACGCTGGACGAAGCTCTGCAGAAAGCCAGGGCATTTGAGACTGCGGACGAGCAGACAGCCGAGATGAAAAAAAACCTTCGACTCTCAGGTGGCCAGCCTAGTCCGAAGCAGCAAAGCAGTCATCGGTGGACGAGTGTCTACCAGCGAGTCGAGGCCGAGCCAATCCCGGCGAGCGCGGTCACGCCTCATGTGACGCGGCCAAGGGCAAGCTATGCCACAACTGCGGCAAGCCAAACCATCTTGCCAAGGCGTGCCGCCAGCCGCGATCAGCCAACAGCAGAGGCCGCCAACAGGTCCACGCCAACACAGACGGCACAGCTCTTAGTGACGGGCCCAAAGAAGAAGTGTTCACCCTACACAAGGACGACGCATACCCGACCGACGCCTCGCTGAAAGCCCGAGTGGGGAGCCGTCAGCTCTTGATGATGATTGACAGCGGAGCCAGCTGTAGCATCATGAGCCAGCGCACCTTCAAGACGCTCAACCGACCGCATCTGCGAGTTCAAAGATCCGAGGTTCGACTCACCGCTAAAGATCCAGGGTATCGCCGACCTGGAAGTCCAAATCGGAGCAGCCAGCACTGCTGTGCCTTTCCACATCATGGACGGTGACGGCCTGACGCTGCTCGGCCGTGAGCCAGCATTCAGACTCGGAGTACTCAAAATTCACCACCCGGAATTAACCGCAACAGAATCGGTGTGCATGCGAACAGCGACTCAGCATCAGCCTTCACACAGCGTAAACAAACACAGGCCTAAAGTTGCTAAAAAGAGTCATTAATAACCTGACCGTCTGCTCATTTTCTGAAAGTTTATTGTTCACTTGGTAAAAAGGGAATTTTTTACTTGCTAATTTGCTAAAATTTCTTGGAAAAGGTTGATAAGTAATTAGCTGAAGCTGGCGATTATTCACTTGCTACAGGTTGACTGTTCACTTCCTGACTTGCTGGGTTTCCACGGGAATGATTGTTTAACACTGAATCCTACAATGCATTTTAATTTAATGTATTATTAGATCAATTTTGTACCGGTGCACCTCTACGTTAACTGACTATAAATTATACATTCATTATAAATTAACTGCGAATTTTAGGAGGCCTGCCATTGAAAAAATCAAAATCAATTATAAAAACGATAAAACACAATCCCCTATAAAAATATTATTGACTTTCTGGTCTAAAATTGCGTTCAATAAAGCCACAGCAATCAAAACATTCTGGATACTTTCAATGATCATCAGAAAGTCAAAAACTTCGATTTCCGAAAATGTTCTGCTTTTTGAACAGTCATGTCTGACCAAAACCATACAGTTATTAAAAAACCGCAAGCTTCTCTATACCGCTACGGTACGAGAGCTAAAATCTAAAGACCCACTAAGGATTGCTTCTCTAAAGAATTATTGGTTTTGCGTCAACTTTTCTCAGACGCTGTGTTTGTGCTTACCATTCGGACAGGCGCACACAAAGCCCGCTGCCTGCGCGTAGCTGAAGGTGCCGTTGAAAGGCGCCGGCAGTCCCGGCCTCCCGTACAGCGTCTGGTTGCTGCGCTCCAGGCAGACGCCTCCATACTTGCATGTGTCCGGCGTGCAGTCAGCGGTGTCCTCGGAGCAGCTCTTTCCCGAGTAGCCGGCGAAGCAGCTGCAGCTGAAGTTTCTGAGCCCGTCAGAGCAGCTCGCGTTGTTGCTGCACGGGTTGGGCGAGCAGTCGTCAATGCGGCGCAGGCAGGTCGGCCCATCGAAGTCGGTAGCGGAGCAGTCGCAGCTGAAGCTCCTGTCACCGTCGATGCACCTGCCGCCGTTGTGGCAGGGTGCGGATTCGCAGTCGTTGATCCTTGAGCTGCAGTTGGGCCCTTGGAAGTCAGTACGTGAGCAGTCGCAGCTGAAACTGCAAAAATTGTTATAAAAAATTTATTCCTTTCAGTTCTGCATTCTTAAAAATGTGCATACAACAAATCATGCAACTCACTCACAATAACTTAGGAGCTTACTGATTATTTTTGCTAAATTACCCATTATTCTCAGCGTGCATTCAATTTACAAGAAAGAGTACAGCCATAAAAAACGACATAAAACGCCATAAAAAAGTCATAAAGCAGCGGAGTTTTTCATCAACAGGGTCTTAAAGCAAGAGAGAGGACGCATGAACATAGAGGAGTGACTGCGAGCCGCTTGTGAATCCCACACAGGACACTTGACGCTCACAGGTCTTTAGTCCCTTGTGAATCTGCCCAAAGAAAATGAAGGTTAAACGGTAGTGTTAAAGTGAGGGCAAGACCCTACGCACACCTTAACTGCCGCTACGGTGCTTTGTCTGGTCTTGGGGGGTCATTGCCTGATCCCTAGCGCACTGAGTGAACTTCCAGGCCTGACGAAGCCAGAGCTCAGCACGGGTTTTGAATTACGAGTTTTAGCAAGCCGGAGAAGGCAGGGCGTAGCCAATTTAGGGGCACTGCACGCGGGCTTCTATAGGGAACGCTGGATCATGCACTAAAGGCCTTTTGTGCAGGGGGTCATAGGGGCTGTATGGAGAGAGACAGACGTCGGAAACAGATTACCAGGAGTAATGAAGGGAGAACATCTACTGTGACAGTTCGAACGCTTTTGAGCAAGATGGGGGCCGCCCGGGGTTGGGGCGGCAAAGCGAGTCTGCTCACTAGATTTCAATAACTTCTCCATGTTATTGAAACCAAACCTGGGGAAAGGCTTAGTAAGCTGTTAGTAGCTCAAAGAAGACAGTTGCAAATTTTCAGAGATTTGGATATCGATCAGGAATTAGGCTTATTACGCTCGTAGTACTTCAGTAGCAAGATGCAAGGTTTAGCACAGCGCCAGATATACTAACTATACACAAAGCAATAGAATTATAATAATGTAGCTCAATCATTCGAGCACAGTTCTCTGGGCAAAATAGGCCAAGTCCGAAGCAATAAAGAAACTTTCGGGAACTACCAGCGGCTGGCAAGAAGAGAGAGAGCGAGCGAGGTCGGAGTCAAGATGGCGGCTGCGGTAGAAAAAGACGTATGAAGAATAAAAAATTTCCACTATCCCGATGCCGTTGCCACGGCTTCCTCTCTCTAATTGGCCGCCCGCTGATGAGGCTGAAATGAGAACACTAAAAATGGCCGCCACAGTATGAGAAAATCATGGGATGACGCAGTCTCAAGAGGGTTGGGGACTAGGTGATAATGAGGAGCAAACACTAGGGAGGAGATGGAGGAAAATGGTTACGGGCTGAGAACAATGAAAATGACTACATTAGAAAAAAATCTAGAAAAATGGAAAGGAAATTGTGTGAAACAGCTCGTATAAACGAAATCTGAAAATAATAGCACGGTAAGCATAAAAGGAAAGAAAAAAATAAACGAGAATGTGAGTTGGAGGACATGAGAAATGGGTTTGGGGGCTTAACCGGGGTACTAGAATAATTGTCACTAAGATGTGCTAGAGCAAAGGTAAGAACCGCCAATAAAGCTAGTAAAAATGCATAAGAGATACTGTAAGTAGCATAAATTGGGATGGTAGAATTACAGAATTTGGGTAAATTAAAGTGAGCACGGATACGCATTATACTATAAGTAGGGACAGGAGCAAAAGCGGGTGAAGAGGGCGAGAAAGGCTCCAGAAGGCGTGTCTCAAGGCTAGTACGAGATGGGAGACAAAGGCGAGGCGGATAAGAGCGGATGGGTTTAGAGGGGAAGTTGGAAGGGAGATAACTCCCCATGCTACCTCGACAGCCTAACAACTGCGTTAGGAGGAAGTGCGCGGAATCGGAAAACATTCCGCAGCCTCTAACGCCCAGACCGCAGTCACATCAATAAGCTTGTAAGCGATCAGAAGATTGAGCTTTATTTGTACTATTTATTAAATTACACTTTAGAAAGTGTGATTATTATCGTTAAAATGTGTAATATCACATAGTAGCTACTCTAAGGAAAGACTTTATCTCAAAAAGGCAAATAACAGCAAAAGGAAGTTTTATAAAACTGATCCGATTTTGAGATTCACTCACGTCCAGTTGCCGTCGCTGCAGACGCCGCCGTTCCGACACGGCCCCGACAGGCAGTAGTCAGTGTCCACTGAGCAGTTCCTGCCCTCCCAGCCTGTGAAGCAGCTGCAGCTGTAGTTCTTCACCAGGTCTGTGCACAGGCCGTTCAGGCAGGGCTTGCTGGCGCAGTCGTCAATGTTGATCTCGCACCTGGTGCCGTTGAATCCCGTGCCTGAGCAGTCGCAGGTGTATCTGAAATTCAAAAATTCAGAAATCATGTGATATGCCAATGTTAAAAATCATCAAAATTTTAATCTTTGGAGTTAATGAAACTCACGTTCCGTTGCCATCCAGACACCTGCCGCCATTGAGACAGGCTCCAGCAAAGCAGTCATTGGTGTTGATGTTGCAGTTGGCGCCCTCCCAGCCGCTGTAGCAGCTGCAGCTGTAGCTGTTCACCAGGTCCGTGCACCGGCCGTTGGCGCAGGGCCGGCTGGCGCAGTCGTCGATGTTGGTCTCGCAGCGGCTGCCTGAAATGAATTATGAATTTCACAAAAACCGTGCTATTTAGCAACTAGATTTTGAATATTGGGCTTAAAAGTAATTAGTAAGTAAAGAATAAATACCTTTTTGCTGAACATACATGTAGCTTGAATGAAATTTACGGAAATTAATTTTATTTCGTGTCTTTTAGTTTCAGGACTAACGATAACAATAGGAGAAGCTGATTTGAAAACCTGGTGATAAACAGTGGCTTTTCTACGGATGAGCTGGTTCAAAATATGATTTTGGAAAGTTCTGTATCATTATATCATTTGGAGAAACACAAATTTATACGGATATAAATTTAGGAGATATGGGTAATTGCTATCGGATGACAGATTGATTGGCTTGATTCAAGCTTGAATTAAACCAGCTTCATCAAAAGATCTAATTAATGTAGTTAACAGCTTGACTACAGGTGTGGAATTCGTTCTTATTGGGTCTCGCCCGCTATGACAATTTTATTGCATAAAAAAGGTCCCATCTGTAAGGCATTTGAAAGAAAAAAAATAATATACCTAGGCTTAAAGCACCTTGGCACACTCCAACAGTTTTTTTAAATTTACGACTTTAAAAGACTAACTGCGTTGGTGCAAAAATACACCTAGAAGAACCATTAATAAAGTGAAATACTCATGAATCAGTTGATTCCAGCAGCTACTATCCCTTCTCTTTGTTTCTTCCCTCTCTTTCTATTCCTCTCTCTTTCTGCCCTCTCTCTTTCCCCCTCTTTCTCTTTCTCCCCCTCTCTCTTTCTCTCCCTCTCTTTCTCCTCTCTCTTTCTCCTGTCACTCTTTATTCCTCCTCTTTATCGTTTAATAAACTTCAATTGGATTCTGATAAATTTTAAGGTGACGCAATCTAAAGCACAGAATACTCTCACAATATTCTGTGATGCAAAGGAGGGGCGTGACTGTATTGAAGATTAGTCACTAAATATATTTGAGATAGCGGTTGCGAACGAGAACGAAAAAAACAAAAACTAAAAATGCTTTTCGCTGAAAATCTTTGTTTTTTACATTAAATTTGGTTTTTACGTCAAAAAAATGCATGATTTTTTTTTCATTAGCTACAAATTTCTTTAATGTAAAAGTCACGATTAGTAAAATATGCTGGACAAAAATTCGCATTGATTATTACCAGTGAAGCCGGGAGCGCAGCTGCAGCTGAACCAGGGACTGGCGTCTGTGTTGCTGCAGGTGGCTCCGTTTTGGCAGTTTGCCGGCCCTGTCGTGGCGCAGTAGTTTATTCGGATAGTGCAATACTTCCCTGTGTATGCATCGGGACAGGCACAAAAAACATTTGCAGTCGGCCAGCAGAAACCACCGTTCTTGCAGTCGCCTTCGATGCAAGTCGACCGCCTCACCCGCTTCAGTTCGTCAACATCGGAGCCGAAGCCTGAAAGCAGGCCGGCAAGTAAGAAAATCAAACACTAAAAACTCATTGTTTTATTAACAGTGTGTTATTTCATGCTAAAGAAATGAACACGCACCTGCTAGCAAGTGATTAGAGACCGATTTTGAGTATCCTGCAAGTAGGATTAATATGAAAATCACAAGCTGCAGCTTGCCCATTCTAGCCATCAAAATTATTGAGCTGATCGGGGGCAGCGCGAAGCTGCAGCCAAATAATAATGCGTCAGTGTGTGTAAGAAAGCTGCAAAGATAATTGGTATGCATAAATTTTTCTATGTATTAAAAAATATTGCAATAAAAGCATCTATGAAGCTTTCGTCTACGAAGCTTACAACAATAAATATAAATGAAATAAAAAAATGAAGGCAGCAAACAGGTTTGCCTAAATTTAAATAAATGTTTAAAGAATGTATTTTTTCAGAATGTATTTTAAAAGAAAGGGCAAAAGGTCAAATAGTAGTATCAAAAGAAAAAAAATAATTTCGAACAAATTTTTGAAAATAAATATTAATAGTTTTCGAATACATAAAGTTCCCGCTTTGCAACAAAGCAATTTGTAAGCTGAAGATTTTTTAAAAGTTGTAGTCGATTAAAGCTATCGATAATGTAGACGAATTAGTAGCTTTTTTGTTGTTCTGCTGTTTATCTGAAATGTCAGAATGTTAATTTAAAAGGCTACTGGCTTTTTTCAATATCCATGTAACACAAAACTTACAGTGCTACTTTAAGTAGCTTTTGCTGGACCTTGAAAATTCCATTAAGTGAATTTTTATTTAAAAATCTTGAGAGTTTTTTCTAGTGGGCTTGAAGCACGGCAAGTGACCCTTAAAATCCGAACGTAAACCACAAAGGATGGATTAGTCTTTCATTTATTTATGAAATGTACGCATTGGTAATTTCACAGCACTCACCGTTCGGTAGGCCGCAGTCAAGATGGCTGGCACCACCACAAACAAAACGACGAGACCCAGGGCGCTCAGGGCCACACTGAGCACGATGGTGAGGGCCTTGGAGATGCCGGTTTCCGTTTCAGGTGGCTTGATATCGGGATATTGCCGTTCGTCCGCTGTATGTGAGTGAGAAGGTGAGTATTCAAAGGTTCGTAATTAAACGAATGTAGCTAATTTACAGTTGATCGGAGGTGAGGTGGCTGTAGGAGTAGCACGTGTACAGTTGATGGGAGTGAGGTGGCTGTAGGAGTAGCACGTTACAGTTGATGGGAGTGAGGTGGCTGTAGGAGTGGCATGTGTACAGTTAATGGGAGTGAGGTGGCTGTATAAGAGTAGCACGTGTACAGTTAATGGGAGTGAGGTGGCTGTATAAGAGTAGCACGTGTACAGTTAATGGGAGTGAGGTGTCTGTATAAGAGAAACACGAGTACAGTTGATGGGAGTGAGGTGGCTGTATAAGAGTAACACGTGTACAGTTGATGGGAGTGAGGTGGCTGTATAAGAGTAGCACATGTACAGTTGATGGGAGTGAGGTGGCTGTAAGAGTAGCATAGCACGTGTACAGTTGATGGGAGTGAGGTGGCTGTAGGAGTGAAGGATAAAGAAGGGCTAATTCAACCAAAAAATACTTGAAAATTGCAAAACTAAAAGCTAATATAGTAGCTATTACCAACCAATAATACAAGTTTTCGGCCCATGTGGACACCAGCAGACAAAGCCAGCTGCCCTCGAATAACTAAAAGTTTCATTAAACGGCCAAGGCAGACGAGTGTTGCCATACAGTGGTTGGTTGCTGCGCTCCAGACAGACTTCTATTTTCGAGCCTTTGGCACAGGGATTTTGCTGACAATCAGACACGTCAGATTCACATCTTTGACCTTGAAAAGTACAGAAATAGAATTATATACGCACACTGCTCAGTATGTTTTGTAAATTAAAAATCATGGCTGCTTCATTACCATAGTAACCAGCGTGACAGTGACACTTGGATCCGCCAGCGGTGCTGCAGTTGCCTCCATTTTGACAATGGCAACCTTTTTAATGATTTTAGTGATAGTGATTTTTTGTGAAAATATGACAGTTATTTTGGAGAATTTATCGATAAGTTTAGAATCCACTTACCATCAGATACTAAATTTGAGGAGTCAACTATTTTGCACAAAACCAGAATCAAAATGAGTAGCAGGAGAGATTTTAGTCGCCAGGCAAACGTCATTGCCTACTCAAACTGAGTTCAATTTTGAGATGTCATTCTCAGCGTCTTGCTCAGACGTCACCAAAGCTTGCTGGCGGAAACCAACCGAGTCACATTGTGGCTGAAATAAATTGAAAAAATACAATCTTAAATTGGCAAATAGTTAGTAACAATGCGTCCAAGAAAATGTCTCGTAAGTTTTAGACAACCAAGGTGCATTCACGATGCATAACACTATGAAATTCTAAAAGAACGACCGAAATAGGGAAAGTTGCGCTTCATTGCCCAAAAAATATTCACAAAAAGCAACCTCAGAATCCGTTCTATAGAGAATAATAATAACAAAAAGCCAATAAAAAATCATAGTTATATAATAATTTCCTTGAAAATATCTCGAATTTCGACAGTCATAGAAAGCGAATAAAATGTACACTTGAAAAAATAAATATTTTTTAAAAAGATAGTCAACAAGCACTATACAAGTACTTTAAGGCGCTTGAAGAAGCATAAACTAGAAATTGAATTACAAGATGTTATGACTCTTTAGCTTGTCAAAATATAAACGAAGTACTTGGTCTTTGCGATTAATATTCATATTTTGTGATCTATTTTGTGATTCCAAGTTCATACGAAGATCACAATGAGAAAAACTAGCAGTACTTTTGACGTTTATGAGAGTTTTTTCGTGATTGAAAGGGTCAGTTGAGTTCAATTTTGTGAATAAACCCATCCTTAACCGATTTTTAAATACCGAAAATCTTCCTTACCTGACATTCAGGTTTTCAAATATTGTCAAAATATTCCTTACGACGCGTACTAAAGTAATGGTAATTCAATATAGACAATAGTTTCATACAGTCATAATGTATTAAAAAAATATTTAGCAAAACTTTTCAAAACTTTCTAATGTGCTTGGATCAATTTTCGATGGCAAATCTTTTTTGTCCTGCTGTTTTTGCTGCTGATTTAAAGAAATTTTACGGCTTGAAGCGTAATCAATGGTGTCGTAGACGTTATCTGCACCCTCGACAGCGGTGGCTGCTGCACCAGCTTCTGTGGTTGCCGCTTCAGGTAACTGAAATGATCAAATCGTGAAGTTAATGGAAGTGTTCCAGAAGGTTTCAATCAAAGAACGTATTCATAATTTTTTCATACCACGGGTGCCTGCACTGGTTGATTGTTTCCATCACGTGACCGTCGTGCTGGAAGTTCTGGCGGCTGCTGCTGCTGCTGCTGCTGCTGTTGTCTTGGTTTTGGTAGTCTTGGTGGAGGCTGAATGACAGTCTGGCCTAAGGATGGCGTTTGCAGGTCGCCGGAATTAGTAGGTCGGCTTTCTGAGTCTTGCTGAAGCTGAAGAGGGCAAATTTGGTGACGGCCATTGAGGGTGCTGCTGGGTTTTGATGAAGGAAATGCTAAAAAAGTGTCTTTCCTAGCAACAACACTTAAGGAAATTCACCATCAACTAGGCGTGAAAAGAAAAGTAGCTTTTAAAAGTTCTTGTTTGAATGAAGGCAAAAAATTTATTCAATAGTTTATTATATCACTGATTGTCTAAATTATCACAGGCACTCACACAAACACATTAACCAATTATCACAGACACTCACAAATATTCACCAATTATCACAGACACTCACACACATTCACCAATTATCACAGACACTCACACACATTCACCAATTATCACAGACACTCACACACATTCACCAATTATCACAGACACTCTAATACACATTCACCAATTACCACAGACGCTCACAAACACATTCACCAATTATGACAGACACTCACACACACATTCACCAATTATCACAGACACTCACACACATTCACCAATTAACACAGACACTCTCACATATTCACCAATTATCACATACACTCACACACATACATTCACCAATTATCACAGACACTCTCACACATTCACCAATTATCACAGACACTCTCACACACATATTCACCAATTATCACATACACTCACACACATACATTCACCAATTATCACAGACACTCTCACACATTCACCAATTATCACAGACACTCTCACACACATACTCACCAATTATCACAGACACTCTCACACACATTCAATAATTTTCACAGACACTAAAAAACGAACTATTGCCATTGGCGTGAATAGTCAATAATAAAACAGTTTGATAAAAAACTTATCCAAGAACCAGCAAGCAACTCACGCAGGGTTCAATCTGACTGACGGCCAGTCGCTGCGGATGCTCCGGTAGCTCTCTGCTGCTCACACCAGCAGCTCCTGTAGCTCCGGCTAGACCAGGTAGCGAGATAGATGAGCCACTAGCGGCGGGCACGTTCTGAAGGCTCTTCTCAATCTTCTCTTTTTTGCTCGGCTTTTTATTAGATTTCTCATTTGCTTTTGCGGCATCTTTCTTTGATTTTTTATTGCTTGAAGGTGGCTCCTCCGACAATGGAATTGGTGGTTGAAGAACGTCAGGCGCAAGGTAGACTTCATCGGCAGACGCGTCGATCTCCACTGCCTCGTCAACCGTTGTCAGAGCAGCTGACTGTCAATTGGTTGTTGAAAAAAACTAAGTTAGGAGCTGGTCTTTCAAATTAAAAAATCTGCTATTTTTACTTCCTGCAAAACCATAGACAATTTGATTAAGACAAACGTTAATCTCTTTAGAAACCAATTTGTACGAAAAATTTTCCAACCACAACAAATTAAAATCTTTACCTGATTAGGATTGACAGCTGATGGAGTTGATTTGGAAAATAATTCAATCACTGGCTGAGGTCTCAAGCCGGAATTTGGGACTTCGCACGTTGAATCTGTAGTTCCGGTTGACTGAAAATTCAAATTTAGTTTTAGTAGATTATGGTGTTTACAAATTGATAAAACAAAATTAATATTACCAGATTCCTGTTGCCAGCATCACTATTGTAACTACTCATATCTGGACTGAGGTAGATCGACTGAAATCGATGAAAATTTTTTGAAAAAAAAAATTCTTGGTAACACTCCTGTTACACAGGTGACACTCCTGTCTCATAGGTGACACTCCTGTCTAACAGGTGACACTCCTGTCTAACAGGTGACACTCCTGTCTAACAGGTGACACTCCTGTCTAACAGGTGACACTCCTGTCTAACAGGTGACACTCCTGTCTAACAGGTGACACTCCTGTCTAACAGGTGACACTCCTGTCTAACAGCTGTGACACTCCTGTCTAACAGCTGTGACACTCCTGTCTAACAGGTGACACTCCTTTCTAACAGGTGACACTCCTGTCTAACAGGTGACACTCCTTTCTAACAGGTGACCCTCCTGTCTAACAGGTGACAGTCCTGTCTAACAGGTGACACCCCTGTCTAACAGATGACACTCCTTTCTAACAGGTGACACTCCTGTCTAACAGATGACACTCACGTAAAAGGTGTCACGAGTTACATGCTGTTCTGATCTCTAAAATATTCAACTTCCTTCTAACATCTGAAAACTGTTAATCCACATTGATTAATCAAAATGAAACTAACGGAGTGTTGCTGAGCCCGGCCAGACGGACTGACATATTCGCTCGACCTGTCAGAGACCAGATTCTGATTCATCTCCACGTAGGTGACCTGACTGTAAGTCCTGTGTCCGCCATTTGGTTGAGTTTCACTGACCGTGGCAGGCATTGCAACAGAGTCTTCAGCATCGTTTCCCTAGAAACGGACACAACAGCATACGATAGTAGAAAACTGAAAATCATTTACGCACTTAAGCAAAAACAACGTAGCCCGAATATCACGTACTTGCAATTCTGCTGTACGCTGGGAGTTGCCTCGACTGAAGTAACCAAGTGACAGCTTTTTCTGTAATTTAATAGAAAAAATCCAAAGTTTTTCTTAGAATTTGTTTTGTAAAATTATTCAGAATTTAAAAAAAGTACACGGCTAATCCGACACTAACAAACCTGTTTGTGTGCGTTGAGCACCAAGAGGAACACAATCACAGCCAATGCAGCGCACGCCAAGAACCCAACTAGTACTCCGATTGCAATGCCAACGGCCATGTGACTTTGTGTTGCTGTTGAAAATTAAAGTGGCCATGTAGACGATTGGATATGCGGTTTAACAGTTCCAGAGAAAATCTGTACTTCTTGCAAAATTGAAGACTATTTTAACAATTGTAAATTATTTTGAATATCTGAAGACATTTGATGATGACTCACCTGTCTAAAGCTTACGTATCTTGCTTTAAACAGGTCTTGTCTTGTCTTCTTACAGGTCTTTGTCTTGCTTCAGATGTCTTGGATGACATCTGAGAACATTTGGAACTCCCATTAACCATTTGGCACTCCCATTGATCATTTGGCACTCCCGTTGATCATTTAGCACTCCCGCTGATCATTTAGCACTCCCATAAACCATTTGGCACTCCCATTGATCATTTGGCACTCCCGTTGATCATTTAGCACTCCCGCTGATCATTTAGCACTCCCGCTGATCATTTAGCACTTCCATAAACCATTTGGCACTCCCGTTGATCATTTAGCACTCCCATAAACCATTTAGCACTCCCGCTGATCATTTAGCACTTCCATAAACCATTTGGCACTCCCGTTGATCATTTAGCACTCCCATAAACCATTTGGCACTCCAATTGACCATTTGGCACTCCAATTGACCATTTGGCACTCCCATTGACCATTTGGCACTCCAATTGACCATTTGGCACTAACTTTGACTATTTGGCACTCCGATTGAACATTTGTCACTGTCATCGATTATTTAGCACTTCCATAGACCATTTGGCACTCCAATTGACCATTTGGCACTCCCATTGATCATTTGGCACTCCCGCTGATCATTTAGCACTTCCATAGACCATTTTGCACTCCAATTGACCATTTGGCACTCCCATTGACCATTTGGCACTCCAATTGACCATTTGGCACTCCCATTAACCATTTGGCACTCCAATTGACCATTTCGCACTCCAATTGACCATTTGGCACCCCCATTGACCATTTGGCACCCCCATTGACCATTTGGCACTCCCATTGACCATTTGGCACTCCCGTTGATCATTTAGCACTCCCATAAACCATTTGGCACTCCCATTGACCATTTGGCACTCCCATTGATCATTTGGCACTCCCGTTGATCATTTAGCACTCCCGCTGATTATTTAGCACTTCCATCGACCATTTTGCACTCCAATTGACCATTTGGCACTCCCATTGACCATTTGGCACTCCAATTGACCATTTCGCACTCCCATTAACCATTTGGCACTCCAATTGACCATTTCGCACTCCCATTGACCATTTGGCACTCCCATTGACCATTTGGCACTCCAATTGACCATTTGGCACCCCCATTGACCATTTGGCACTCCCATTGACCATTTGGCACTCCCATTGATCATTTGGCACTCCCGTTGATCATTTAGCACTACCGCTGATCATTTAGCACTTCCATAGACCATTTTGCACTCCAATTGACCATTTGGCACTAACTTTGACTATTTGGCACTCCGATTGAACATTTGTCACTGTCATCGATTATTTAGCACTTCCATTGACCATTTGGCACTCCAATTGACCATTTGGCACTCCCATTGACCATTTGGCACTCCAATTGACCATTTGGCACTCCCATTGACCATTTCGCACTCCAATTGACCATTTTGCACTCCAATTGACCATTTGGCACTCCAATTGACCATTTGGCACTCCAATTGACCATTTGGCACTCCAATTGACTATTTGGCACTCCGATTGAACATTTGGCACTCCAATTGACCATTTGGCACTCCAATTGACCATTTTGCACTCCAATTGACTATTTGGCACTCCGATTGACCATTTTGCACTCCAATTGACCATTTGGCACTCCAATTGACCATTTGGCACTCCAATTGACCATTTGGCACTCCAATTGACTATTTGGCACTCCGATTGAACATTTGGCACTAACTTTGACTATTTGCACTCCAATTGACCATTTGGCACTAACTTTGACTATTTGGCACTCCGATTGAACATTTGTCACTGTCATCGATTATTTAGCACTTCCATAGACCATTTGGCACTCCCATTGACCATTTGGCACTCCCATTGACCATTTGGCACTCCAATTGACCATTTTGCACTCCAATTGACCATTTGGCACTAACTTTGACTATTTGGCACTCCGATTGAACATTTGTCACTGTCATCGATTATTTAGCACTTCCATAGACCATTTGGCACTCCCATTGACCATTTGGCACTCCCATTGACCATTTGGCACTCCAATTGACCATTTTGCACTCCAATTGACCATTTGGCACTCCAATTGACCATTTGGCACTCCAATTGACCATTTGGCACTAACTTTGACTATTTGGCACTCCCATTGACCATTTGGCACTCCCATTGACCATTTGGCACTCCAATTGACCATTTGGCACTCCCATTGACCATTTGGCACTCCCATTGACCATTTGGCACTAACTTTGACTATTTGGCACTCCCATTGACCATTTGGCACTCCCATTGACCATTTGGCACTCCAATTGACCATTTGGCACTCCCATTGACCATTTGGCACTAACTTTGACTATTTGGCACTCCGATTGAACATTTGGCACTAACTTTGACTATTTGCACTCCAATTGACCATTTGGCACTAACTTTGACTATTTGGCACTCCGATTGAACATTTGTCACTGTCATCGATTATTTAGCACTTCCATTGACCATTTGGCACTCCAATTGACCATTTGGCACTCCCATTGACCATTTGGCACTCCAATTGACCATTTGGCACTCCCATTGACCATTTGGCACTCCAATTGACCATTTGGCACTCCAATTGACCATTTGGCACTCCCATTGACCATTTGGCACTCCCATTGATCATTTGGCACTCCCGTTGATCATTTAGCACTCCCGCTGATCATTTAGCACTTCCATAGACCATTTTGCACTCCAATTGACCATTTGGCACTAACTTTGACTATTTGGCACTCCGATTGAACATTTGTCACTGTCATCGATTATTTAGCACTTCCATTGACCATTTGGCACTCCAATTGACCATTTGGCACTCCCATTGACCATTTGGCACTCCAATTGACCATTTGGCACTCCCATTGACCATTTGGCACTCCAATTGACCATTTTGCACTCCAATTGACCATTTGGCACTCCAATTGACCATTTGGCACTCCAATTGACCATTTGGCACTCCAATTGACTATTTGGCACTCCGATTGAACATTTGGCACTCCAATTGACCATTTTGCACTCCAATTGACCATTTGGCACTCCCATTGACCATTTGGCACTCCAATTGACCATTTGGCACTCCCATTGACCATTTGGCACTCCAATTGACCATTTGGCACTCCAATTGACCATTTTGCACTCCAATTGACCATTTGGCACTAACTTTGACTATTTGGCACTCCGATTGAACATTTGTCACTGTCATCGATTATTTAGCACTTCCATAGACCATTTGGCACTCCCATTGACCATTTGGCACTCCCATTGACCATTTGGCACTCCAATTGACCATTTTGCACTCCAATTGACCATTTGGCACTCCAATTGACCATTTTGCACTCCAATTGACCATTTGGCACTCCAATTGACCATTTGGCACTAACTTTGACTATTTGGCACTCCCATTGACCATTTGGCACTCCCATTGACCATTTGGCACTCCAATTGACCATTTGGCACTCCCATTGACCATTTGGCACTCCCATTGACCATTTGGCACTAACTTTGACTATTTGGCACTCCCATTGACCATTTGGCACTCCCATTGACCATTTGGCACTCCAATTGACCATTTGGCACTCCCATTGACCATTTGGCACTCCCATTGACCATTTGGCACTCCAATTGACCATTTGGCACTCCCATTGACCATTTGGCACTAACTTTGACTATTTGGCACTCCGATTGAACATTTGGCACTAACTTTGACTATTTGCACTCCAATTGACCATTTGGCACTAACTTTGACTATTTGGCACTCCGATTGAACATTTGTCACTGTCATCGATTATTTAGCACTTCCATTGACCATTTGGCACTCCAATTGACCATTTGGCACTCCCATTGACCATTTGGCACTCCAATTGACCATTTGGCACTCCCATTGACCATTTGGCACTCCAATTGACCATTTGGCACTCCAATTGACCATTTGGCACTCCCATTGACCATTTGGCACTAACTTTGACTATTTGCACTCCAATTGACCATTTGGCACTAACTTTGACTATTTGGCACTCCGATTGAACATTTGGCACTCCAATTGACCATTTCGCACTCCCATTAACCATTTGGCACTCCAATTGACCATTTCGCACTCCCATTGACCATTTGGCACTCCCATTGACCATTTGGCACTCCAATTGACCATTTGGCACCCCCATTGACCATTTGGCACTCCCATTGACCATTTGGCACTCCCATTGATCATTTGGCACTCCCGTTGATCATTTAGCACTCCCGCTGATCATTTAGCACTTCCATAGACCATTTTGCACTCCAATTGACCATTTGGCACTAACTTTGACTATTTGGCACTCCAATTGAACATTTGTCACTGTCATCGATTATTTAGCACTTCCATTGACCATTTGGCACTCCCATTGACCATTTGGCACTCCCATTGACCATTTGGCACTCCAATTGACCATTTGGCACTCCCATTGACCATTTGGCACTCCAATTGACCATTTTGCACTCCAATTGACCATTTGGCACTCCAATTGACCATTTGGCACTCCAATTGACCATTTGGCACTCCAATTGACTATTTGGCACTCCGATTGAACATTTGGCACTCCAATTGACCATTTGGCACTCCAATTGACCATTTGGCACTCCAATTGACTATTTGGCACTCCGATTGACCATTTTGCACTCCAATTGACCATTTGGCACTCCAATTGACCATTTGGCACTCCAATTGACCATTTGGCACTCCAATTGACTATTTGGCACTCCGATTGAACATTTGGCACTAACTTTGACTATTTGCACTCCAATTGACCATTTGGCACTAACTTTGACTATTTGGCACTCCGATTGAACATTTGTCACTGTCATCGATTATTTAGCACTTCCATAGACCATTTGGCACTCCCATTGACCATTTGGCACTCCCATTGACCATTTGGCACTCCAATTGACCATTTTGCACTCCAATTGACCATTTGGCACTAACTTTGACTATTTGGCACTCCGATTGAACATTTGTCACTGTCATCGATTATTTAGCACTTCCATAGACCATTTGGCACTCCCATTGACCATTTGGCACTCCCATTGACCATTTGGCACTCCAATTGACCATTTTGCACTCCAATTGACCATTTGGCACTCCAATTGACCATTTGGCACTCCAATTGACCATTTGGCACTCCCATTGACCATTTGGCACTCCCATTGACCATTTGGCACTCCAATTGACCATTTGGCACTCCCATTGACCATTTGGCACTCCCATTGACCATTTGGCACTAACTTTGACTATTTGGCACTCCCATTGACCATTTGGCACTCCCATTGACCATTTGGCACTCCAATTGACCATTTGGCACTCCCATTGACCATTTGGCACTAACTTTGACTATTTGGCACTCCGATTGAACATTTGGCACTAACTTTGACTATTTGCACTCCAATTGACCATTTGGCACTAACTTTGACTATTTGGCACTCCGATTGAACATTTGTCACTGTCATCGATTATTTAGCACTTCCATTGACCATTTGGCACTCCAATTGACCATTTGGCACTCCCATTGACCATTTGGCACTCCAATTGACCATTTGGCACTCCCATTGACCATTTGGCACTCCCATTGACCATTTGGCACTCCAATTGACCATTTGGCACTCCAATTGACCATTTGGCACTCCAATTGACCATTTGGCACTAACTTTGACTATTTGGCACTCCGATTGAACATTTGGCACTCCAATTGACCATTTTGCACTCCAATTGACCATTTGGCACTCCCATTGACCATTTGGCACTCCAATTGACCATTTGGCACTCCAATTGACCATTTGGCACTCCCATTGACCATTTGGCACTCCAATTGACCATTTTGCACTCCAATTGACCATTTGGCACTAACTTTGACTATTTGGCACTCCGATTGAACATTTGTCACTCTCATCGATTATTTAGCACTTCCATAGACCATTTGGCACTCCCATTGACCATTTGGCACTCCCATTGACCATTTGGCACTCCAATTGACCATTTTGCACTCCAATTGACCATTTGGCACTCCAATTGACCATTTTGCACTCCAATTGACCATTTGGCACTCCAATTGACCATTTGGCACTAACTTTGACTATTTGGCACTCCCATTGACCATTTGGCACTCCCATTGACCATTTGGCACTCCAATTGACCATTTGGCACTCCCATTGACCATTTGGCACTCCCATTGACCATTTGGCACTAACTTTGACTATTTGGCACTCCCATTGACCATTTGGCACTCCCATTGACCATTTGGCACTCCAATTGACCATTTGGCACTCCCATTGACCATTTGGCACTAACTTTGACTATTTGGCACTCCGATTGAACATTTGGCACTAACTTTGACTATTTGCACTCCAATTGACCATTTGGCACTAACTTTGACTATTTGGCACTCCGATTGAACATTTGTCACTGTCATCGATTATTTAGCACTTCCATTGACCATTTGGCACTCCAATTGACCATTTGGCACTCCCATTGACCATTTGGCACTCCAATTGACCATTTGGCACTCCCATTGACCATTTGGCACTCCAATTGACCATTTGGCACTCCAATTGACCATTTGGCACTCCAATTGACCATTTGGCACTCCAATTGACTATTTGGCACTCCGATTGAACATTTGGCACTAACTTTGACTATTTGCACTCCAATTGACCATTTGGCACTAACTTTGACTATTTGGCACTCCGATTGAACATTTGTCACTGTCATCGATTATTTAGCACTTCCATAGACCATTTGGCACTCCCATTGACCATTTGGCACTCCCATTGACCATTTGGCACTCCAATTGACCATTTTGCACTCCAATTGACCATTTGGCACTAACTTTGACTATTTGGCACTCCGATTGAACATTTGTCACTGTCATCGATTATTTAGCACTTCCATAGACCATTTGGCACTCCCATTGACCATTTGGCACTCCCATTGACCATTTGGCACTCCAATTGACCATTTTGCACTCCAATTGACCATTTGGCACTCCAATTGACCATTTGGCACTCCAATTGACCATTTGGCACTAACTTTGACTATTTGGCACTCCCATTGACCATTTGGCACTCCCATTGACCATTTGGCACTCCAATTGACCATTTGGCACTCCCATTGACCATTTGGCACTCCCATTGACCATTTGGCACTAACTTTGACTATTTGGCACTCCCATTGACCATTTGGCACTCCCATTGACCATTTGGCACTCCAATTGACCATTTGGCACTCCCATTGACCATTTGGCACTAACTTTGACTATTTGGCACTCCGATTGAACATTTGGCACTAACTTTGACTATTTGCACTCCAATTGACCATTTGGCACTAACTTTGACTATTTGGCACTCCGATTGAACATTTGTCACTGTCATCGATTATTTAGCACTTCCATTGACCATTTGGCACTCCAATTGACCATTTGGCACTCCCATTGACCATTTGGCACTCCAATTGACCATTTGGCACTCCCATTGACCATTTGGCACTCCAATTGACCATTTGGCACTCCAATTGACCATTTGGCACTCCCATTGACCATTTGGCACTCCCATTGATCATTTGGCACTCCCGTTGATCATTTAGCACTCCCGCTGATCATTTAGCACTTCCATAGACCATTTTGCACTCCAATTGACCATTTGGCACTAACTTTGACTATTTGGCACTCCGATTGAACATTTGTCACTGTCATCGATTATTTAGCACTTCCATTGACCATTTGGCACTCCAATTGACCATTTGGCACTCCCATTGACCATTTGGCACTCCAATTGACCATTTGGCACTCCCATTGACCATTTGGCACTCCAATTGACCATTTTGCACTCCAATTGACCATTTGGCACTCCAATTGACCATTTGGCACTCCAATTGACCATTTGGCACTCCAATTGACTATTTGGCACTCCGATTGAACATTTGGCACTCCAATTGACCATTTTGCACTCCAATTGACCATTTGGCACTCCCATTGACCATTTGGCACTCCAATTGACCATTTGGCACTCCCATTGACCATTTGGCACTCCAATTGACCATTTGGCACTCCAATTGACCATTTTGCACTCCAATTGACCATTTGGCACTAACTTTGACTATTTGGCACTCCGATTGAACATTTGTCACTGTCATCGATTATTTAGCACTTCCATAGACCATTTGGCACTCCCATTGACCATTTGGCACTCCTATTGACCATTTGGCACTCCAATTGACCATTTTGCACTCCAATTGACCATTTGGCACTCCAATTGACCATTTTGCACTCCAATTGACCATTTGGCACTCCAATTGACCATTTGGCACTAACTTTGACTATTTGGCACTCCCATTGACCATTTGGCACTCCCATTGACCATTTGGCACTCCAATTGACCATTTGGCACTCCCATTGACCATTTGGCACTCCCATTGACCATTTGGCACTAACTTTGACTATTTGGCACTCCCATTGACCATTTGGCACTCCCATTGACCATTTGGCACTAACTTTGACTATTTGGCACTCCCATTGACCATTTGGCACTCCCATTGACCATTTGGCACTAACTTTGACTATTTGGCACTCCGATTGAACATTTGGCACTAACTTTGACTATTTGCACTCCAATTGACCATTTGGCACTAACTTTGACTATTTGGCACTCCGATTGAACATTTGTCACTGTCATCGATTATTTAGCACTTCCATTGACCATTTGGCACTCCAATTGACCATTTGGCACTCCCATTGACCATTTGGCACTCCAATTGACCATTTGGCACTCCCATTGACCATTTGGCACTCCAATTGACCATTTGGCACTCCAATTGACCATTTGGCACTCCCATTGACCATTTGGCACTAACTTTGACTATTTGCACTCCAATTGACCATTTGGCACTAACTTTGACTATTTGGCACTCCGATTGAACATTTGGCACTCCAATTGACCATTTCGCACTCCCATTAACCATTTGGCACTCCAATTGACCATTTCGCACTCCCATTGACCATTTGGCACTCCCATTGACCATTTGGCACTCCAATTGACCATTTGGCACCCCCATTGACCATTTGGCACTCCCATTGACCATTTGGCACTCCCATTGATCATTTGGCACTCCCGTTGATCATTTAGCACTCCCGCTGATCATTTAGCACTTCCATAGACCATTTTGCACTCCAATTGACCATTTGGCACTAACTTTGACTATTTGGCACTCCGATTGAACATTTGTCACTGTCATCGATTATTTAGCACTTCCATTGACCATTTGGCACTCCCATTGACCATTTGGCACTCCCATTGACCATTTGGCACTCCAATTGACCATTTGGCACTCCCATTGACCATTTGGCACTCCAATTGACCATTTTGCACTCCAATTGACCATTTGGCACTCCAATTGACCATTTGGCACTCCAATTGACCATTTGGCACTCCAATTGACTATTTGGCACTCCGATTGAACATTTGGCACTCCAATTGACCATTTGGCACTCCAATTGACCATTTGGCACTCCAATTGACTATTTGGCACTCCGATTGACCATTTTGCACTCCAATTGACCATTTGGCACTCCAATTGACCATTTGGCACTCCAATTGACCATTTGGCACTCCAATTGACTATTTGGCACTCCGATTGAACATTTGGCACTAACTTTGACTATTTGCACTCCAATTGACCATTTGGCACTAACTTTGACTATTTGGCACTCCGATTGAACATTTGTCACTGTCATCGATTATTTAGCACTTCCATAGACCATTTGGCACTCCCATTGACCATTTGGCACTCCCATTGACCATTTGGCACTCCAATTGACCATTTTGCACTCCAATTGACCATTTGGCACTAACTTTGACTATTTGGCACTCCGATTGAACATTTGTCACTGTCATCGATTATTTAGCACTTCCATAGACCATTTGGCACTCCCATTGACCATTTGGCACTCCCATTGACCATTTGGCACTCCAATTGACCATTTTGCACTCCAATTGACCATTTGGCACTCCAATTGACCATTTGGCACTCCAATTGACCATTTGGCACTCCCATTGACCATTTGGCACTCCCATTGACCATTTGGCACTCCAATTGACCATTTGGCACTCCCATTGACCATTTGGCACTCCCATTGACCATTTGGCACTAACTTTGACTATTTGGCACTCCCATTGACCATTTGGCACTCCCATTGACCATTTGGCACTCCAATTGACCATTTGGCACTCCCATTGACCATTTGGCACTAACTTTGACTATTTGGCACTCCGATTGAACATTTGGCACTAACTTTGACTATTTGCACTCCAATTGACCATTTGGCACTAACTTTGACTATTTGGCACTCCGATTGAACATTTGTCACTGTCATCGATTATTTAGCACTTCCATTGACCATTTGGCACTCCAATTGACCATTTGGCACTCCCATTGACCATTTGGCACTCCAATTGACCATTTGGCACTCCCATTGACCATTTGGCACTCCCATTGACCATTTGGCACTCCAATTGACCATTTGGCACTCCAATTGACCATTTGGCACTCCAATTGACCATTTGGCACTAACTTTGACTATTTGGCACTCCGATTGAACATTTGGCACTCCAATTGACCATTTTGCACTCCAATTGACCATTTGGCACTCCCATTGACCATTTGGCACTCCAATTGACCATTTGGCACTCCAATTGACCATTTGGCACTCCCATTGACCATTTGGCACTCCAATTGACCATTTTGCACTCCAATTGACCATTTGGCACTAACTTTGACTATTTGGCACTCCGATTGAACATTTGTCACTCTCATCGATTATTTAGCACTTCCATAGACCATTTGGCACTCCCATTGACCATTTGGCACTCCCATTGACCATTTGGCACTCCAATTGACCATTTTGCACTCCAATTGACCATTTGGCACTCCAATTGACCATTTTGCACTCCAATTGACCATTTGGCACTCCAATTGACCATTTGGCACTAACTTTGACTATTTGGCACTCCCATTGACCATTTGGCACTCCCATTGACCATTTGGCACTCCAATTGACCATTTGGCACTCCCATTGACCATTTGGCACTCCCATTGACCATTTGGCACTAACTTTGACTATTTGGCACTCCCATTGACCATTTGGCACTCCCATTGACCATTTGGCACTCCAATTGACCATTTGGCACTCCCATTGACCATTTGGCACTAACTTTGACTATTTGGCACTCCGATTGAACATTTGGCACTAACTTTGACTATTTGCACTCCAATTGACCATTTGGCACTAACTTTGACTATTTGGCACTCCGATTGAACATTTGTCACTGTCATCGATTATTTAGCACTTCCATTGACCATTTGGCACTCCAATTGACCATTTGGCACTCCCATTGACCATTTGGCACTCCAATTGACCATTTGGCACTAACTTTGACTATTTGGCACTCCCATTGACCATTTGGCACTCCCATTGACCATTTCGCACTCCCATTAACCATTTGGCACTCCAATTGACCATTTCGCACTCCCATTGACCATTTGGCACTCCCATTGACCATTTGGCACTCCCATTGACCATTTGGCACTCCAATTGACCATTTTGCACTCCAATTGACCATTTGGCACTCCAATTGACCATTTGGCACTCCAATTGACCATTTTGCACTCCAATTGACCATTTGGCACTCCAATTGACCATTTGGCACTAACTTTGACTATTTGGCACTCCCATTGACCATTTGGCACTCCCATTGACCATTTGGCACTCCAATTGACCATTTGGCACTCCCATTGACCATTTGGCACTCCCATTGACCATTTGGCACTAACTTTGACTATTTGGCACTCCCATTGACCATTTGGCACTCCCATTGACCATTTGGCACTCCAATTGACCATTTGGCACTCCCATTGACCATTTGGCACTAACTTTGACTATTTGGCACTCCGATTGAACATTTGGCACTAACTTTGACTATTTGCACTCCAATTGACCATTTGGCACTAACTTTGACTATTTGGCACTCCGATTGAACATTTGTCACTGTCATCGATTATTTAGCACTTCCATTGACCATTTGGCACTCCAATTGACCATTTGGCACTCCCATTGACCATTTGGCACTCCAATTGACCATTTGGCACTCCCATTGACCATTTGGCACTCCAATTGACCATTTGGCACTCCAATTGACCATTTGGCACTCCAATTGACCATTTGGCACTCCAATTGACCATTTGGCACTCCAATTGACCGTTTGGCACTCCCATTGACCATTTGGCACTCCAATTGACCATTTGGCACTCCAATTGACCATTTGGCACTCCAATTGACCATTTGGCACTCCAATTGACCATTTGGCACTCCAATTGACCATTTGGCACTCCCATTGACCATTTGGCACTCCAATTGACCATTTGGCACTAACTTTGACTATTTGGCACTCCGATTGAACATTTGGCACTCCAATTGACCATTTTGCACTCCAATTGACCATTTGGCACTCCCATTGACCATTTGGCACTCCCATTGACCATTTGGCACTCCAATTGACCATTTGGCACTCCCATTGACCATTTGGCACTCCAATTGACCATTTGGCACTCCAATTGACCATTTGGCACTCCCATTGACCATTTGGCACTCCAATTGACCATTTTGCACTCCAATTGACCATTTGGCACTAACTTTGACTATTTGGCACTCCGATTGAACATTTGTCACTGTCATCGATTATTTAGCACTCCCATGGACCATTTGGCACCCGCATTGACATTTGGCATACGGATTAATCGTTTTTAACAACCATATCCTTAAGCTTGAAACTTTTTAAAGATCCATAGCTCAAATTCAGTGTGCATATCGTTCCTCGCAGTAGTTTTCAGTAATTTATCCCACGATTCAGTGCTTGATAATTTGAACTGCAAAATCGTGTTTTTGGCTCTCACCATCCGCGGAGCCCTTGTCGCACACAAACCCAGCGGCCAGCGAGTACTCAAACTGACCATTGAACGGCTCAGGCAGGGAAGGAATCCCATACAACCGCTGGTTGCTGCGCTCCAGACAAACTGAGTCGTTCGAGCAGGGGCTCGGGTTGCAGTCCGGATAGTCGTTCGAGCAGTCGGTTCCCGAGTAGCCTTCGAAGCATTGGCAGGTGAAGTTTCTCAGGCCGTCCGAGCATGTGCCACCATTTTTACACGGGTTTGTTAGGCAGTTGTCCATCCGACTGGTGCAGTTGAGCCCCGTGTAGTCGGTGCGGGAGCAGTCGCAGGTATATCTGGTAAGAAAATTAAAAAATTCGAAACTCCTTGAGATTTAACTCCTTGAATTTGAAACTCCCATAATTCGTCTCCTTAAGAAATGCACTTTATTAGAGCCCTGACTAATATGATAAAGCCTAAATTTGGACCCTAAATTTCTTAACTTCACTTACGATGAATTTCCATCGATGCATCTTCCACCATTTTTGCAGGGATTAGCTTGGCAATCGTCGATGTTGATGGAGCACAGGGAACCAGTCCAACCTTTGTAGCAGCTGCAGTTGGTTAACGTGGCTGTGTTGACGCAGAGTCCATTTATGCACGGATTGATGTAGGCGCACGTGTTAAATAACTCGCATCGGACTCCTAGGAAGCAGATTTTCCAATCCAAATCATAATGGGAATATTTATCAACAAAGAGAAACCATCGCCACTGAATGTTACGAAACTATTTTAGTCTTGGGATTGCGAAGAAAAAATGCTATTTGAGGATCAGTTTTCTAAACGTATATAATTTACGAGTCACTTTTTAAAATCTGCTATTTTTACTTTAAGTAGTCTGATTGGGGTGTTACAATTGCATGAAATACGAAATTTTCTTTTTGAACTGTATGCGTGAAACTTCTCTATCTTAGTCAAAGTAGCTAGAGTTTCACAAATTCGATATAACAGCTGATTCAATAGGCCTGCTTATTAAGGTGAAAAAATTAAGTGTTTTAGGGTTTAATTTACTTATAACCACTTAGAGCAGAATTATACATTCTCGTAACAATCTCACCGGTATAGTTGCTGGCGCAGGTGCAACGAAAGTAAGGATCGGATAACAATGAACTGCAGGTGCCATTGTTCAGACAGACAGGCAAACTGACAATACCCCTGTCTGGCTGCAGCGTGAAACAGTAGTTGGTCACGGATGTGCAGTTGGGCCCCGAGTAGGGCTTGGGGCAGGAGCAGAATGGGCTGGGCCCTGTCAGGTTGCAGACGCCACCGTTTTGACAGTCCAAGCCAGGGCCGCACAGGGCTCTGCGCTGCCGACTCAACAGAGGTTGGGCATCCTTTACCAGCTGCTCCGAATCTGCGAGGAGTTTGTGAGGTACATGTAGCATATAAATCACTGCAGGAGGTAATATTGAAGGAAAATTTAGTACAAAAAGTATTATAGCTGGATCTTGTCGTGTCTTTTATTACTGAATTCAATGTCATTTGGAATCGGGAGTTTTAGACTAGTGATTGGGCCGTCTGCCTTCTGACTGGAAGGACGCGGGTTCGATCCCCGGCTCTAGGAGCCTACTTTGTGCCCTAGAGAATGATTATTGATCCCGAGTTGCTTTAGTCCACCCCACGGTATGTTTGGTAGCCCCTCAAGCCCGTCAGGACTGAACAGCAGCTGTACACAGCCCCCAGATGTGTCGCTGGCTGTACATCTGGTCGAAACGTGGTTTGTTCAAAATTAACGTTGCGTTGCATCCTAATGCGATGGCTCCCAAATTAACAGCAAAATAGTATTGTAACAAAATAATTTTACGTAGCAGCTTACCGTCTTTGAGGTAATTTCCGACTACCAGAAAAGCTGAAAAGAGCAGGCAGTAGAAAAACCAAACAATGTTGGAAGTGTTCATTTACTGTCAAGTTTAGAAATCATTCATTGAAAGCTCATGGTTGCTATAGGAAAAATACAAGAATCTGCTATAAACAAGGTTCTTAATAACCCCAGAAATGGAGCTTTATTTGTTACTGTTTAAATGTGGAATTTACTAGTGTACAATTTGTAAATCACGCAGCATCCAGGAGTCTAGATTTAGAATCGCGAAAGCGAGTAAGACAGACCCATAAAAATTGACGTACAATAGAACCTTATTTCTGTACTGAATGCCGTACAAGCAGACAGTATAATGGAAACAAGAAAATAACATAAGAAAATGCTTGTGCAAAATAGTTTTAACCCTCTCTGGCTCCTCCACCCTCTCCCCCCTGTTTCATACGGCAAAAATAATTTCAGCGACGTAGCAAATAAAATTACGGATGCTGGAAAAGTCAGAACAATAGAATTTGTGGCCTCAATACAAAAAATGTTTTAGCCCCTTCAATTAACCAACAAGCGGAAAAAGAAAACACAGCCAATTGCTTTCAAAATCTTCAGATACTCTTCTTAGGGGCCAATTCTAACATTGTTGATGCTTTTAGAAAAATAACTCTAGGCTCCTGCATACAGAGATTGTTGTGGAATATGAAAACATTAGCTAACTTTCTTTCTGGGCCTGCTTCTTTGGTTTCCAGTTTTTTACAAAGGAGACACAAATTCGGTGATATCAAAGTAGTCAGTAGTTACCCGATATGCAGTCGCAAAGTCTCTCGTCAAAGCGGACGCAATACCAGCAGATAGTGCTGTGAATTCACTTGTCACTCAATTAGTCGGCTGAAAATGTGTTGTGATGATATTAGTTGAAACTCAATATTAATACGTGCTTTTTTCCATAGGATAAAGGCAGGATACAATCTAAAATCCTGATAAACCTGGCAAACATTTTTGCTCATTAACTACTCTACATTAAATTTTGTAAAATAAGTGAAAAAAACACTTCATGAGAATGAATCCAAATTTGTTATAATGCACAGTAAATACGAATATAATACAAAATAAAACAATAAACAGAGGGTAAAATACATAAAATAGCATGATTTTATGTACAGTACATGCATGATTGAAAAAAAAACACTTTAAAGTGGTATTAAATAAATAAGATTTGAACATAATAATGTGATTGACGAAACACAAGGCGGCAGCGATTGACGCAAAAAATCCATGCGAAACAAATCTTATCTGAATAGAATATACTACTTAAATTCTGTTTTAAACAGATAAATAAAAATTGTTATAGAAAACATAGACGCTGGATACTCGTATAGTGAAGAAATACGTCGGAATATTAAGTCACTTAAAAAGCAACCTTAGCAACTAAAAGCGTGCAATTTTGTTGGGATCATTTGTATCAACAAATTTTGGAGCGCTCTGTTTCGGTTCCTGTAGCTCTGGCTGTTGCTGCGACTGATTTGTTGATGAACTCAAATTACTGGAAGTTTGCGCATTTTCAATATCGTCGTAGACTTGTTCACCCTCTGGTGCAGTGGCTCCTCCCGGGTCCTGGATAGTTACGGGTTGCATTTAGTGACGCAATCAGGTCAATTGAATGCAGGTTTTTTGCGCTTTAAAATCTAGTAATATAACAATATTTTATTACCAAGAAAACTCTTACCGGAAGTTGATTTCGATCGTTTCGCATTTCTGGTCGCGATGGAAGAGCCGGTGGCTTTTCCTGCTGCTGCTGCTGCTGCAGTTGAAGTGTTTCCACTCGCTGCCTCGGCTTTGGCATCGGTGCTGGTTTCGGTGCCTTGTTTGGCTTCTGAGCTGGTGGCTGCGTTAGCGACTCGCCAGTCGGGTTTTTTAATAAAATTATCGATGGCTGAGCCGTCGGAGTAGCCAGATTCTGACCGCCTGGATTCTGGGGGCAGTCTGGATGAAGATACAGACTTTCTCGGTCGGCCTGTTGGGTAAAAATTCAATAAAATATTTTATTCACACCTTAAAGTAATCTAAAGACCCGAAAAAGTTCACTTGCTTCACAACTCGATTCATCAGGCTTCTGAAATTGTTCGTGCTTATTCTGAAGTCCTGAGGCGTCAGCGGTGCTTGAAGATGGAGTCCCGGCACCTGAATCACCTAGAGAGGCCGAGGCTGCAGAGCTACTTGGAGGCGTAGTTTTAAACAACTTGCGTAATTTCGACTCCTTCGTTTTCTGGCCTTTAGAAATTTTTTTCTCTGCCGTTTTTTTCATCCCAGTTTTCGTTTCGGGAACAGTCGGCAGAGCGGGCTCAGTCGGTTGGAGCCGGTTCACATCGGGTACGACGTAAACTTCGTCGTTCTCATCAGGTTTTGATGTCTAAAAATTGGACAAAGTTATGAAATTTTCCGTCTTTTTTCGTAACGTCCTCCATCGTTACAACACACGGAAACTTAGGATTTCTTACCTTAGAGTCGGTCAAATTTGCGACTTCTGATGAAGGTCCAGCTTCTTCGCCAGTTGCTGCACGGCCCGGCGTCGTCTTAAAAATTTGGCGCAACTTCTTGAGTGGCCCGGCACCACCGCCGCCGCCGCCAACTGTGGATGACGAATCGTCCGAGTCCGCCGACTTGTTATCCCCGATGGCCACCTGGTTCCTTGTCTTCTGCGCCTCCGTGCTCACCGGTGCAGAGGCTTCACGCTGTGGGCTCTCTCCGGTTCCATCCGTCGGCTCCAGATTTCTATCTGCAACAGCGTATATTTGACCCGAACACTCTGATACCGCATCGGGAGATCCTGGTTCAGACTGAAGCTCAATTGGAGGTTCTTGACTTTCGTTTTGATAGGTCTGTGGTTGCTAAAAAAAGTCGTGAAAAGCTGCAATTTTAACTAACGGCTTATAAAATTGATTTTGGGCTCCTTGGCATTTAAAAGGCGTAAAAAACTCACCGATACCGGACGCTCAGTCGTTCGATCAATGCTGCGCTGAATATACATCGAATCAACGTAGTGATCAGTTTGATTCGGAGAAAAACTGGACAGTATCTTGTTTCTAGTGTGGACAGTGTCACCAAATAAAAACGAGATCTTCCCCTGCAAACAAAATTTGTTTTTGTTTGAATAAGTTTACTTGTTAAATAATAAAGCATGGAAACCAATTTCTTACCTTCCTCCAGGCAATGAGCAGGACACTCAGCAGGACAAGAAAAATAATCCAACCGATTAATCCCGTCACGCCGAAACCGATTGCAGTGCTTTTCAAATGTTGCACTTCTGTAATGTAAAGTTTACTATGATAATTCTTTTGAGACATTCTAAAATAACAAACTTTCGATTTTTTTCATGAACTAACCATGGGCCGAATCTCGGTGGCACACATATCCAGCTGCTAGCGAGTAATCAAACGCGCCATCGAAGGGAGGCGGCAGCACAGCAATGCCGTACAAGGTCTGGTTGCTGCGCTCAAGGCAGACCGAGTCTTTACCGCAGGGGTTCGGGCTGCAGTCCGGATAATCAATGGAGCAGTCGCGACCCGAATAGCCTTCCAAGCATTGGCAGGTGAAGTTTGCTACACCGTCGATGCATCTGCCTCCATTCAGACAGGATCCCGGTCGGCAAACGCCGATGCTGATGGAGCAATTCGAGCCTGACCAGCCCAAATGGCAGCTGCAGCTCGTGCCCCTAGTTGTATCAACACAGTCGCCATTAAGGCAGGGGTTGTGGAAACTGCACGAGTTGTGCTCGCACCTGACACCTGAAATAGTTTAGTAGGAGCAGGAAGCAAATCAAAGTTAAAGCAGTCAAAACGCTTGCTTTCATGAATAAGGGGTAAAATTTTACTTCATAAATTTTGCTTTATGATTCATGCTTCATGAAAGCATGCTTCAAGTATGATACGAGCGTATTGTTTAAGCGCCTTGAAAATTATTAGCATTTACTACTGCAAAATTATAGTCGAAATCAATGGCTTGTTCATAAAAATGCACATTTCATTTGCCTACCTGTAGAGTTTGCCAAGCAAGAACACTCAAAGTAGGGATCCTCTAGTTTCGAAGAGCAATTGCCGCCATTCAGACACACAGGTAAGGAAATGATCCCTTTATCCGGCTGCAAATCGGTGCAGTAGTCATCCGTGATGTTGCACTGCGACCCCGAATACGGCTTGGGGCAGATACATTCGGTCCCGTTGCACCTTCCGCCATTTAGGCATACAGCAGTTCCGCATTCAGCTCGGCGTTGTCGGCTCAACAGGTTGGATTGTCTGCTGCCCTCATTAGTGAAATCTGGAATGCGAATTTTTTTGAAACAAATAACACATAAATTTGAATGTAGACCGACTTATTCAGTTTGATTTCTTGAATTGGAACAAACAAAAGACTTACCGACGTTTTTTTCAATCACAGGTGCAGCTGACATGGACAACAGACAAGAAAATGCCAAAATCAACGCAAGATGCGAAGCCGCAACAACCCAGTTATTTAACACTCTCATTGCACAATTTAAGGAGAGAAGCCTCAAGCCAATGCTATAGACCTAAAGTTACAAAAACACAGTTTGGAGAATTAAAAAATCATTTGCACCATCTAACGCAGTCATATTCCACTTCCTACTTTTCTGAGATTTTGAAAATAACGGCTGGAAGACGTGCCAACAAAGACCTGGACAAGACAGACAGTTGGACAGAAACAGAAGCAGACAGTAAGATTGAGACGGATATTAGACAGAAAATCGTAAAGAAAAACAAATAATGTACAAAATATCAGGGATCGGTTTACTTACGCAGATACTTTCACCTGGCTTGTTTTATTTAATAATGTATTGATAGCGTGCTCAACGGTGAGCATAGAGTTTTTGCCTTTGATAAAGGTAAAAAAGTTCAATTTGGCCCATAAAATAAAGGAATTGGTGCTTTGTCAATTGGAATGGTCTTCTCTAAATGTAATAATTTTACTTAAAAAGGGCGAAAGAGGTACAAAAAAACTAAGCTTAGCATCAAGGAAGCAAGTGACTCACCGGTCGGACAGCAAAGCTCCCGCTTTGAAGCGTTAAGCCAATAGAATATGGTCTTATTTACACATACGATGTGCAAATTTTTTTTCGCTAGCAAGTCCGGTGGACTAATTTTATTGTAGCTAAAAAATTTCTCTGACAAAACTGTACAGCGAAAGACATGAACAGATAAGAACACAAAAATTCCAATTTTTATTACCTGAGCCGTAGCATCACTGATGCTAAAACAATGGCTTGTTAGATAATATTTCAGCGTTGGGTGAGAATTGTGTGCCCTGTTTACTTGCATTATGCTACCACTGTGTATGATAGTCCTCTGCTTCGAGATGTTTACCGCGTAGGTACGAGCTAAAAATAGATTCGCGTAAACTACAAAACAATTGAGACGCAGGTCTAGAATTGGTCTCAGCACACTGTCAATAGACTGACACACACACTGCAACCTCGTGTAAAAGAAATTATAGCCAAAACTGGCAGGGGACAGTGCTGACATAAATTGACTCAGTGTCTTACACTTGAAGAGAGTTTTTTTATCACGCTCGTAGAAACCGCGGCGCAACGACAACAAAAGCAGGTTACAATGCGTCTGCATTACAAAAAATACGGTTCTAACGAAGCCTAAAGCGGTAGATCTTTTGAGGACTTAGCATTCAAGGATTACTCTTTTTGGCAGAAAAGGAAGACTCTTAAGCCCCCAAATGTAATTTTATTAGAGAAAATCTCTTTCTGGTGCATTTTCACAGGTTTTGCAATTTTTTTTCTTGAACAAATAAAGCAAATCATGTTTATTAGACAAAATTAGCTCGCAAAAATTTTAGTTAAACCAAGAATATGTACGAGCGTATTTACAAAGTTTTGATATAATTGAGGCACTAAATACGCTTGAATAAAAAATAAATTTTTGAATGCGAAAGTATCAAAAGATTAGCTTTAAACACATGTATAGTAACACAATATTACAAAAATACTGAGGCTAGCTTAAGTCCGGAGTAATAACATTATAAAAACTTGTGCTTATGTTCTACAGTGAAATCGGCTGTAATTATATAAAAACGAACAAACTCTTTGATTTTGGCTCTGATACAAGGATAACATTGATTTAGAAAAAAATAATAAATCTTGAATAGCTTGAAGCTACGTGGACTTGCATACGAGACAAACAGCTATTTTTATTTGAGTTTTTTGATTCATTTTTTTGTAAATTTGATTTGCACCACACACACTGCATGAGATGATCCCATTCACACGTTTTCCTAAGCGTGCTCATCGTTTGTGGCTTCATAAATGGATTCGCGATTATCTGCATCAGGCGAGTCCTCCTGTCAGAGTGTGATGCGGGAGCGTTTGAATGTGTGACAATCGATTTGTGCAACAAGTACATGCAATGCTCAATGCTGATCAAACTCAGCGTGCAAAAGGAAAGTTCAGCTTACATTTTGTAGTATCAGGCCAACATCGGCAACAGTGTACGGAGCCTCAAGTTCGATGGTCTTGTCATTACGGCAATCCTTCTAATTTATTAAACAAAAATAACCAAAATTAGGTTTAATTTCTCAATGAAATGAAAATTAATCTGAATAAAATAAAATATTTAGCTACTGTTTTTGAAGCACCACACAGCCAGCCGTTTCTTGAAGAACTTTCTCCAGAAGCGAGAGACTAAAAAACAACAGAGGCTTATCCGTAAAGAATCATAAAATCTCCTGGCATGCTACCTAAAATACGAGTACTTAAAAATCTGTATTTCAGAAAAATTACAACTTACGCCTCGACAGCGAAGCACGAGTATGGCAATGGCGGTGGTCAAGGCGACTAAAAGTGCAGCTACGGAGAGTACCGCAAACACATGAAACCTAAGCGACTCTTCTTTCGCTAAAGAAGCTAGAATTTAAAAGACATATTTGGGCAAATTTATTGAATTTAAATGTATTTCTTACGTATTATTTTTTTAATTTACCGTAGGACTTCAAGCACAGATATCCAGCTGCCAGCTCAAACTTGAACGGCCCATCGAATGGTGCAGGGAGAATCTTATTGTTATAGTTGCTTGAGTCGCTTTTCTCTAAGCAGACCTCATCTGAACTAGCGCACGGATTCGGAGTGCAGTCAGGGTGATCAAGCGAACAGTTCGCACCGGAGTAGCCAGGGAGACAGACGCATCTGCATGAGCAAAGTAAATATACGCTCGTAGTATTATAACGAAGGGTAGCATATTTCTACATCGACAAATTCAGTGAAGCTTACGTAGAATTCTTATCGTCGCATTCTGACAGAAACCTGGGAGACAGGAGTAACTTATCACAGAGCAATTCCGTCCCATCCAGCCGCTGAAGCAGCTGCAGCTGTAGTTTCTAACCAAGTCAGCGCACAATCCATTCTGACACGGACTGCTAGCGCAGTCGTCAATGTTGGTCTCACAGGTGGCACCCGCAAAGCCTGTGTCAGCGCAGTCGCAAGTGTAGCTTCTGACGCCGTCAATGCACCGGCCTCCATTTTGACACGGATTCGGTGCACAGTTGTCTATCCTTGAGCTGCAATTGGCGCCTTGGAAGTCGGTGCCGGAGCAGTTGCAGTAGAACCTGAGTTGATGGCATCATGCGATACATGTAACTCAACCATTAGCGACTGCATAACCACGTCTCTGTAGCTAGTAAGGCCAGTGCAGTAATATTAAAATGGCTGCTGGAATCATAATTGATATATATATTTTTTCATTTTATCATTCTAAAATTTGCCGTGGTTTCGAGTCCCGTCCCCTAGGAGACAATTGTTGCCCTTGAGCAAGGCACTTAATCCCGCATTGCTTCAGTCCACCCAGCTGTGATTAGGCACCTGCATATGCTGGGTAATAACTGATCCTGAAGCAGGCCCATCTTATCCTGTCACTGTGCAGCTTTTAGAGTGAAGATTCACTGTTCGCCAGGCAGGTTCAAAAAAAAAATGGAGCTGGCAGTGGGGTGCCTACCATGCCCGAGAGTGTTTCAGGTGCAACGGGTGTGCAGTCTTCACCTGCATCAGCACTCGCGCTACAGTTTTACCTGTCAGCGTCTGTTATTATTATTATTATTAGCTCAAGCCACTTGGCTTCCATATCCAACTTCTTACTCTGGTTTCACCTGCATCTGCTCTCCCTTTCATCCTGCCTCTTGCTCATCTTTTCTGCTCTTAATTAGTTCCTTGATCACCGACCCCAATTTAACTGCCCTAAACTTGACACCGAATTTTTTCAATTTAAAAATTCATGCGATTATAATTTTACCTAGAACCTAGGAGGCGGACACTGGTGGCTTTGGCAGCTGGCGTAACCACTCCCAGAGTTGTAATAGATGTCCCCATGGCGCCATACAGCATGTCTAGCTAGCTAACTAATCTCCCCTCAGCGCTAGCGCACGCATCGATCGCCCGCTTTCTTCATCATGCCGCCCTCGTGGCCCCGTTTTGATTATTCACTCCCCTATAGATTCAATATGTGGCACATAGAAGTCGCACTTCCTTCCATGCGAAGGACAGGAAACTTTTAGTGAACAACCCGCTGACTCGAGATTTTGGGATCATCCTGATCCGATCAGATTGATTTCAAAGCCCCGATAATTTCCCGAATCATTGAGGTAGAATTGCAGATGGCGCCCCCGCCCCTCCTCTACCTCCCCTCTACCTCTGGGATTCTGAGTATTAATATGAGGCCCCTTAGGCTGCTCAGATCTCATCCTTGGCTTCAGCCCTTAGCTCCCCTAAGATCTCTGCCACTCTGCGCCTCGAGCTCTCCTACAGATTTTTAGGAGACGGCCTGACAGCCCTGACCCATAGATCTACAGCGCAGATTCAAGGACTACTTAACTTATATACGTATTTCCTAAAGTCCTTGCGCATATCTCACTCGGTAAATTCTACTCTGATCTAGAGAATCGCTTTTTGTTGCCTTTCCTTCATGGGCTCTTTTAGTACCAACTTATAATAGGATTCATTTATTTGCGGTGCGCCGCACAATCTAACGACTAGGGGATAACTTCTTTCTCTCCGCCTTTTGTCCAAACTGCATGTTTTCGTTTGCTGCTAGCCTTGATCATCTTTTATCATGAGCGCTTAAATCTTGATAGGTGCAGGCCTAGAATTGAGCGGAAGCTAAGAGAGGTGATAATGAGATTCTCCTGATGCACACTTCCTCTGGCCGCCGCTTCAGGCACTAGCCAGAGCCGGGGATCTGCTCCTTCAGGGAATGGGACCTCTCCACACTCCTCTTGCTCTCCACTCCTAACGGTGGTGCCCGACGGTGGCCCAGTAAAGTCGGCTTCTAGCTTGGGTCATCCCAAAAAATTCACTTAGGTCTCTAGATCTGGATCTACTTCACGACGAATTCTCTTCCTCCCCTACCACTCTTCAACTTCTTTAGTAATGCGCTAAGGACACGTCTACTTTTTTAGGCCAATCTTATTCGTATTCCCCTTTGCGTACCCGAAGCCCTAAAATTATCTAAAGGGGCTTATCATAATTAAATTTCGATGTGCATCTGTTGTGAATAAAAGTGAAATTTTCCAGAAAACCCCTCACGTCGAGTTGCCGTCGCTGCAGACGCCGCCGTTCCGACACGGCCTCGACAGGCAGTAGTCAGTGTCCATTGAGCAGTTCCTGCCCTCCCAGCCTGTGAAGCAGCTGCAGCTGTAGTTCTTCACCAGGTCCGTGCACAGCCCGTTCAGGCAGGGCTTGCTGGCGCAGTCGTCAATGTTGACCTCGCACGTGGCACCGGAGAATCCCGTGCCTGAGCAGTCGCAGGTGAAGCTCCTGACACCGTCGATGCACCTGCCGCCGTTCTGACACAGACTGGATGCGCAGTCATCTATCTTTTCACTGCACGTGGGTCCTTGAAAGTCCACACGCAAGCAGTCGCAGCTGAATCTTTTGGGGCAAAGTAAGATAGCATTGCCTGGCGAAAGTAAGTGAAATATTTAATATGTGTTTTGTTGAAAATTTTCGTACAATAACTATACCCATCGAGTGACTAATTGCTTTCCGATCGGGACTGTAGCTGGACAGATTGGAGAGCGTTGCTGATTCGGCTATCGCACTGGATTCGGGTCGTATCAACTTCATGATATTTTACTTCGTCATTTACTATTATCTCGTTTCGTCTCTCCTTTCTAAGAATTCCCTTGACCATGCAATCATCTTGTTGTTAGCATGAGACATTTCTTCTAGAGTTCTTCCCTAAGGTAAGAGAGCCTCGCTTGTTAGCTTTTACCTTAAGCCGTAACAAAAGGGTTTAAAATTATTATTATGTAATTCAATATTTATAATATGTACTTGTTTACTATAATTTGATAAACAAAGTGGTGTCGCACAATTCCGATAAACTCACGTTCCGTTGCCATCCAAACACCTGCCGCCATTGAGACAGGCTCCAGCAGGGCAGTCATTGGTGTTGATGTTGCAGTTGGCGCCCTCCCAGCCGCTGTAGCAGCTGCAGCTGTAGCTGTTCACCAGGTCTGTGCACCGGCCGTTGGCGCAGGGCCGGCTGGCGCAGTCGTCGATGTTGGTCTCGCAGCGGCTGCCTGAGTTAGAATTGGCCATATGCTCAAGATTTTTAGAGGAAAACCTGGCATATTTAATAATAAAGGGTGTGCGAGTAAATTTAACCTATTTATCACAAAGCCACACTTGTTCAGTAATATCTTAAAAAATAAACTTGAATTTATTTCACCTGCATTTTAGGTGTATTTTCTGAAAGCAAATAATTTTTTATATTGATCTGTTGCCACTTGGTTCGCCACCTGCCACTAGTTGATTGAACTTAAGGCCACTTAAAATCCAGTTGATTTGTCTGTTTCTTTATTTGGCAGCTGTGGAAATTGTCCCTTAGTTGATCTCTAATTATTTTGCCGATATCGTGCCCTTTTGCAAATCATTATTTCAAACTTGATTTTGAGAGCAAAACACGGTGATTTTAAGAAGAAACCAACTGAATGAGAAATAATTTTACCAGTGAACCCGGGAGCGCAGCTGCAGCTGAACCAGGGACTGGCGTCTGTGTTGCAGCAGGTGGCGCCGTTCAAGCAGTTGGGTGGCGTCGTGGCGCAGAAGTTTATTCGGGTATTGCAATAACTGCCTGTGTACTGCTCAGGACACAAGCAGGGAGTGGTGGGGCGGTAACTGGACCCAGGCCAGCAGATTCCCCCGTTCTTGCAGTCGCCTTCGCTGCAAGTCGTCCGCCTCAGTCGCCTGAGCTCATCGCCATCGGAGCCAAAGCCTGAAATCCCATCATCAAATGAGAATCTGAACTTATTTTGCTCACTAGCAGTGTGTTAAGCTAAGCAAAGGAAACACCCTGGTACCTCCCAAAATGCGGTTCGAAACTGACTGCGAGCGACACGCAAACAGGATCAGCACAAAACATACAAGCAGCAACTTGTAGAAAAGAGACATTGAAATGACTCCAGCTGAAGCCAGGCAGTAACGTGGTAGAAGCTGCAAAAATTTTAAGCATAACTTTTCAGATAGCCCACTGTTGACTGACTGTTTCTAAAATTTCTTTATGAATTGAAAGCAATACTATGTTAAAGAAGCTAAGTAATGGGAACAGTCTTGAGCTCAAGAAAATTGGGACAAACTCATATCACAGTTTTGGTTTCAATCGCACTTCACTACAGAAAGCAGTTGGAGAGCTGAACCTATACATCTTAAAAATACATTGAAGAACTGATAATTGTTAAACTTTGTGATTTTATTTACTCGTAATTAGCTTCTGGATGAAAAATCCAGACTCACCCCCTAAAATTAAATGATCAGGTGACAAGTAAATTGAGTCCGGCTTAGGAATAGGTGGCTTAATAGTTTAAACTTATACGATAACAATGTACTAGTGAAAACAATTAACAAAAACAGAATAAATGAACTATGTCGCAATAAATAATTTATAATTTCACTTTGACACTTGTTCACTTAAATTTATTTTATTCTGAAAAAAATATGTGACAATTTGAAAATTTACTTTTGAAAAGGTTTCGAGGCTCTGATCTTTATTGCTAAAATAGCAGAAAAAATGCGCCTTAGATTTGATTACTGCAATAATCTAATTTTGCAGTTAAAAGTTTCCAGAATCTGGATAGTATTTCTGAACACGTGACTGAGTAGTAGCATTTTGTTTATCTAGAAAAATACATTCGTCGTACATTTTGCGCTGCATAGTTAACTTGAGATAAGGCACTCTGGAATAGGCACTCTGGAATAGGCACTTTGGAATATGCACTCTGGAATATGCACTCTGGAATAGGTAGTCTGGAATAGGCACTCTGGAATAGGCACTCTGGAATAGGCACTTTAAAATAGCCAATCTGGAATAAGCACTCTACAACATAAACAGACTTGCGCCTCATAAAAATAACTCGTATAAATTATGACGAAAATTGCCTATCATTCGTTGTTCATGGAATGACATTTTTAGACTCTCAACAAGAATTGTATTTTACGCTCGTGAAATACAATTCACGCTTTCTAACAATAACGGCGTTTTTTAATAATTAGAACAGCTTAGGACAGCGGATTCTACTCAAATACAAGTCGAATTTCAAGTCGAACTGGTGAACCAAAGTACAGGATGTCAGGATAGTCCACTGTTTTCATAGCCTCCACCTGCATCTTCGTAAATTGAATCGCAAGTGTGGCCAGTTGCAGCAGCAGCAGCTGCATGTAGTGCGTTCCCCTGTAGGTGACAGAGTGCGACTGTGAATGAAATATCTAAAAATGATACAAACTTACCATGTAAATGCAATTAAAGAGCCAGTTGCATGGCAGTTTATATTACACGCCACTTTTCCAGATATCTCAGCGGGGTGAAGTAGGAAGACGGCTCAGTACAAGTTGATCAATTTTAAAGATTCTTTTGTAGTACCACAGATAATCCCATAAACAAATTACCTGCGAAATTGTGCATAAAACCACGTCAGCTGTTACATATGGACCAGCCTCGTCACAATCCAGCGACTCCGCAATTGCCTTTAGTGTTCGGAGCAGAATACAAAAAACATTGGATTTGAATATTTGATAGCAAAAGTAAAGTGTGCCAAGAACTCACGCTTGTTCCGTTTGGTGTGTTTAAACGCGACGTGTGACTTTTTGAATTGCCACACGATATGTAGCTCTGGAGTAAAGAAAATAGAAAGTGTTACGAGCGTATTTTTGAGATTCTTTGATACTTCGTTCTATCATTGAAGCTTCTGGATAAATAAAAATACTTAAAAAATTCAATTTAAACATTTAAAGTTGTAACACAATCCACCACCAATCACATAGCAGATCAGAGACAATTTCAGAGAAACATATAAATAGGAATACAAGCGACTCAACAACAACAAAAGCAACAACAACAACAACAAAATACGCTGTCAGATGAAAAAGTGCAGCGTCACAGGGCCTGGGCGGAAGCGACTCAACAAACAAAAATATCCCAGGACAATGTACATAGTTATAATAATAATACTCGCAGGAGGGCTGCGGGCAACCTGCCGCTTCTAAGCGTCATTGCCCCGCCACCAGCGAGGAGGCATTGCGGCCCATTTTGCTGACTCCAGAAGCACTAGCAGGCAAACTAAATACGGTGGGCAGGCATAGACTCACACATACGGTGCGCAACAGTATATTCAGTGCATAGAATCTCCAGTATGGCATCAAATCACGCATTCACACAGGGTGTACAAGCGGCATTTCCAGGAATATAAAATCAGTGCCTTGGGGGGTCGCCCTCATGGGCGTAAATTTCACGACTGACCCAGACCCAATCAACCTATTCCGTGTGCAAGGCCCTTAATTAATGTAACCATGTGCACGAAAACACGCTTTATACAGAAAAAATAACTCAATGCAACGCGGGGTAGAACCTGGACCAGTGGCACACAAGGCAGACGCGCTTGACCGCCGAGCCACTCTTTCCCTCAGGACAATTTGCATAGTTCATTTTCACCTATGTGCCTTGAGACATACAGAGGGATAATGCCGAAATAAACTACAAACCACTTACGAGACGGAACAGAAGGCAGACTGCAGCAGTTGCCAGCAAAGAACAGAAAACGAAACCCGACAAGAACAAGGTAGCGTACATGAAGCCTGAGCCTTCGGACTCATCTGAATCTATAGAAAACGTTGGAGTAGCAACCTTAATTTTAAACCGAAGCATAAAAATCATTAAAATTTTAGCAGGCAAAAACTACCTCTTACCATAGGATTTCACACAAACAAATCCTGTAGCCTGATCAAAACGAAATGATCCATTAAATGGTGGCGGCAGAAACCGTAGGTTGTAGTTGGCCTGGTCGCTTCTCTCCAAGCAGAGATCCCCATTCTTGCACGGGTTGGGACTGCAGTCGGGATAGTCTACTGAGCAGTTTGCATCTGAGTAGCCTTCATGACATTGGCAACTGTGTAGGTACGAGCATCGGTTCAATCTTAAACTTTAATCAATCAGAAGTTGATTATAACATTACTTAGAAGCACAGACTCACGAGAAAGAGTTGTAGAATACATTGGTGCAGGTTGCGCCGTTCTCGCAGGGTGAAAACACTTCGCACGCGTTCTCCGCGACCATTCCTGCGCTGACTCCGAACGACTCGCTGGCCACAACAGCCAGAGGAAGCCTGCCAATCAGGTCGGGTGACACGGGAGCCAAGATCAGCGGCCTGTCGCCGTTCAGTCTCGCTGAAGAAATCACGCCTCGGAAGGCAGTCACGTTTCCGGGTAGAGAAGACAAAATAGGTGAAGAAAGAGGCGGCACTGACCGCTTCGATCGGAGACCAGGTGAAGTCAGTGAAGGAGCCGGAGCTGCTGGAGCTCCGCTGAAGCCGCCGATGATGAGCCGGCCTGACAAGGGAGACAGCGTACTCGCGCTGCTCAGCGATGCCGACCTCACGAATGAGTCCACCGCCAGTGTTAGGTCGCGACTGGATATCGACACAGAGATCTTCAAGGAAACAAATCTGCCTGTGGCTACCGAGTCTAGCGACGTCAGCGCTGCGATCTGGGAGCCGTTGTTGTGCAGTAACTGGGCTAAAATTCTTCCCGTAGCGTCCATCTGCGGATTTAACGGTTTAATGTTGATAAAAAAAGAAGAGAGGGAAGGTGCTAAAGACTTTAACAGCTTTCAAAGCAATTACAGTAACAAGAAGTCTCGTAGTGTTTGCAGAGCTGCTGGAGTCCCCAAGAAGCATCAGAAAGGCTCCGCGAGACAAAGTCAGCAGCTGCAGCTCTACTTTCCACGAGTCTCCGCCATGCACACTCGATAAATTTGATGCGAACGTGAAGCTCGCTGACGATACGCGCCCGCCCACACCGAATGAGAACGATGGGAGCTCGTCCGAGCAGGTCTTTCCCGAGTAGCCGACCAAGCAGCTGCAGCTGAAGTCTCTGAGCCCGTCAGAGCAGCTCGCGTTGTTGCTGCACGGGTTGGGCGAGCAGTCGTCAATGCGGCGCAGGCAGGTCGGCCCATCGAAGTCGGTAGCGGAGCAGTCGCAGCTGAAGCTCCTGACACCATCGATGCACCTGCCGCCGTTGTGACAGGGTGTGGTTGCGCAGTCATCGATCTTTGAGCTGCAGTTGGGCCCTTGGAAGTCAGTACGTGAGCAGTCGCAGCTGAACCTAAATTTTTATTAGGAAAATGAACGTTTTTTACGAGCTAGGTGTTCGAGGCTAGATAAATTTAGGCAAGCTTGTTTGCGGCAATGCAAAGTTGAGAAATTAGCGTTGAGGGTGACATAAAAGCTTATTTTACAGGCACAAATTAAATTTTTCGGTGTTGTTTGCCAATCACTTCTAAATATTACACTTTAAAGTTTCTGCAGTGGCCCACAATAATGACAGTTGACAGTTCAATTATATTTGCTCAATGTAACTGAGTCTAGAGAAAAGCCAGATAAGTCAGACATCGATCAAAGACTGACTGTTTCGTGTTTTTAGAATGATATGCTCATAGTTACAGCTTTCACCCACGTCAAGTTGCCGTCGCTGCAGACGCCGCCGTTCCGACACGGCCCCGACAGGCAGTAGTCAGTGTCCACTGAGCAGTTCCTGCCCTCCCAGCCTGTGAAGCAGCTGCAGCTGTAGTTCTTCACCAGGTCCGTGCACAGCCCGTTCAGGCAGGGCTTGCTGGCGCAGTCGTCAATGTTGGTCTCGCACGTGGCACCGGAGAATCCCGTGCCTGAGCAGTCGCAGGTGAAGCTTCTGACACCGTCGATGCACCTGCCGCCGTTGTGACACGGACTGGATGCGCAGTCATCGATCTTTTCACTGCACGTGGGTCCTTGGAAGTCCACACGCGAGCAGTCGCAGTTGAATCTGAACCAAATACATAATTACGTGCAGAAAGGGATTTTTAAAAAAGTAAATAAATTTGGGTAAATAAAGAAGTAATTAAAACAAATAAATATGATTATATAGACGAGAATCAAATTCATGCTACTGACAAAATTGATGTTACAATAAGAAATGAGTAAAAAAAATTTTCCCAAAGGGTATCGCTGAAACTTCTGGCGCAAAAAAACGTAAATCAGTTTAAAAACTTTCGAAGATGTAAAAGGTTCTTTTTTCGTGCATATGCGATGTTCGACTTCTTACATGCCGCTTCACTCAGTGGCACCTATGTGGCTCATTGTAAAAGCATTGCCGTAGAGGTATACCAGCTAGCCACGTACTAGGCTAGGATTTTGCGGCTGTGCTGAATTCTGTGGTGTTAGCTACAATTTTGCCTCCTACTCGTAATACCAAGAAATGCGGGAGAGAAATGGCTGGAAAGGACTGAAATGCTAAGAATATCCGATTCATAGAATATTAGTACTTTAATAAAACAAAATGCATAGAAACGTGTTTAGCAAAGTTATACGCAGTTCTACGTTCATCGAAAAATGAAGCAGTTATAAATGCAAGCTACGAATTAATAGTAAGAAAATTGCTACATGCCTCTTTTGAATTTATTGACATGGATTACAGGGAAGATTAAAATGCACTCACGTCGAGTTGCCGTCGCTGCAGGACGCCGCCGTTCCGACACGGCCCCGACAGGCAGTAGTCAGTGTCCACTGAGCAGTTCCTGCCCTCCCCAGCCTGTGAAGCAGCTGCAGCTGTAGTTCTTCACACAGGTCCTGTGCACAGGCCGTTCAGGCAGGGCTTGCTGGCGCAGTCGTCAATGTTGGTCTCGCACCTGGCACCGGAGAGTCCCGTGCCTGAGCAGTCGCAGGTGTAGCTGAAATTCAAAAATAAAAAAATTATGTGCCAATACTAAAAAATCTAATTTTTAATCTAATGAAACTCACGTTCCGTTGCCATCCAGACACCTGCCGCCATTGAGACAGGCTCCAGCAGGGCAGTCATTAGTGTTGATGTTGCAGTTGGCGCCCTCCCAGCCGCTGTAGCAGCTGCAGCTGTAGCTGTTCACCAGGTCTGTGCAGCGGCCGTTGGCGCAGGGCCGGCTGGCGCAGTCGTCGATGTTGGTCTCGCAGCGGCTGCCTGGGATTGAGCACAATATATTTCTTTGAAATTCAGTGCACGCTTTAAATTTTTTATCAACAAAAGAACGGTGGTTTCTGGGCTTTAAAATTATTTTTGGATAGGGAAAACGGTTTTTTAGCAGTCAGGAGTTTGTTTGTGTAGGTTTTGTAAGACTTGAATTTTTCAATATTTTTGGAAGAATACATTCAGTTCCAGATCGTCACAAGCTGTACATTTAATGAGTTTAAATTACACTGCTCCCCATAAATTGGTACAGCATAAAATGAGGCTACAATATCTCCGAAGGCCAAGCCTTCAGCATTAATAGAAATTTAAAAAATGAATTTAAACATGGATATTTTCTTATAGGAGAACCAATTGTAAAAAATTCAAGGTTCAAAGGGATTTTAGCGATCTATAAAATTTAGCCGCAGATAATAAAAAAAAATGATTGTTAGACATCGACAGACTAGACGCAGAGTTTCAAGGTTCAAGTTTTACTTAGTTTTAAACTAATCCAGTAATTGCAATGGCGGCGTTTATCGGTGGCATATAAAAAAAGAGATAATGCAAAAAAATGAAGCAAAAAAAATGCAGCGATAGATGCTGATTTTTCAGGTCCGCTACGCGGTTTTAGCAAGGACCACTAGGAGTATGAGTAGGAGTCTACTTCTAGTGGTTCTTGGGTTTCAGCTTACGCAATTGCTGCCACCAAAAAATCTGTCTGTCGTTATTGTACCTTTTTGTTTCCTTGTCTATTGTGAAGAAAAATGCTGGATATTATAATACTTTTCTGGCACATGACGAGTACAAATAACGCTTACAATTTTCTGCATGGGCCGTAGCCATAGATCTCTATTATATTCTCTAGATGGGCCACTCGCTATATGCAATACTTATGAAGTAGATAGTAAAATAGCGACCACGAAATTTCACTCACTGCTGATGCATGCCCCGCAAAAAAAACAATGCTCTACTGAAAACTAAGCCATAAAGGTAGCCTTCTCTAACATAGACGTTTGTTCGTATTTAGTAAAGCCAAAGCAAGCTGGAAATAGAATTAGAGATCTACATGAAACTGATATAGTGTTTAACACTTAACACTTAACAATGCCTTGTTTGTCTACCTACATTGGTTTTCTATTTTTCATTGTTTATTATGCTCCTCAGACACAATATATACACAGTACTTCGAGCTAAGTTCATTTTCACTTTCTGACTCTCTGGCACCTTTCATTCGGAGTAAAAGTTATTAAAAAGTTTACACACGTCCTAAAAACGCTCATACGTACGTCAACTATTTACGAACAACGCGTCCTAACTACTGAAAACTAACGATTACACTGGTTTCTTGGATAAAAAGCATTTGAATCTATGGCTTTGCCTTGTGATCGCTGAGTGGGCCCATCTAGAGAACATAAGATCTATGGGCGTAGCCAGGATTTGGGATTCGGGGAAGAAGGGGCAGCATCTAGGGTGGCGCAAAGACTCCTGGCTAGGGGCAAGCATAAGCAAGCAAGATTATGGCGGTAGTCGATGC
>CATNEM010000159.1:0-45000 GCA_950096795.1 Macrostomum cliftonense
TGTTTTGCTGCTGATTTAAAGAAATTTACGGCTTGAAGCGTAATCAATGGTGTCGTAGACGTTATCTGCACCCTCGACAGCGGTTGGCTGCTGCACAGCTTCTGTGGTTGCCGCTTCAGGTAACTGAAATGATCCAATCGTGAAGTTAATGGAAGTGTTCCAGAAGGTTTCAATCAAAGAACGTATTCATAATTTTTTCATACCACGGGTGCCTGCACTGGTTGATTGTTTCCATCACGTGACCGTCGTGCTGAAGTTCTGGCGGCTGCTGCTGCTGCTGCTGCTGCTGTTGTCTTGGTTTTGGTAGTCTTGGTGGAGGCTGAATGACAGTCTGGCCTAAGGATGGCGTTTGCAGGTCGCCGGAATTAGTAGGTCGGCTTTCTGAGTCTTGCTGAAGCTGAAGAGGGCAAATTTGGTGACGGCCATGAGGGTGCTGCTGGGTTTTGATGAAGGAAATGCTAAAAAAGTGTCTTTCTAGCAACAACACTTAAGGAAATTCACCATCAACTAGGTCGTGAAAAGAAAAGTAGCTTTTAAAAAGTTCTTGTTTGAATGAAGGCAAAAAATTTATTCATAGTTTATTATATCACTGATTGTCTAAATTATCACAGGCACTCACACAAAACACATTAACCAATTATCACCGACACTCACAAATATTCACCAATTATCACAGACACTCACACACATTCACCAATTATCACAGACACTCACACACATTCACCAATTATCACAGACACTCACACACATTCACCAATTATCACAGACACTCTAATAAACATTCACCAATTACCACAGACGCTCACAAACACATTCACCAATTATGACAGGACACTCACACACACATTCACCAATTATCACAGACACCTCACACACATTCACAATTAACACAGACACTCTCACATATTCACCAATTATCACATACACTCACACACATACATTCACCCCAATTATCACAGACACTCTCACACATTCACCAATTATCACAGACACCTCTATCACAGACACTCTCACACATTCACCATTTATCACGACACTCAACTACATTATCACAGACACTCTCAACACATCAATATTTCACAGACACTAAAAAACGAACTATTGCCATTGGCGTGAATAGTCAATAATAAACAGTTTGATAAAAAACTTATCCAAGAACCAGCAAGCAACTCACGCAGGGTTCAATCTGACTGACGGCCAGTCCGCTGCGGATGCTCCGGTAGCTCTCTGCTGCTCACACCAGCAGCTCCTGTAGCTCCGGCTAGACCAGGTAGCGAGATAGATGAGCCACTAGCGGCGGGCACGTTCTGAAGGCTCTTCTCAATCTTCTCTTTTTTGCTCGGCTTTTTATTAGATTTCTCATTTGCTTTTGCGGCATCTTTCTTTGATTTTTTATTGCTTGAAGGTGGCTCCTCCGACAATGGAATTGGTGGTTGAAGAACGTCAGGCGCAAGGTAGACTTCATCGGCAGACGCGTCGATCTCCACTGCCTCGTCAACCGTTGTCAGAGCAGCTGACTGTCAATTGGTTGTTGAAAAAAACTAAGTTAGGAGCTGGTCTTTCAAATTAAAAATCTGCTATTTTTACTTCCTGCAAACACCATAGACAATTTGATTAAGACAAACGTTAATCTCTTTAGAAACCAATTTGTACGAAAAATTTTCCAACCACAACAAATTAAAATCTTTACCTGATTAGGATTGACAGCTGATGGAGTTGATTTGGAAATAATTCAATCACTGGCTGAGGTCTCAAGCCGGAATTTGGGACTTCGCACGTTTGAATCTGTAGTTCCGGTTGACTGAAAATTCAATTTAGTTTTAGTAGATTATGGTGTTTACAAATTGATAAAACAAAATTAATATTACCAGATTCCTGTTGCCAGCATCACTATTGTAACTACTCATATCTGGACTGAGGTAGATCGACTGAAATCGATGAAAATTTTTTTGAAAAAAAAATTCTTGGTAACACTCCTGTTACACAGGTGACACTCCTGTCTCATAGGTGACACTCCTGTCTAACAGGTGACACTCCTGTCTAACAGGTGACACTCCTGTCTAACAGGTGACACTCCTGTCTAACAGGTGACACTCCTGTCTAACAGGTGACACTCCTGTCTAACAGGTGACACTCCTGTCTAAACAGGTGACACTCCTGTCTAACAGCTGTGACACTCCTGTCTAACAGCTGTGACACTCCTGTCTAACAGTGTGACACTCCTTTCTAACAGGTGACACTCCTGTCTAACAGGTGACACTCCTTTCTAACAGGTGACCCTCCTGTCTAACAGGTGACAGTCCTGTCTAACAGGTGACACCCCTGTCTAACAGATGACACTCCTTTCTAACAGGTGACCACTCCTGTCTAACAGATGACACTCACGTAAAAGGTGTCACGAGTTACATGCTGTTCTGATCTCTAAAATATTCAACTTCCTTCTAACATCTGAAAACTGTTAATCCACATTGATTAATCAAAATGAAACTAACGGAGTGTTGCTGAGCCCGGCCAGACGGACTGACATATTCGCTCGACCTGTCAGAGACCAGATTCTGATTCATCTCCACGTAGGTGACCTGACTGTAAGTCCTGTGTCCGCCATTTGGTTGAGTTTCACTGACCGTGGCAGGCATTGCAACAGAGTCTTCAGCATCGTTTCCCTAGAAACGGACACAACAGCATACGATAGTAGAAAACTGAAAATCATTTACGCACTTAAGCAAAAACAACGTAGCCCGAATATCACGTACTTGCAATTCTGCTGTACGCTGGGGAGTTGCCTCGACTGAAGTAACCAAGTGACAGCTTTTTCTGTAATTTAATAGAAAAAATCCAAAGTTTTTCTTAGAATTTGTTTTGTAAAATTATTCAGAATTTAAAAAAAGTACACGGCTAATCCGACACTAACAAACCTGTTTGTGTGCGTTGAGCACCAAGAGGAACACAATCACAGCCAATGCAGCGCACGCCAAGAACCCAACTAGTACTCCGATTGCAATTGCAACGGCCATGTGACTTTGTGTTGCTGTTGAAAATTAAAGTGGCCATGTAGACGATTGGATATGCGGTTTAACAGTTCCAGAGAAAATCTGTACTTCTTGCAAAATTGAAGACTATTTTAACAATTGTAAATTATTTTGAATATCTGAAGACATTTGATGATGACTCACCTGTCTAAAGCTTACGTATCTTGCTTTAAACAGGTCTTGTCTTGTCTTCTTACAGGTCTTTGTCTTGCTTCAGATGTCTTGGATGACATCTGAGAACATTTGGAACTCCCATTAACCATTTGGCACTCCCATTGATCATTTGGCACTCCCGTTGATCATTTAGCACTCCCGCTGATCATTTAGCACTCCCATAAACCATTTGGCACTCCCATTGATCATTTGGCACTCCCGTTGATCATTTAGCACTCCCGCTGATCATTTAGCACTCCCGCTGATCATTTAGCACTTCCATAAACCATTTGGCACTCCCGTTGATCATTTAGCACTCCCATAAACCATTTAGCACTCCGCTGATCATTTAGCACTTCCATAAACCATTTGGCACTCCCGTGATCATTTAGCACTCCCATAAACCATTTGGCACTCCAATTGACCATTTGGCACTCCAATTGACCATTGGCACTCCATTGACCATTTGGCACTCCAATTGACCATTTGGCACTAACTTTGGACTATTTGGGCACTTCCGATTGAACATTTCGTCACTGTCATCGATTATTTAGCACTTCCATAGACCATTTGGCACTCCAATTGACCATTTGGCACTCCCATTGATCATTTGGCACTCCCGCTGATCATTTAGCACTTCCATAGACCATTTGCACTCCAATTGACCATTTGGCACTCCCATTGACCATTTGGCACTCCAATTGACCATTTGGCACTCCCATTAACCATTTGGCACTCCCATTGACCATTTCGCACTCCCATTAACCATTTGGCACTCCAATTGACCATTTCGCACTCCATTGACCATTTGGCACTCCCATTGACCATTTGGCACTCCAATTGACCATTTGGCACCCCCATTGACCATTTGGCACCCCCATTGGACCATTTGGGCACTCCCATTGACCATTTGGCACTCCCGTTGATCATTTAGCACTCCATAAACCATTTGGCACTCCCATTGACCATTTGGCACCTCCCATTGATCATTTGGCACTCCGTTGATCATTTAGCACTCCCCGCTGATTATTTAGCACTTCCATAGACCATTTCTGCACTCCAATTGACCATTTGGCACTCCCATTGACCATTTGGCACTCCAATTGACCATTTCGCACTCCCATTAACCATTTGGCACTCCAATTGACCATTTCGCACTCCATTGACCATTTGGCACTCCCATTGACCATTTGGCACTCCAATTGACCATTTGGCACCCCCATTGACCATTTGGCACTCCCATTGACCATTGGCACTCCCATTGATCATTTGGCACTCCCGTTGATCATTTAGCACTACCGCTGATCATTTAGCACTTCCATAGACCATTTTGCACTCCAATTGACCATTTGGCACTAACTTTGACTATTTGGCACTCCGATTGAACATTTGTCACTGTCAATCGATTATTTAGCACTTCCATTGACCATTTGGCACTCCAATTGACCATTTGGCACTCCCATTGACCATTTGGCACTCCAATTGACCATTTGGCACTCCCATTGACCATTTCGCACTCCAATTGACCATTTTGCACTCCAATTGACCATTTGGCACTCCAATTGACCATTTGCACTCCAATTGACCATTTGGCACTCCAATTGACTATTTGGCACTCCGATTGAACATTTGGCACTCCAATTGACCATTTGGCACTCCAATTGACCATTTTGCACTCCAATTGACTATTTGGCACTCCGATTGACCATTTTGCACTCCAATTGACCATTTGGCACTCAATTGACCATTTGGCACTCCAATTGACCATTTGGCACTCCAATTGACTATTTGGCACTCCGATTGAACATTTGGCACTAACTTTGACTATTTGCACTCCAATGACCATTGGCACTAACTTGACTATTTGGCACTCCGATTGAACATTTGTCACTGTCATCGATTATTTAGCACTTCCATAGACCCATTTGGCACTCCCATTGACCATTTGGCACTCCCATTGACCATTTGGCACTCCAATTGACCATTTTGCACTCCAATTGACCATTTGGCACTAACTTTGACTATTTGGCACTCCGATTGAACATTTGTCACTGTCATCGATTATTTAGCACTTCCATAGACCATTTGGCACTCCCATTGACCATTTGGCACTCCCATTGACCATTTGGCACTCCAATTGACCATTTTGCACTCCAATTGACCATTTGCACTCCAATTGACCATTTGGCACTCCAATTGACCATTTGGCACTAACTTTGACTATTTGGCACTCCCATTGACCATTTGGCACTCCCATTGACCATTTGGCACTCCAATTGACCATTTGGCACTCCCATTGACCATTTGGCACTCCCATTGACCATTTGGCACTAACTTTGACTATTTGGCACTCCCATTGACCATTTGGCACTCCCATTGACCATTTGGCACTCCAATTGACCATTTGGCACTCCCATTGACCATTTGGCACTAACTTTGACTATTTGGCACTCCGATTGAACATTTGGCACTAACTTTGACTATTTGCACTCCAATTGACCATTTGGCACTAACTTTGACTATTTGGCACTCCGATTGAACATTTGTCACTGTCATCGATTATTTAGCACTTCCATTGACCATTTGGCACTCCAATTGACCATTTGGCACTCCCATTGACATTTGGCACTCCAATTGACCATTTGCACTCCCATTGACCATTTGGCACTCCAATTGACCATTTGGCACTCCAATTGACCATTTGGCACTCCCATTGACCATTTGGCACTCCCATTGATCATTTGGCACTCCCGTTGATCATTTAGCACTCCCGCTGATCATTTAGCACTTCCATAGACCATTTTGCACTCCAATTGACCATTTGGCACTAACTTTGACTATTTGGCACTCCGATTGAACATTTGTCACTGTCATCGATTATTTAGCACTTCCATTGACCATTTGGCACTCCAATTGACCATTTGGCACTCCCATTGACCATTTGGCACTCCAATTGACCATTTGGCACTCCCATTGACCATTTGGCACTCCAATTGACCATTTTGCACTCCAATTGACCATTTGGCACTCCAATTGACCATTTGGCACTCCAATTGACCATTTGGCACTCCAATTGACTATTTGGCACTCCGATTGAACATTTGGCACTCCAATTGACCATTTTGCACTCCAATTGACCATTTGGCACTCCCATTGACCATTTGGCACTCCAATTGACCATTTGGCACTCCCATTGACCATTTGGCACTCCAATTGACCATTTGGCACTCCAATTGACCATTTTGCACTCCAATTGACCATTTGGCACTAACTTTGACTATTTGGCACTCCGATTGAACATTTGTCACTGTCATCGATTATTTAGCACTTCCATAGACCATTTGGCACTCCCATTGACCATTTGGCACTCCCAGTGACCATTTGGCACTCCAATTGACCATTTTGCCACTCCAATTGACCAGTTGGGCACTCCAATTGACATTTTGCACTCCAATTGACCATTTGGCACTCCAATTGACCATTTGGCCACTAACTTTGACTATTTGGCACTTCCCATTGACCATTTGGCACTCCATTGACCATTTGGCACTCCAATTGACCATTTGGCACTCCCATTGACCATTTGGCACTCCCATTGACCCATTTGGCACTAACTTTGACTATTGGCACTCCCATTGACCATTTGGCACTCCCATTGACCATTGGCACTCCAATTGACCATTTGGCACTCCATTGACCATTTGGCACTCCCATTGACCATTTGGCACTCCAATTGACCATTTGGCACTCCCATTGACCATTTGGCACTAACTTTGACTATTTGGCACTCCGATTGAACATTTGGCACTAACTTTGACTATTTGCACTCCAATTGACCATTTGGCACTAACTTTGACTATTTTGGCACTCCGATTGAACATTTGTCACTGTCATCGATTATTTAGCACTTCCATTGACCATTTGGCACTCCAATTGACCATTTGGCACTCCCATTGACCATTTGGCACTCCAATTGACCATTTGGCACTCCCATTGACCATTTGGCACTCCAATTGACCATTTGGCACTCCAATTGACCATTTGGCACTCCCATTGACCATTTGGCACTAACTTTGACTATTTGCACTCCAATTGACCATTTGGCACTAACTTTGACTATTTGGCACTCCGATTGAACATTTGGCACTCCAATTGACCATTTCGCACTCCCATTAACCATTTGGCACTCCAATTGACCATTTCGCACTCCCATTGACCATTTGGCACTCCCATTGACCATTTGGCACTCCAATTGACCATTTGGCACCCCCATTGACCATTTGGCACTCCCATTGACCATTTGGCACTCCCATTGATCATTTGGCACTCCCGTTGATCATTTAGCACTACCCGCTGATCATTTAGCACTTCCATAGACCATTTTGCCCTCCAATTGACCATTTGGCACTAACTTTGACTATTTGGCACTCCGATTGAACATTTGTCACTGTCATCGATTATTTAGCACTTCCATTGACCATTTGGCACTCCCATTGACCATTTGGCACTCCCATTGACCTATTTGGCACTCCAATTGACCATTTGGCACTCCCATTGACCATTTGGCACTCCAATTGACCATTTTGCACTCCAATTGACCATTTGCACTCCAATTGACCATTTGGCACTCCAATTGACCATTTGGCCACTCAATTGACTATTTGGCACTCCGAATTGAACATTTGGCACTCCAATTGACCATTTGGCACTCCAATTGACCATTTGGCACTCCAATTGACTATTTGGCACTCCGATTGACCATTTTGCACTCCAATTGACCATTTGGCACTCCAATTGACCATTTGGCACTCCAATTGACCATTTGGCACTCCAATTGACTATTTGGCCACTCCGATTGAACATTTGGCACTAACTTTGACTATTTGCACTCCAATTGACCATTTGGCACTAACTTTGACTATTTGGCACTCCGATTGAACATTTGTCACTGTCATCGATTATTAGCACTTCCATAGACCATTTGGCACTCCCATTGACCATTGGCACTCCCATTGACCATTTGGCACTCCAATTGACCATTTTGCACTCCAATTGACCATTTGGCACTAACTTTGACTATTTGGCACTCCGATTGAACATTTGTCACTGTCATCGATTATTTAGCACTTCCATAGACCATTTGGCACTCCCCATTGACCATTTGGCACTCCCATTGACCATTTGGCACTCCAATTGACCATTTTGCACTCCAATTGACCATTTGGCACTCCAATTGACCATTTGGCACTCCAATTGACCATTGGCACTCCCATTGACCATTTGGCACTCCCATTGACCATTTGGCACTCCAATTGACCATTTGGCACTCCCATTGACCATTTGGCACTCCCATTGACCATTTGGCACTAACTTTGACTATTTGGCACTCCCATTGACCATTTGGCACTCCCATTGACCATTTGGCACTCCAATTGACCATTTGGCACTCCCATTGACCATTTGGCACTAACTTTGACTATTTGGCACTCCGATTGAACATTTGGCACTAACTTTGACTATTTGCACTCCAATTGACCATTTGGCACTAACTTTGACTATTTGGCACTCCGATTGAACATTTGTCACTGTCATCGATTATTTAGCACTTCCATTGACCATTTGGCACTCCAATTGACCATTTGGCACTCCCATTGACCATTTGGCACTCCAATTGACCATTTGGCACTCCCATTGACCATTTGGCACTCCCATTGACCATTTGGCACTCCAATTGACCATTTGGCACTCCAATTGACCATTTGGCACTCCAATTGACCATTTGGCACTAACTTTGACTATTTGGCACTCCGATTGAACATTTGGCACTCCAATTGACCATTTTGCACTCCAATTGACCATTTGGCACTCCCATTGACCATTTGGCACTCCAATTGACCATTTGGCACTCCAATTGACCATTTGGCACTCCCATTGACCATTTGGCACTCCAATTGACCATTTTGCACTCCAATTGACCATTTGGCACTAACTTTGACTATTTGGCACTCCGATTGAACATTTGTCACTCTCATCGATTATTTAGCACTTCCATAGACCATTTGGCACTCCCATTGACCATTTGGCACTCCCATTGACCATTTGGCACTCCAATTGACCATTTTGCACTCCAATTGACCATTTGGCACTCCAATTGACCATTTTGCACTCCAATTGACCATTTGGCACTCCAATTGACCATTTGGCACTAACTTTGACTATTTGGCACTCCCATTGACCATTTGGCACTCCCATTGACCATTTGGCACTCCAATTGACCATTTGGCACTCCCATTGACCATTTGGCACTCCCATTGACCATTTGGCACTAACTTTGACTATTTGGCACTCCCATTGACCATTTGGCACTCCCATTGACCATTTGGCACTCCAAATTGACCATTTGGCACTCCCATTGACCATTTGGCACTAACTTTGACTATTTGGCACTCCGATTGAACATTTGGCACTAACTTTGACTATTTGCACTCCAATTGACCATTTGGCACTAACTTTGACTATTTGGCACTCCGATTGAACATTTGTCACTGTCATCGATTATTTAGCACTTCCATTGACCATTTGGCACTCCAATTGACCATTTGGCACTCCCATTGACCATTTGGCACTCCAATTGACCATTTGGCACTCCCATTGACCATTTGGCACTCCAATTGACCATTTGGCACTCCAATTGACCATTTGGCACTCCAATTGACCATTTGGCACTCCAATTGACTATTTGGCACTCCGATTGAACATTTGGCACTAACTTTGACTATTTGCACTCCAATTGACCATTTGGCACTAACTTTGACTATTTGGCACTCCGATTGAACATTTGTCACTGTCATCGATTATTTAGCACTTCCATAGACCATTTGGCACTCCCATTGACCATTTGGCACTCCCATTGACCATTTGGCACTCCAATTGACCATTTTGCACTCCAATTGACCATTTGGCACTAACTTTGACTATTTGGCACTCCGATTGAACATTTGTCACTGTCATCGATTATTTAGCACTTCCATAGACCATTTGGCACTCCCATTGACCATTTGGCACTCCCATTGACCATTTGGCACTCCAATTGACCATTTTGCACTCCAATTGACCATTTGGCACTCCAATTGACCATTTGGCACTCCAATTGACCATTTGGCACTAACTTTGACTATTTGGCACTCCCATTGACCATTTGGCACTCCATTGACCATTTGGCACTCCAATTGACCATTTGGCACTCCCATTGACCATTTGGCACTCCCATTGACCATTTGGCACTAACTTTGACTATTTGGCACTCCCATTGACCATTTGGCACTCCCATTGACCATTTGGCACTCCAATTGACCATTTGGCACTCCCATTGACCATTTGGCACTAACTTTGACTATTTGGCACTCCGATTGAACATTTGGCACTAACTTTGACTATTTGCACTCCAATTGACCATTTGGCACTAACTTTGACTATTTGGCACTCCGATTGAACATTTGTCACTGTCATCGATTATTTAGCACTTCCATTGACCATTTGGCACTCCAATTGACCATTTGGCACTCCCATTGACCATTTGGCACTCCAATTGACCATTTGGCACTCCCATTGACCATTTGGCACTCCAATTGACCATTTGGCACTCCAATTGACCATTTGGCACTCCCATTGACCATTTGGCACTCCCATTGATCATTTGGCACTCCCGTTGATCATTTAGCACTCCCGCTGATCATTTAGCACTTCCATAGACCATTTTGCACTCCAATTGACCATTTGGCACTAACTTTGACTATTTGGCACTCCGATTGAACATTTGTCACTGTCATCGATTATTTAGCACTTCCATTGACCATTTGGCACTCCAATTGACCATTTGGCACTCCCATTGACCATTTGGCACTCCAATTGACCATTTGGCACTCCCATTGACCATTTGGCACTCCAATTGACCATTTTGCACTCCAATTGACCATTTGGCACTCCAATTGACCATTTGGCACTCCAATTGACCATTTGGCACTCCAATTGACTATTTGGCACTCCGATTGAACATTTGGCACTCCAATTGACCATTTTGCACTCCAATTGACCATTTGGCACTCCCATTGACCATTTGGCACTCCAATTGACCATTTGGCACTCCCATTGACCATTTGGCACTCCAATTGACCATTTGGCACTCCAATTGACCATTTTGCACTCCAATTGACCATTTGGCACTAACTTTGACTATTTGGCACTCCGATTGAACATTTGTCACTGTCATCGATTATTTAGCACTTCCATAGACCATTTGGCACTCCCATTGACCATTTGGCACTCCTATTGACCATTTGGCACTCCAATTGACCATTTTGCACTCCAATTGACCATTTGGCACTCCAATTGACCATTTTGCACTCCAATTGACCATTTGGCACTCCAATTGACCATTTGGCACTAACTTTGACTATTTGGCACTCCCATTGACCATTTGGCACTCCCATTGACCATTTGGCACTCCAATTGACCATTTGGCACTCCCATTGACCATTTGGCACTCCCATTGACCATTTGGCACTAACTTTGACTATTTGGCACTCCCATTGACCATTTGGCACTCCATTGACCATTGGCACTAACTTTGACTATTTGGCACTCCAATTGACCATTTGGCACTCCCATTGACCATTTGGCACTAACTTTGACTATTTGGCACTCCGATTGAACATTTGGCACTAACTTTGACTATTTGCACTCCAATTGACCATTTGGCACTAACTTTGACTATTTGGCACTCCGATTGAACATTTGTCACTGTCATCGATTATTTAGCACTTCCATTGACCATTTGGCACTCCAATTGACCATTTGGCACTCCCATTGACCATTTGGCACTCCAATTGACCATTTGGCACTCCCATTGACCATTTGGCACTCCAATTGACCATTTGGCACTCCAATTGACCATTTTGGCACTCCCATTGACCATTTGGCACTAACTTTGACTATTTGCACTCCAATTGACCATTTGGCACTAACTTGACTATTTGGCACTCCGATTGAACATTTGGCACTCCAATTGACCATTTCGCACTCCCATTAACCATTTGGCACTCCAATTGACCATTTCGCACGCCCATTGACCATTTGGCACTCCCATTGACCATTTGGCACTCCAATTGACCATTTGGCACCCCCATTGACCATTTGGCACTCCCATTGACCATTTGGCACTCCCATTGATCATTTGGCACTCCCGTTGATCATTTAGCACTCCCGCTGATCATTTAGCACTTCCATAGACCATTTTGCCTCCAATTGACCATTTGGCACTAACTTTGACTATTTGGCACTCCGATTGAACATTTGTCACTGTCATCGATTATTTAGCACTTCCATTGACCATTTGGCACTCCCATTGACCATTTGGCACTCCCATTGACCATTTGGCACTCCAATTGACCATTTGGCACTCCCATTGACCATTTGGCACTCCAATTGACCATTTTGCACTCCAATTGACCATTTGGCACTCCAATTGACCATTTGGCACTCCAATTGACCATTTGGCACTCCAATTGACTATTTGGCACTCCGATTGAACATTTGGCACTCCAATTGACCATTTGGCACTCCAATTGACCATTTGGCACTCCAATTGACTATTTGGCACTCCGATTGACCATTTTGCACTCCAATTGACCATTTGGCACTCCAATTGACCATTTGGCACTCCAATTGACCATTTGGCACTCCAATTGACTATTTGGCACTCCGATTGAACATTTGGCACTAACTTTGACTATTTGCACTCCAATTGACCATTTGGCACTAACTTTGACTATTTGGCACTCCGATTGAACATTTGTCACTGTCATCGATTATTTAGCACTTCCATAGACCATTTGGCACTCCCATTGACCATTTGGCACTCCCATTGACCATTTGGCACTCCAATTGACCATTTTGCACTCCAATTGACCATTTGGCACTAACTTTGACTATTTGCACTCCGATTGAACATTTGTCACTGTCATCGATTATTTAGCACTTCCATAGACCATTTGGCACTACCCATTGACCATTTGGCACTCCCATTGACCATTTGGCACTCCAATTGACCATTTTGCACTCCAATTGACCATTTGGCACTCCAATTGACCATTTGGCACTCCAATTGACCATTTGGCACTCCCATTGACCATTTGGCACTCCCATTGACCATTTGGCACTCCAATTGACCATTTGGCACTCCCATTGACCATTTGGCACTCCCATTGACCATTTGGCACTAACTTTGACTATTTGGCACTCCCATTGACCATTTGGCACTCCCATTGACCATTTGGCACTCCAATTGACCATTTGGCACTCCCATTGACCATTTGGCACTAACTTTGACTATTTGGCACTCCGATTGAACATTTGGCACTAACTTTGACTATTTGCACTCCAATTGACCATTTGGCACTAACTTTGACTATTTGGCACTCCGATTGAACATTTGTCACTGTCATCGATTATTTAGCACTTCCATTGACCATTTGGCACTCCAATTGACCATTTGGCACTCCCATTGACCATTTGGCACTCCAATTGACCATTTGGCACTCCCATTGACCATTTGGCACTCCCATTGACCATTTGGCACTCCATTGACCATTTGGCACTCCAATTGACCATTTGGCACTCCAATTGACCATTTGGCACTACTTTGACTATTTGGCACTCCGATTGAACATTTGGCACTCCAATTGACCATTTTGCACTCCAATTGACCATTTGGCACTCCCATTGACCATTTGGCACTCCAATTGACCATTTGGCACTCCAATTGACCATTTGGCACTCCCATTGACCATTTGGCACTCCAATTGACCATTTTGCACTCCAATTGACCATTTGGCACTAACTTTGACTATTTGGCACTCCGATTGAACATTTGTCACTCTCATCGATTATTTAGCACTTCCATAGACCATTTGGCACTCCCATTGACCATTTGGCACTCCCATTGACCATTTGGCACTCCAATTGACCATTTTGCACTCCAATTGACCATTTGGCACTCATTGACCATTTTGCACTCCAATTGACCATTTGGCACTCCAATTGACCATTTGGCACTAACTTTGACTATTTGGCACTCCCATTGACCATTTGGCACTCCCATTGACCATTTGGCACTCCAATTGACCATTTGGCACTCCCATTGACCATTTGGCACTCCCATTGACCATTTGGCACTAACTTTGACTATTTGGCACTCCCATTGACCATTTGGCACTCCCATTGACCATTTGGCACTCCAATTGACCATTTGGCACTCCCATTGACCATTTGGCACTAACTTTGACTATTTGGCACTCCGATTGAACATTTGGCACTAAACTTTGACTATTTGTGCACTCCAAATTGACCATTTTGGCACTTAACTTTGACCTTATTTGGGCACTCCGATTGAACATTGGTCACGGTCATCGATTATTTAGCACTTCCAATTGACCATTGGCACTCCAATTGACCATGTGGGCACTCCCATTGACCATTTGGCACTCCAATTGACCTTGTTGGCACTAACTTTGACTATTTGTGCACTCACCTATTGACCATTTGTGCACTCCCATTGACACCATTGGTTCGCACTCCCATTAACCATTTGGCACTCCCAATTGACCATTTCGCACTGTCCCATTGACCATTTTGGCCTCCTCCATTGACCATTTGGCACTCCCATTGACCATTGTGGCACTCCAATTGGGACCATTTTGCACTCCAATTGACCATATTGGCACTCCAATTGACCATTTGCACTCCATTGACCATTTTGGCACTCCTCCAATTGACCATTTGGCACTCCAATGACCATTGGCACTAACTCTTGACTATTTGGCACTCCCATTGACCATTTGCACTCCCATTGACCATTTGGCACTCCAATTGACCATTTGGCACTCCCATTGACCATTTGGCACTCCCATTGACCATTTGGCACTAACTTTGACTATTTGGCACTCCCATTGACCATTTGGCACTCCCATTGACCATTTGGCACTCCAATTGACCATTTGGCACTCCCATTGACCATTTGGCACTAACTTTGACTATTTGGCACTCCGATTGAACATTTGGCACTAACTTTGACTATTTGCACTCCAATTGACCATTTGGCACTAACTTTGACTATTTGGCACTCCGATTGAACATTTGTCACTGTCATCGATTATTTAGCACTTCCATTGACCATTTTGCACTCCAATTGACCATTTGGCACTCCCATTGACCATTTGGCACTCCAATTGACCATTTGGCACTCCCATTGACCATTTGGCACTCCAATTGACCATTTGGCACTCCAATTGACCATTTGGCACTCCAATTGACCATTTGGCACTCCAATTGACCATTTGGCACTAACTTTGACTATTTGGCACTCCGATTGAACATTTGGCACTCCAATTGACCATTTCGCACTCCCATTAACCATTTGGCACTCCAATTGACCATTTCGCACTCCCATTGACCATTTGGCACTCCCATTGACCATTTTGCACTCCAATTGACCATTTGGCACTCCCATTGACCATTTGGCACTCCCATTGACCATTTGGCACTCCAATTGACCATTTGGCACTCCCCATTGACCATTTGGCACTCCAATTGACCATTTGGCACTCCAATTGACCATTTGGCACTCCATTGACCATTTGGCACTCACCAATTGACCATTTTGCACTCCATTGACCATTTGGCACTACTTTGACTATTTGGCACTCCGATTGAACATTTGTCACTGTCATCGATTATTTAGCACTCCCATGGACCATTTGGCACCCGCATTGACATTTGGCATACGGATTAATCGTTTTTAACAACCATATCCTTAAGCTTGAAACTTTTTAAAGATCCATAGCTCAAATTCAGTGTGCATATCGTTCCTCGCAGTAGTTTTCAGTAATTTATCCCACGATTCAGTGCTTGATAATTTGAACTGCAAAATCGTGTTTTTGGCTCTCACCATCCGCGGAGCCCTTGTCGCACACAAACCCAGCGGCCAGCGAGTACTCAAACTGACCATTGAACGGCTCAGGCAGGGAAGGAATCCCATACAACCGCTGGTTGCTGCGCTCCAGACAAACTGAGTCGTTCGAGCAGGGGCTCGGGTTGCAGTCCGGATAGTCGTTCGAGCAGTCGGTTCCCGAGTAGCCTTCGAAGCATTGGCAGGTGAAGTTTCTCAGGCCGTCCGAGCATGTGCCACCATTTTTACACGGGTTTGTTAGGCAGTTGTCCATCCGACTGGTGCAGTTGAGCCCCGTGTAGTCGGTGCGGGAGCAGTCGCAGGTATATCTGGTAAGAAAATTAAAAAATTCGAAACTCCTTGAGATTTAACTCCTTGAATTTGAAACTCCCATAATTCGTCTCCTTAAGAAATGCACTTTATTAGAGCCCTGACTAATATGATAAAGCCTAAATTTGGACCCTAAATTTCTTAACTTCACTTACGATGAATTTCCATCGATGCATCTTCCACCATTTTTGCAGGGATTAGCTTGGCAATCGTCGATGTTGATGGAGCACAGGGAACCAGTCCAACCTTTGTAGCAGCTGCAGTTGGTTAACGTGGCTGTGTTGACGCAGAGTCCATTTATGCACGGATTGATGTAGGCGCACGTGTTAAATAACTCGCATCGGACTCCTAGGAAGCAGATTTTCCAATCCAAATCATAATGGGAATATTTATCAACAAAGAGAAACCATCGCCACTGAATGTTACGAAACTATTTTAGTCTTGGGATTGCGAAGAAAAAATGCTATTTGAGGATCAGTTTTCTAAACGTATATAATTTACGAGTCACTTTTTAAAATCTGCTATTTTTACTTTAAGTAGTCTGATTGGGGTGTTACAATTGCATGAAATACGAAATTTTCTTTTTGAACTGTATGCGTGAAACTTCTCTATCTTAGTCAAAGTAGCTAGAGTTTCACAAATTCGATATAACAGCTGATTCAATAGGCCTGCTTATTAAGGTGAAAAAATTAAGTGTTTTAGGGTTTAATTTACTTATAACCACTTAGAGCAGAATTATACATTCTCGTAACAATCTCACCGGTATAGTTGCTGGCGCAGGTGCAACGAAAGTAAGGATCGGATAACAATGAACTGCAGGTGCCATTGTTCAGACAGACAGGCAAACTGACAATACCCCTGTCTGGCTGCAGCGTGAAACAGTAGTTGGTCACGGATGTGCAGTTGGGCCCCGAGTAGGGCTTGGGGCAGGAGCAGAATGGGCTGGGCCCTGTCAGGTTGCAGACGCCACCGTTTTGACAGTCCAAGCCAGGGCCGCACAGGGCTCTGCGCTGCCGACTCAACAGAGGTTGGGCATCCTTTACCAGCTGCTCCGAATCTGCGAGGAGTTTGTGAGGTACATGTAGCATATAAATCACTGCAGGAGGTAATATTGAAGGAAAATTTAGTACAAAAAGTATTATAGCTGGATCTTGTCGTGTCTTTTATTACTGAATTCAATGTCATTTGGAATCGGGAGTTTTAGACTAGTGATTGGGCCGTCTGCCTTCTGACTGGAAGGACGCGGGTTCGATCCCCGGCTCTAGGAGCCTACTTTGTGCCCTAGAGAATGATTATTGATCCCGAGTTGCTTTAGTCCACCCCACGGTATGTTTGGTAGCCCCTCAAGCCCGTCAGGACTGAACAGCAGCTGTACACAGCCCCCAGATGTGTCGCTGGCTGTACATCTGGTCGAAACGTGGTTTGTTCAAAATTAACGTTGCGTTGCATCCTAATGCGATGGCTCCCAAATTAACAGCAAAATAGTATTGTAACAAAATAATTTTACGTAGCAGCTTACCGTCTTTGAGGTAATTTCCGACTACCAGAAAAGCTGAAAAGAGCAGGCAGTAGAAAAACCAAACAATGTTGGAAGTGTTCATTTACTGTCAAGTTTAGAAATCATTCATTGAAAGCTCATGGTTGCTATAGGAAAAATACAAGAATCTGCTATAAACAAGGTTCTTAATAACCCCAGAAATGGAGCTTTATTTGTTACTGTTTAAATGTGGAATTTACTAGTGTACAATTTGTAAATCACGCAGCATCCAGGAGTCTAGATTTAGAATCGCGAAAGCGAGTAAGACAGACCCATAAAAATTGACGTACAATAGAACCTTATTTCTGTACTGAATGCCGTACAAGCAGACAGTATAATGGAAACAAGAAAATAACATAAGAAAATGCTTGTGCAAAATAGTTTTAACCCTCTCTGGCTCCTCCACCCTCTCCCCCCTGTTTCATACGGCAAAAATAATTTCAGCGACGTAGCAAATAAAATTACGGATGCTGGAAAAGTCAGAACAATAGAATTTGTGGCCTCAATACAAAAAATGTTTTAGCCCCTTCAATTAACCAACAAGCGGAAAAAGAAAACACAGCCAATTGCTTTCAAAATCTTCAGATACTCTTCTTAGGGGCCAATTCTAACATTGTTGATGCTTTTAGAAAAATAACTCTAGGCTCCTGCATACAGAGATTGTTGTGGAATATGAAAACATTAGCTAACTTTCTTTCTGGGCCTGCTTCTTTGGTTTCCAGTTTTTTACAAAGGAGACACAAATTCGGTGATATCAAAGTAGTCAGTAGTTACCCGATATGCAGTCGCAAAGTCTCTCGTCAAAGCGGACGCAATACCAGCAGATAGTGCTGTGAATTCACTTGTCACTCAATTAGTCGGCTGAAAATGTGTTGTGATGATATTAGTTGAAACTCAATATTAATACGTGCTTTTTTCCATAGGATAAAGGCAGGATACAATCTAAAATCCTGATAAACCTGGCAAACATTTTTGCTCATTAACTACTCTACATTAAATTTTGTAAAATAAGTGAAAAAAACACTTCATGAGAATGAATCCAAATTTGTTATAATGCACAGTAAATACGAATATAATACAAAATAAAACAATAAACAGAGGGTAAAATACATAAAATAGCATGATTTTATGTACAGTACATGCATGATTGAAAAAAAAACACTTTAAAGTGGTATTAAATAAATAAGATTTGAACATAATAATGTGATTGACGAAACACAAGGCGGCAGCGATTGACGCAAAAAATCCATGCGAAACAAATCTTATCTGAATAGAATATACTACTTAAATTCTGTTTTAAACAGATAAATAAAAATTGTTATAGAAAACATAGACGCTGGATACTCGTATAGTGAAGAAATACGTCGGAATATTAAGTCACTTAAAAAGCAACCTTAGCAACTAAAAGCGTGCAATTTTGTTGGGATCATTTGTATCAACAAATTTTGGAGCGCTCTGTTTCGGTTCCTGTAGCTCTGGCTGTTGCTGCGACTGATTTGTTGATGAACTCAAATTACTGGAAGTTTGCGCATTTTCAATATCGTCGTAGACTTGTTCACCCTCTGGTGCAGTGGCTCCTCCCGGGTCCTGGATAGTTACGGGTTGCATTTAGTGACGCAATCAGGTCAATTGAATGCAGGTTTTTTGCGCTTTAAAATCTAGTAATATAACAATATTTTATTACCAAGAAAACTCTTACCGGAAGTTGATTTCGATCGTTTCGCATTTCTGGTCGCGATGGAAGAGCCGGTGGCTTTTCCTGCTGCTGCTGCTGCTGCAGTTGAAGTGTTTCCACTCGCTGCCTCGGCTTTGGCATCGGTGCTGGTTTCGGTGCCTTGTTTGGCTTCTGAGCTGGTGGCTGCGTTAGCGACTCGCCAGTCGGGTTTTTTAATAAAATTATCGATGGCTGAGCCGTCGGAGTAGCCAGATTCTGACCGCCTGGATTCTGGGGGCAGTCTGGATGAAGATACAGACTTTCTCGGTCGGCCTGTTGGGTAAAAATTCAATAAAATATTTTATTCACACCTTAAAGTAATCTAAAGACCCGAAAAAGTTCACTTGCTTCACAACTCGATTCATCAGGCTTCTGAAATTGTTCGTGCTTATTCTGAAGTCCTGAGGCGTCAGCGGTGCTTGAAGATGGAGTCCCGGCACCTGAATCACCTAGAGAGGCCGAGGCTGCAGAGCTACTTGGAGGCGTAGTTTTAAACAACTTAGCGTAATTTCGACTCCTTCGTTTTCTGGCCTTTAGAAATTTTTTTCTCTGCCGTTTTTTTCATCCCAGTTTTCGTTTCGGGAACAGTCGGCAGAGCGGGCTCAGTCGGTTGGAGCCGGTTCACATCGGGTACGACGTAAACTTCGTCGTTCTCATCAGGTTTTGATGTCTAAAAATTGGACAAAGTTATGAAATTTTCCGTCTTTTTTCGTAACGTCCTCCATCGTTACAACACACGGAAACTTAGGATTTCTTACCTTAGAGTCGGTCAAATTTGCGACTTCTGATGAAGGTCCAGCTTCTTCGCCAGTTGCTGCACGGCCCGGCGTCGTCTTAAAAATTTGGCGCAACTTCTTGAGTGGCCCGGCACCACCGCCGCCGCCGCCAACTGTGGATGACGAATCGTCCGAGTCCGCCGACTTGTTATCCCCGATGGCCACCTGGTTCCTTGTCTTCTGCGCCTCCGTGCTCACCGGTGCAGAGGCTTCACGCTGTGGGCTCTCTCCGGTTCCATCCGTCGGCTCCAGATTTCTATCTGCAACAGCGTATATTTGACCCGAACACTCTGATACCGCATCGGGAGATCCTGGTTCAGACTGAAGCTCAATTGGAGGTTCTTGACTTTCGTTTTGATAGGTCTGTGGTTGCTAAAAAAAGTCGTGAAAAGCTGCAATTTTAACTAACGGCTTATAAAATTGATTTTGGGCTCCTTGGCATTTAAAAGGCGTAAAAAACTCACCGATACCGGACGCTCAGTCGTTCGATCAATGCTGCGCTGAATATACATCGAATCAACGTAGTGATCAGTTTGATTCGGAGAAAAACTGGACAGTATCTTGTTTCTAGTGTGGACAGTGTCACCAAATAAAAACGAGATCTTCCCCTGCAAACAAAATTTGTTTTTGTTTGAATAAGTTTACTTGTTAAATAATAAAGCATGGAAACCAATTTCTTACCTTCCTCCAGGCAATGAGCAGGACACTCAGCAGGACAAGAAAAATAATCCAACCGATTAATCCCGTCACGCCGAAACCGATTGCAGTGCTTTTCAAATGTTGCACTTCTGTAATGTAAAGTTTACTATGATAATTCTTTTGAGACATTCTAAAATAACAAACTTTCGATTTTTTTCATGAACTAACCATGGGCCGAATCTCGGTGGCACACATATCCAGCTGCTAGCGAGTAATCAAACGCGCCATCGAAGGGAGGCGGCAGCACAGCAATGCCGTACAAGGTCTGGTTGCTGCGCTCAAGGCAGACCGAGTCTTTACCGCAGGGGTTCGGGCTGCAGTCCGGATAATCAATGGAGCAGTCGCGACCCGAATAGCCTTCCAAGCATTGGCAGGTGAAGTTTGCTACACCGTCGATGCATCTGCCTCCATTCAGACAGGATCCCGGTCGGCAAACGCCGATGCTGATGGAGCAATTCGAGCCTGACCAGCCCAAATGGCAGCTGCAGCTCGTGCCCCTAGTTGTATCAACACAGTCGCCATTAAGGCAGGGGTTGTGGAAACTGCACGAGTTGTGCTCGCACCTGACACCTGAAATAGTTTAGTAGGAGCAGGAAGCAAATCAAAGTTAAAGCAGTCAAAACGCTTGCTTTCATGAATAAGGGGTAAAATTTTACTTCATAAATTTTGCTTTATGATTCATGCTTCATGAAAGCATGCTTCAAGTATGATACGAGCGTATTGTTTAAGCGCCTTGAAAATTATTAGCATTTACTACTGCAAAATTATAGTCGAAATCAATGGCTTGTTCATAAAAATGCACATTTCATTTGCCTACCTGTAGAGTTTGCCAAGCAAGAACACTCAAAGTAGGGATCCTCTAGTTTCGAAGAGCAATTGCCGCCATTCAGACACACAGGTAAGGAAATGATCCCTTTATCCGGCTGCAAATCGGTGCAGTAGTCATCCGTGATGTTGCACTGCGACCCCGAATACGGCTTGGGGCAGATACATTCGGTCCCGTTGCACCTTCCGCCATTTAGGCATACAGCAGTTCCGCATTCAGCTCGGCGTTGTCGGCTCAACAGGTTGGATTGTCTGCTGCCCTCATTAGTGAAATCTGGAATGCGAATTTTTTTGAAACAAATAACACATAAATTTGAATGTAGACCGACTTATTCAGTTTGATTTCTTGAATTGGAACAAACAAAAGACTTACCGACGTTTTTTTCAATCACAGGTGCAGCTGACATGGACAACAGACAAGAAAATGCCAAAATCAACGCAAGATGCGAAGCCGCAACAACCCAGTTATTTAACACTCTCATTGCACAATTTAAGGAGAGAAGCCTCAAGCCAATGCTATAGACCTAAAGTTACAAAAACACAGTTTGGAGAATTAAAAAATCATTTGCACCATCTAACGCAGTCATATTCCACTTCCTACTTTTCTGAGATTTTGAAAATAACGGCTGGAAGACGTGCCAACAAAGACCTGGACAAGACAGACAGTTGGACAGAAACAGAAGCAGACAGTAAGATTGAGACGGATATTAGACAGAAAATCGTAAAGAAAAACAAATAATGTACAAAATATCAGGGATCGGTTTACTTACGCAGATACTTTCACCTGGCTTGTTTTATTTAATAATGTATTGATAGCGTGCTCAACAGGTGAGCATAGAGTTTTTGCCTTTGATAAAGGTAAAAAAGTTCAATTTGGCCCATAAAATAAAGGAATTGGTGCTTTGTCAATTGGAATGGTCTTCTCTAAATGTAATAATTTTACTTAAAAAGGGCGAAAGAGGTACAAAAAAACTAAGCTTAGCATCAAGGAAGCAAGTGACTCACCGGTCGGACAGCAAAGCTCCCGCTTTGAAGCGTTAAGCCAATAGAATATGGTCTTATTTACACATACGATGTGCAAATTTTTTTTCGCTAGCAAGTCCGGTGGACTAATTTTATTGTAGCTAAAAAATTTCTCTGACAAAACTGTACAGCGAAAGACATGAACAGATAAGAACACAAAAATTCCAATTTTTATTACCTGAGCCGTAGCATCACTGATGCTAAAACAATGGCTTGTTAGATAATATTTCAGCGTTGGGTGAGAATTGTGTGCCCTGTTTACTTGCATTATGCTACCACTGTGTATGATAGTCCTCTGCTTCGAGATGTTTACCGCGTAGGTACGAGCTAAAAATAGATTCGCGTAAACTACAAAACAATTGAGACGCAGGTCTAGAATTGGTCTCAGCACACTGTCAATAGACTGACACACACACTGCAACCTCGTGTAAAAGAAATTATAGCCAAAACTGGCAGGGGACAGTGCTGACATAAATTGACTCAGTGTCTTACACTTGAAGAGAGTTTTTTTATCACGCTCGTAGAAACCGCGGCGCAACGACAACAAAAGCAGGTTACAATGCGTCTGCATTACAAAAAATACGGTTCTAACGAAGCCTAAAGCGGTAGATCTTTTGAGGACTTAGCATTCAAGGATTACTCTTTTTGGCAGAAAAGGAAGACTCTTAAGCCCCCAAATGTAATTTTATTAGAGAAAATCTCTTTCTGGTGCATTTTCACAGGTTTTGCAATTTTTTTTCTTGAACAAATAAAGCAAATCATGTTTATTAGACAAAATTAGCTCGCAAAAATTTTAGTTAAACCAAGAATATGTACGAGCGTATTTACAAAGTTTTGATATAATTGAGGCACTAAATACGCTTGAATAAAAAATAAATTTTTGAATGCGAAAGTATCAAAAGATTAGCTTTAAACACATGTATAGTAACACAATATTACAAAAATACTGAGGCTAGCTTAAGTCCGGAGTAATAACATTATAAAAACTTGTGCTTATGTTCTACAGTGAAATCGGCTGTAATTATATAAAAACGAACAAACTCTTTGATTTTGGCTCTGATACAAGGATAACATTGATTTAGAAAAAAATAATAAATCTTGAATAGCTTGAAGCTACGTGGACTTGCATACGAGACAAACAGCTATTTTTATTTGAGTTTTTTGATTCATTTTTTTGTAAATTTGATTTGCACCACACACACTGCATGAGATGATCCCATTCACACGTTTTCCTAAGCGTGCTCATCGTTTGTGGCTTCATAAATGGATTCGCGATTATCTGCATCAGGCGAGTCCTCCTGTCAGAGTGTGATGCGGGAGCGTTTGAATGTGTGACAATCGATTTGTGCAACAAGTACATGCAATGCTCAATGCTGATCAAACTCAGCGTGCAAAAGGAAAGTTCAGCTTACATTTTGTAGTATCAGGCCAACATCGGCAACAGTGTACGGAGCCTCAAGTTCGATGGTCTTGTCATTACGGCAATCCTTCTAATTTATTAAACAAAAATAACCAAAATTAGGTTTAATTTCTCAATGAAATGAAAATTAATCTGAATAAAATAAAATATTTAGCTACTGTTTTTGAAGCACCACACAGCCAGCCGTTTCTTGAAGAACTTTCTCCAGAAGCGAGAGACTAAAAAACAACAGAGGCTTATCCGTAAAGAATCATAAAATCTCCTGGCATGCTACCTAAAATACGAGTACTTAAAAATCTGTATTTCAGAAAAATTACAACTTACGCCTCGACAGCGAAGCACGAGTATGGCAATGGCGGTGGTCAAGGCGACTAAAAGTGCAGCTACGGAGAGTACCGCAAACACATGAAACCTAAGCGACTCTTCTTTCGCTAAAGAAGCTAGAATTTAAAAGACATATTTGGGCAAATTTATTGAATTTAAATGTATTTCTTACGTATTATTTTTTTAATTTACCGTAGGACTTCAAGCACAGATATCCAGCTGCCAGCTCAAACTTGAACGGCCCATCGAATGGTGCAGGGAGAATCTTATTGTTATAGTTGCTTGAGTCGCTTTTCTCTAAGCAGACCTCATCTGAACTAGCGCACGGATTCGGAGTGCAGTCAGGGTGATCAAGCGAACAGTTCGCACCGGAGTAGCCAGGGAGACAGACGCATCTGCATGAGCAAAGTAAATATACGCTCGTAGTATTATAACGAAGGGTAGCATATTTCTACATCGACAAATTCAGTGAAGCTTACGTAGAATTCTTATCGTCGCATTCTGACAGAAACCTGGGAGACAGGAGTAACTTATCACAGAGCAATTCCGTCCCATCCAGCCGCTGAAGCAGCTGCAGCTGTAGTTTCTAACCAAGTCAGCGCACAATCCATTCTGACACGGACTGCTAGCGCAGTCGTCAATGTTGGTCTCACAGGTGGCACCCGCAAAGCCTGTGTCAGCGCAGTCGCAAGTGTAGCTTCTGACGCCGTCAATGCACCGGCCTCCATTTTGACACGGATTCGGTGCACAGTTGTCTATCCTTGAGCTGCAATTGGCGCCTTGGAAGTCGGTGCCGGAGCAGTTGCAGTAGAACCTGAGTTGATGGCATCATGCGATACATGTAACTCAACCATTAGCGACTGCATAACCACGTCTCTGTAGCTAGTAAGGCCAGTGCAGTAATATTAAAATGGCTGCTGGAATCATAATTGATATATATATTTTTTCATTTTATCATTCTAAAATTTGCCGTGGTTTCGAGTCCCGTCCCCTAGGAGACAATTGTTGCCCTTGAGCAAGGCACTTAATCCCGCATTGCTTCAGTCCACCCAGCTGTGATTAGGCACCTGCATATGCTGGGTAATAACTGATCCTGAAGCAGGCCCATCTTATCCTGTCACTGTGCAGCTTTTAGAGTGAAGATTCACTGTTCGCCAGGCAGGTTCAAAAAAAAAATGGAGCTGGCAGTGGGGTGCCTACCATGCCCGAGAGTGTTTCAGGTGCAACGGGTGTGCAGTCTTCACCTGCATCAGCACTCGCGCTACAGTTTTACCTGTCAGCGTCTGTTATTATTATTATTATTAGCTCAAGCCACTTGGCTTCCATATCCAACTTCTTACTCTGGTTTCACCTGCATCTGCTCTCCCTTTCATCCTGCCTCTTGCTCATCTTTTCTGCTCTTAATTAGTTCCTTGATCACCGACCCCAATTTAACTGCCCTAAACTTGACACCGAATTTTTTCAATTTAAAAATTCATGCGATTATAATTTTACCTAGAACCTAGGAGGCGGACACTGGTGGCTTTGGCAGCTGGCGTAACCACTCCCAGAGTTGTAATAGATGTCCCCATGGCGCCATACAGCATGTCTAGCTAGCTAACTAATCTCCCCTCAGCGCTAGCGCACGCATCGATCGCCCGCTTTCTTCATCATGCCGCCCTCGTGGCCCCGTTTTGATTATTCACTCCCCTATAGATTCAATATGTGGCACATAGAAGTCGCACTTCCTTCCATGCGAAGGACAGGAAACTTTTAGTGAACAACCCGCTGACTCGAGATTTTGGGATCATCCTGATCCGATCAGATTGATTTCAAAGCCCCGATAATTTCCCGAATCATTGAGGTAGAATTGCAGATGGCGCCCCCGCCCCTCCTCTACCTCCCCTCTACCTCTGGGATTCTGAGTATTAATATGAGGCCCCTTAGGCTGCTCAGATCTCATCCTTGGCTTCAGCCCTTAGCTCCCCTAAGATCTCTGCCACTCTGCGCCTCGAGCTCTCCTACAGATTTTTAGGAGACGGCCTGACAGCCCTGACCCATAGATCTACAGCGCAGATTCAAGGACTACTTAACTTATATACGTATTTCCTAAAGTCCTTGCGCATATCTCACTCGGTAAATTCTACTCTGATCTAGAGAATCGCTTTTTGTTGCCTTTCCTTCATGGGCTCTTTTAGTACCAACTTATAATAGGATTCATTTATTTGCGGTGCGCCGCACAATCTAACGACTAGGGGATAACTTCTTTCTCTCCGCCTTTTGTCCAAACTGCATGTTTTCGTTTGCTGCTAGCCTTGATCATCTTTTATCATGAGCGCTTAAATCTTGATAGGTGCAGGCCTAGAATTGAGCGGAAGCTAAGAGAGGTGATAATGAGATTCTCCTGATGCACACTTCCTCTGGCCGCCGCTTCAGGCACTAGCCAGAGCCGGGGATCTGCTCCTTCAGGGAATGGGACCTCTCCACACTCCTCTTGCTCTCCACTCCTAACGGTGGTGCCCGACGGTGGCCCAGTAAAGTCGGCTTCTAGCTTGGGTCATCCCAAAAAATTCACTTAGGTCTCTAGATCTGGATCTACTTCACGACGAATTCTCTTCCTCCCCTACCACTCTTCAACTTCTTTAGTAATGCGCTAAGGACACGTCTACTTTTTTAGGCCAATCTTATTCGTATTCCCCTTTGCGTACCCGAAGCCCTAAAATTATCTAAAGGGGCTTATCATAATTAAATTTCGATGTGCATCTGTTGTGAATAAAAGTGAAATTTTCCAGAAAACCCCTCACGTCGAGTTGCCGTCGCTGCAGACGCCGCCGTTCCGACACGGCCTCGACAGGCAGTAGTCAGTGTCCATTGAGCAGTTCCTGCCCTCCCAGCCTGTGAAGCAGCTGCAGCTGTAGTTCTTCACCAGGTCCGTGCACAGCCCGTTCAGGCAGGGCTTGCTGGCGCAGTCGTCAATGTTGACCTCGCACGTGGCACCGGAGAATCCCGTGCCTGAGCAGTCGCAGGTGAAGCTCCTGACACCGTCGATGCACCTGCCGCCGTTCTGACACAGACTGGATGCGCAGTCATCTATCTTTTCACTGCACGTGGGTCCTTGAAAGTCCACACGCAAGCAGTCGCAGCTGAATCTTTTGGGGCAAAGTAAGATAGCATTGCCTGGCGAAAGTAAGTGAAATATTTAATATGTGTTTTGTTGAAAATTTTCGTACAATAACTATACCCATCGAGTGACTAATTGCTTTCCGATCGGGACTGTAGCTGGACAGATTGGAGAGCGTTGCTGATTCGGCTATCGCACTGGATTCGGGTCGTATCAACTTCATGATATTTTACTTCGTCATTTACTATTATCTCGTTTCGTCTCTCCTTTCTAAGAATTCCCTTGACCATGCAATCATCTTGTTGTTAGCATGAGACATTTCTTCTAGAGTTCTTCCCTAAGGTAAGAGAGCCTCGCTTGTTAGCTTTTACCTTAAGCCGTAACAAAAGGGTTTAAAATTATTATTATGTAATTCAATATTTATAATATGTACTTGTTTACTATAATTTGATAAACAAAGTGGTGTCGCACAATTCCGATAAACTCACGTTCCGTTGCCATCCAAACACCTGCCGCCATTGAGACAGGCTCCAGCAGGGCAGTCATTGGTGTTGATGTTGCAGTTGGCGCCCTCCCAGCCGCTGTAGCAGCTGCAGCTGTAGCTGTTCACCAGGTCTGTGCACCGGCCGTTGGCGCAGGGCCGGCTGGCGCAGTCGTCGATGTTGGTCTCGCAGCGGCTGCCTGAGTTAGAATTGGCCATATGCTCAAGATTTTTAGAGGAAAACCTGGCATATTTAATAATAAAGGGTGTGCGAGTAAATTTAACCTATTTATCACAAAGCCACACTTGTTCAGTAATATCTTAAAAAATAAACTTGAATTTATTTCACCTGCATTTTAGGTGTATTTTCTGAAAGCAAATAATTTTTTATATTGATCTGTTGCCACTTGGTTCGCCACCTGCCACTAGTTGATTGAACTTAAGGCCACTTAAAATCCAGTTGATTTGTCTGTTTCTTTATTTGGCAGCTGTGGAAATTGTCCCTTAGTTGATCTCTAATTATTTTGCCGATATCGTGCCCTTTTGCAAATCATTATTTCAAACTTGATTTTGAGAGCAAAACACGGTGATTTTAAGAAGAAACCAACTGAATGAGAAATAATTTTACCAGTGAACCCGGGAGCGCAGCTGCAGCTGAACCAGGGACTGGCGTCTGTGTTGCAGCAGGTGGCGCCGTTCAAGCAGTTGGGTGGCGTCGTGGCGCAGAAGTTTATTCGGGTATTGCAATAACTGCCTGTGTACTGCTCAGGACACAAGCAGGGAGTGGTGGGGCGGTAACTGGACCCAGGCCAGCAGATTCCCCCGTTCTTGCAGTCGCCTTCGCTGCAAGTCGTCCGCCTCAGTCGCCTGAGCTCATCGCCATCGGAGCCAAAGCCTGAAATCCCATCATCAAATGAGAATCTGAACTTATTTTGCTCACTAGCAGTGTGTTAAGCTAAGCAAAGGAAACACCCTGGTACCTCCCAAAATGCGGTTCGAAACTGACTGCGAGCGACACGCAAACAGGATCAGCACAAAACATACAAGCAGCAACTTGTAGAAAAGAGACATTGAAATGACTCCAGCTGAAGCCAGGCAGTAACGTGGTAGAAGCTGCAAAAATTTTAAGCATAACTTTTCAGATAGCCCACTGTTGACTGACTGTTTCTAAAATTTCTTTATGAATTGAAAGCAATACTATGTTAAAGAAGCTAAGTAATGGGAACAGTCTTGAGCTCAAGAAAATTGGGACAAACTCATATCACAGTTTTGGTTTCAATCGCACTTCACTACAGAAAGCAGTTGGAGAGCTGAACCTATACATCTTAAAAATACATTGAAGAACTGATAATTGTTAAACTTTGTGATTTTATTTACTCGTAATTAGCTTCTGGATGAAAAATCCAGACTCACCCCCTAAAATTAAATGATCAGGTGACAAGTAAATTGAGTCCGGCTTAGGAATAGGTGGCTTAATAGTTTAAACTTATACGATAACAATGTACTAGTGAAAACAATTAACAAAAACAGAATAAATGAACTATGTCGCAATAAATAATTTATAATTTCACTTTGACACTTGTTCACTTAAATTTATTTTATTCTGAAAAAAATATGTGACAATTTGAAAATTTACTTTTGAAAAGGTTTCGAGGCTCTGATCTTTATTGCTAAAATAGCAGAAAAAATGCGCCTTAGATTTGATTACTGCAATAATCTAATTTTGCAGTTAAAAGTTTCCAGAATCTGGATAGTATTTCTGAACACGTGACTGAGTAGTAGCATTTTGTTTATCTAGAAAAATACATTCGTCGTACATTTTGCGCTGCATAGTTAACTTGAGATAAGGCACTCTGGAATAGGCACTCTGGAATAGGCACTTTGGAATATGCACTCTGGAATATGCACTCTGGAATAGGTAGTCTGGAATAGGCACTCTGGAATAGGCACTCTGGAATAGGCACTTTAAAATAGCCAATCTGGAATAAGCACTCTACAACATAAACAGACTTGCGCCTCATAAAAATAACTCGTATAAATTATGACGAAAATTGCCTATCATTCGTTGTTCATGGAATGACATTTTTAGACTCTCAACAAGAATTGTATTTTACGCTCGTGAAATACAATTCACGCTTTCTAACAATAACGGCGTTTTTTAATAATTAGAACAGCTTAGGACAGCGGATTCTACTCAAATACAAGTCGAATTTCAAGTCGAACTGGTGAACCAAAGTACAGGATGTCAGGATAGTCCACTGTTTTCATAGCCTCCACCTGCATCTTCGTAAATTGAATCGCAAGTGTGGCCAGTTGCAGCAGCAGCAGCTGCATGTAGTGCGTTCCCCTGTAGGTGACAGAGTGCGACTGTGAATGAAATATCTAAAAATGATACAAACTTACCATGTAAATGCAATTAAAGAGCCAGTTGCATGGCAGTTTATATTACACGCCACTTTTCCAGATATCTCAGCGGGGTGAAGTAGGAAGACGGCTCAGTACAAGTTGATCAATTTTAAAGATTCTTTTGTAGTACCACAGATAATCCCATAAACAAATTACCTGCGAAATTGTGCATAAAACCACGTCAGCTGTTACATATGGACCAGCCTCGTCACAATCCAGCGACTCCGCAATTGCCTTTAGTGTTCGGAGCAGAATACAAAAAACATTGGATTTGAATATTTGATAGCAAAAGTAAAGTGTGCCAAGAACTCACGCTTGTTCCGTTTGGTGTGTTTAAACGCGACGTGTGACTTTTTGAATTGCCACACGATATGTAGCTCTGGAGTAAAGAAAATAGAAAGTGTTACGAGCGTATTTTTGAGATTCTTTGATACTTCGTTCTATCATTGAAGCTTCTGGATAAATAAAAATACTTAAAAAATTCAATTTAAACATTTAAAGTTGTAACACAATCCACCACCAATCACATAGCAGATCAGAGACAATTTCAGAGAAACATATAAATAGGAATACAAGCGACTCAACAACAACAAAAGCAACAACAACAACAACAAAATACGCTGTCAGATGAAAAAGTGCAGCGTCACAGGGCCTGGGCGGAAGCGACTCAACAAACAAAAATATCCCAGGACAATGTACATAGTTATAATAATAATACTCGCAGGAGGGCTGCGGGCAACCTGCCGCTTCTAAGCGTCATTGCCCCGCCACCAGCGAGGAGGCATTGCGGCCCATTTTGCTGACTCCAGAAGCACTAGCAGGCAAACTAAATACGGTGGGCAGGCATAGACTCACACATACGGTGCGCAACAGTATATTCAGTGCATAGAATCTCCAGTATGGCATCAAATCACGCATTCACACAGGGTGTACAAGCGGCATTTCCAGGAATATAAAATCAGTGCCTTGGGGGGTCGCCCTCATGGGCGTAAATTTCACGACTGACCCAGACCCAATCAACCTATTCCGTGTGCAAGGCCCTTAATTAATGTAACCATGTGCACGAAAACACGCTTTATACAGAAAAAATAACTCAATGCAACGCGGGGTAGAACCTGGACCAGTGGCACACAAGGCAGACGCGCTTGACCGCCGAGCCACTCTTTCCCTCAGGACAATTTGCATAGTTCATTTTCACCTATGTGCCTTGAGACATACAGAGGGATAATGCCGAAATAAACTACAAACCACTTACGAGACGGAACAGAAGGCAGACTGCAGCAGTTGCCAGCAAAGAACAGAAAACGAAACCCGACAAGAACAAGGTAGCGTACATGAAGCCTGAGCCTTCGGACTCATCTGAATCTATAGAAAACGTTGGAGTAGCAACCTTAATTTTAAACCGAAGCATAAAAATCATTAAAATTTTAGCAGGCAAAAACTACCTCTTACCATAGGATTTCACACAAACAAATCCTGTAGCCTGATCAAAACGAAATGATCCATTAAATGGTGGCGGCAGAAACCGTAGGTTGTAGTTGGCCTGGTCGCTTCTCTCCAAGCAGAGATCCCCATTCTTGCACGGGTTGGGACTGCAGTCGGGATAGTCTACTGAGCAGTTTGCATCTGAGTAGCCTTCATGACATTGGCAACTGTGTAGGTACGAGCATCGGTTCAATCTTAAACTTTAATCAATCAGAAGTTGATTATAACATTACTTAGAAGCACAGACTCACGAGAAAGAGTTGTAGAATACATTGGTGCAGGTTGCGCCGTTCTCGCAGGGTGAAAACACTTCGCACGCGTTCTCCGCGACCATTCCTGCGCTGACTCCGAACGACTCGCTGGCCACAACAGCCAGAGGAAGCCTGCCAATCAGGTCGGGTGACACGGGAGCCAAGATCAGCGGCCTGTCGCCGTTCAGTCTCGCTGAAGAAATCACGCCTCGGAAGGCAGTCACGTTTCCGGGTAGAGAAGACAAAATAGGTGAAGAAAGAGGCGGCACTGACCGCTTCGATCGGAGACCAGGTGAAGTCAGTGAAGGAGCCGGAGCTGCTGGAGCTCCGCTGAAGCCGCCGATGATGAGCCGGCCTGACAAGGGAGACAGCGTACTCGCGCTGCTCAGCGATGCCGACCTCACGAATGAGTCCACCGCCAGTGTTAGGTCGCGACTGGATATCGACACAGAGATCTTCAAGGAAACAAATCTGCCTGTGGCTACCGAGTCTAGCGACGTCAGCGCTGCGATCTGGGAGCCGTTGTTGTGCAGTAACTGGGCTAAAATTCTTCCCGTAGCGTCCATCTGCGGATTTAACGGTTTAATGTTGATAAAAAAAGAAGAGAGGGAAGGTGCTAAAGACTTTAACAGCTTTCAAAGCAATTACAGTAACAAGAAGTCTCGTAGTGTTTGCAGAGCTGCTGGAGTCCCCAAGAAGCATCAGAAAGGCTCCGCGAGACAAAGTCAGCAGCTGCAGCTCTACTTTCCACGAGTCTCCGCCATGCACACTCGATAAATTTGATGCGAACGTGAAGCTCGCTGACGATACGCGCCCGCCCACACCGAATGAGAACGATGGGAGCTCGTCCGAGCAGGTCTTTCCCGAGTAGCCGACCAAGCAGCTGCAGCTGAAGTCTCTGAGCCCGTCAGAGCAGCTCGCGTTGTTGCTGCACGGGTTGGGCGAGCAGTCGTCAATGCGGCGCAGGCAGGTCGGCCCATCGAAGTCGGTAGCGGAGCAGTCGCAGCTGAAGCTCCTGACACCATCGATGCACCTGCCGCCGTTGTGACAGGGTGTGGTTGCGCAGTCATCGATCTTTGAGCTGCAGTTGGGCCCTTGGAAGTCAGTACGTGAGCAGTCGCAGCTGAACCTAAATTTTTATTAGGAAAATGAACGTTTTTTACGAGCTAGGTGTTCGAGGCTAGATAAATTTAGGCAAGCTTGTTTGCGGCAATGCAAAGTTGAGAAATTAGCGTTGAGGGTGACATAAAAGCTTATTTTACAGGCACAAATTAAATTTTTCGGTGTTGTTTGCCAATCACTTCTAAATATTACACTTTAAAGTTTCTGCAGTGGCCCACAATAATGACAGTTGACAGTTCAATTATATTTGCTCAATGTAACTGAGTCTAGAGAAAAGCCAGATAAGTCAGACATCGATCAAAGACTGACTGTTTCGTGTTTTTAGAATGATATGCTCATAGTTACAGCTTTCACCCACGTCAAGTTGCCGTCGCTGCAGACGCCGCCGTTCCGACACGGCCCCGACAGGCAGTAGTCAGTGTCCACTGAGCAGTTCCTGCCCTCCCAGCCTGTGAAGCAGCTGCAGCTGTAGTTCTTCACCAGGTCCGTGCACAGCCCGTTCAGGCAGGGCTTGCTGGCGCAGTCGTCAATGTTGGTCTCGCACGTGGCACCGGAGAATCCCGTGCCTGAGCAGTCGCAGGTGAAGCTTCTGACACCGTCGATGCACCTGCCGCCGTTGTGACACGGACTGGATGCGCAGTCATCGATCTTTTCACTGCACGTGGGTCCTTGGAAGTCCACACGCGAGCAGTCGCAGTTGAATCTGAACCAAATACATAATTACGTGCAGAAAGGGATTTTTAAAAAAGTAAATAAATTTGGGTAAATAAAGAAGTAATTAAAACAAATAAATATGATTATATAGACGAGAATCAAATTCATGCTACTGACAAAATTGATGTTACAATAAGAAATGAGTAAAAAAAATTTTCCCAAAGGGTATCGCTGAAACTTCTGGCGCAAAAAAACGTAAATCAGTTTAAAAACTTTCGAAGATGTAAAAGGTTCTTTTTTCGTGCATATGCGATGTTCGACTTCTTACATGCCGCTTCACTCAGTGGCACCTATGTGGCTCATTGTAAAAGCATTGCCGTAGAGGTATACCAGCTAGCCACGTACTAGGCTAGGATTTTGCGGCTGTGCTGAATTCTGTGGTGTTAGCTACAATTTTGCCTCCTACTCGTAATACCAAGAAATGCGGGAGAGAAATGGCTGGAAAGGACTGAAATGCTAAGAATATCCGATTCATAGAATATTAGTACTTTAATAAAACAAAATGCATAGAAACGTGTTTAGCAAAGTTATACGCAGTTCTACGTTCATCGAAAAATGAAGCAGTTATAAATGCAAGCTACGAATTAATAGTAAGAAAATTGCTACATGCCTCTTTTGAATTTATTGACATGGATTACAGGGAAGATTAAAATGCACTCACGTCGAGTTGCCGTCGCTGCAGACGCCGCCGTTCCGACACGGCCCCGACAGGCAGTAGTCAGTGTCCACTGAGCAGTTCCTGCCCTCCCAGCCTGTGAAGCAGCTGCAGCTGTAGTTCTTCACCAGGTCTGTGCACAGGCCGTTCAGGCAGGGCTTGCTGGCGCAGTCGTCAATGTTGGTCTCGCACCTGGCACCGGAGAGTCCCGTGCCTGAGCAGTCGCAGGTGTAGCTGAAATTCAAAAATAAAAAAATTATGTGCCAATACTAAAAAATCTAATTTTTAATCTAATGAAACTCACGTTCCGTTGCCATCCAGACACCTGCCGCCATTGAGACAGGCTCCAGCAGGGCAGTCATTAGTGTTGATGTTGCAGTTGGCGCCCTCCCAGCCGCTGTAGCAGCTGCAGCTGTAGCTGTTCACCAGGTCTGTGCAGCGGCCGTTGGCGCAGGGCCGGCTGGCGCAGTCGTCGATGTTGGTCTCGCAGCGGCTGCCTGGGATTGAGCACAATATATTTCTTTGAAATTCAGTGCACGCTTTTAAATTTTTTATCAACAAAAGAAACGGTGGTTTCTGGGCTTTAAAATTATTTTTGGATAGGGAAAACGGTTTTTTAGCAGTCAGGAGTTTGTTTGTGTAGGTTTTGTAAGACTTGAATTTTTCAATATTTTTGGAAGAATACATTCAGTTCAGATCGTCACAAGCTGTACATTTAATGAGTTTAAATTACACTGCTCCCCATAAATTGGTACAGCATAAAATGAGGCTACAATATCTCCGAAGGCCAAGCCTTCAGCATTAATAGAAATTTAAAAAATGAATTTAAACATGGATATTTTCTTATAGGAGAACCAATTGTAAAAAATTCAAGGTTCAAAGGGATTTTAGCGATCTATAAAATTTAGCCGCAGATAATAAAAAAAAATGATTGTTAGACATCGACAGACTAGACGCAGAGTTTCAAGGTTCAAGTTTTACTTAGTTTTAAACTAATCCAGTAATTGCAATGGCGGCGTTTATCGGTGGCATATAAAAAAAGAGATAATGCAAAAAATGAAGCAAAAAAATGCAGCGATAGATGCTGATTTTTCAGGTCCGCTACGCGGTTTTAGCAAGGACCACTAGGAGTATGAGTAGGAGTCTACTTCTAGTGGTTCTTGGGTTTCAGCTTACGCAATTGCTGCCACCAAAAAATCTGTCTGTCGTTATTGTACCTTTTTGTTTCCTTGTCTATTGTGAAGAAAAATGCTGGATATTATAATACTTTTCTGGCACATTACGAGTACAATAACGCTTACAATTTTCTGCATGGGCGTAGCCATAGATCTTATTATATTCTCTAGATGGGCCACTCGCTATATGCAATACTTATGAAGTAGATAGTAAAATAGCGACCACGAAATTTCACTCACTGCTGATGCATGCCCCGCAAAAAAACAATGCTCTACTGAAAACTAAGCCATAAGTAGCCTTCTCTAACATAGACGTTTGTTCGTATTTTAAAGCCCAAAGCAAGCTGGAAATAGAATTAGAGATCTACATGAAACTGATATAGTGTTTAACACTTAACACTTAACAATGCCTTGTTTGTCTACCTACATTGGTTTCTATTTTTCATTGTTTATTATGCTCCTCAGACACAATATATACACAGTTACTTCGAGCTAAGTTCATTTTCACTTTCTGACTCTCTGGCACCTTTCATTCGGAGTAAAAGTTATTAAAAGTTTACACACGTCCTAAAAACGCTCATACGTACGTCAACTATTTACGAACAACGCGTCCTAACTACTGAAAACTAACGATTACACTGGTTTCTTGGAATAAAAAGCATTTGAATCTATGGCTTTGCCTTGTGATCGCTGAGTGGCCCATCTAGAGAACATAAGATCTATGGGCGTAGCCAGGATTTGGGATTCGGGGAAGAAGGGCAGCATCTAGGGTGGCGCAAAGACTCCTGGCTAGGGGCAAGCATAAGCAAGCCAAGATTATGGCGGTAGTCGATGCTGCTGACAGTCCAAAAGAGGTTCGATCTATAGCACAAACAGACACGTAGGCGAAGAGCGGAAGGAGCCAAGGGTTCAGACTCAGAACTAAGTGTCTAAACTTCTTAAACTTCTTGAATGCCACGTTGAAGTGGAAATTGAAGTGCATTTTCAATGTAAATTTAGATTGGAGCACATACCTTAATTAAACTTTTCAGAATAACATTTCAGAAAAGATTTAGAATTTATTTTTGCATTTTTGATTCCGAAAAAGTTCCTTTTCTAATGTTACAGGAGGATAGGTACAAAACAGAAAACTTGCTAAAATACATAGAGCAAATGACAAAGGCGAAACTGAAGCTGGGTTAGTAGCTAGTAATTAGCATAAATGTGCCTTGTAACTGAATATAAATTCGATGTATTAGCTCTAAAATGCGTTTATTTTTCTTTATATTCCTCAAGTCGTTTAAATGATTTTGTTGTTCGCTTTTTAATTTTGCTGTAATTCGTTTTCTAAAAAATTTAAAATAAAAATATCAGCGTAAGTTCGCGAACTCGATAATTTGAACTTGATTAATTGATAATTACGTCTCCGAGGAGATTAGAAGCCAAATTTCCATTTGGCCAAAAACATACCTTTAAAATTCGCGTTATAAAGTGCATTCGCACTTCTGTTAATGATGAGCAGCTACTAGGTGCAATAACTTAACTGAATCAAAAAAAAATATTACCAGTGAAGCCGGGAGCGCAGCTGCAGCTGAACCAGGGACTGGTGTCTGTGTTGCTGCAGGTGGCTCCGTTTTGGCAGTTTGCCGGTCCTGTCGTGGCGCAGTAGTTTATTCGGATAGTGCAATACTTCCCTGTGTATGCATCTGGACAGGCGCAAAAAATATCTGCAGTCGGCCAGCAGAATCCGCCATTCTTGCAGTCGCCTTCGATGCAAGTCGAGCGCCTCACCCGCTTCAGTTCGTCACAATCGGAGCCGAAGCCTGAGAGCCAGGCGGTCAACAAAAAATTCGAACGACAGTGATGGATTGCAATTTAGAGCGAATGAAAAGCATTCGTACCTGCTAATATGCGATTGGAAACAGATAGTGAGTCAGCTCCAAGCACAATTAGCACTAGCGCGAAAGATACAAGCAGCAACTTGTCCACGTGAGACATTTGAAATCATGGAGCCTTTGAGTAGTTGTGCAGGTGAGCAGGTAAAGGCCAGCTTATAGCGGGTAAAAATGAACCCGTATGACGAAGCTGCAAAAAATACATTGAAAACCGACTTTAAGGCTTAAAAAATCATCATAACTGGGTAGCAAAAATTGAGTAGTAAATCTGCTTATTGTAGCTCGTAGCAAAATTTTTCGTCGACCCATCAAAATACTTGATTACTAGGTTTAACCTCACCCGTAGCCAAATAGATAGTTTGGTAATGACAGTCAAAATCTATTTTAACAAACAAGATAACTCAGCTAAACGGTATGTGTAAGTTCATAACAAATGAATTAAGTATTGAGTTGAGAAAAGAAAGATAAAAAATACAATAAGTAACTAAATTTTTACAGTCATAACTTCATAAGTCACTGGAATAACAATGGCTCGAACAATAACAAGAATTCGCAAGAAAAAAGGTTAGCAAAAGTGAATTAAAGCAACTTTATGCTGACCGAATAAGATTGTAGTTGCAATAAAAAAATATTTAAACTAAGAAAATAAAAGGAAAAAAGATTTCTGATTTTGGAGGACTTTGTAATGAAGTAGTAAAAAATAATTTCGTAACAATAAATCAGCCATCATGCTACTGGCTGATCGTATTCATCCACATCTCCGCTACTAGGATGGCCGCCCGATGAAGATGTCTCAACATTAGCTACCTGGGGAAGGCAATAATCGGAAAAAATTTTTTTGTTAAATTTTGTTCGCCAGAACAGAGGCATAGAAGTTCAACTTACATCGTTGTCACCGTTATTCATTTGTAGGTACGGTTGATCGGTAAAGTTACCGTTCTGTGCCTGCTAAAATATGTAACGTTCGTAGCTAAAAATATCTTCAGTTAAAAAGCTATTTATCAAAAAAAGTTGGAAAATCATCCAGCTTACCCGATGCCAGGAATTGTCGTCCGATAAATTGATGCCTTCATCTGAGGGAGTCGCCGGAAGCTGTCGAAGCTGCAATTGATCCTGAAATGTTGATGAAAAAAATTGAGGCGTCAGTTATTAAGATGTTTGGAGAAATTTAATATCATTTTCATCACGAATTTATGGTTTTCAAGCATGTTTTTTTCAGAGCAGATTTTACAAATCGAAAAATTACACCAGACCTGATTGGCGGTGATAACATATTCCACGGAAGCAGCAATTCCAGCCTCCAGCGTATTGGTCTCATCGTAAACATAGTTCTGTAACAGTATATTCAACCACGAAATCGAGTTAGTTGCTTATTTTAAAAGCGGGTGTTTCCATGAAAATAGTAATAAAACATACCGAATTATAGCTAGTACGGTTTGCTACAAGGTAGCCAGAGTTGGGCCTTGCTTCTTCTTCTGCGCTTGCTGGTGCCATGTGGGCCGAATCACTTTGTTGCGAAGGTGTGTTTCGTCTCTGCCGATGCCGATTTACTAAGACACATCCTGAAGAAAATTTTTTTCAACTGCTATTTAGGAAGCTTCTCTTGAATACAAATTTGAGAAAGTTTTTCAGATAATAAATCTCACCGATCACAATCGAAATGACAGCTATAACAGCAGCTGAAGCAGCGGCTATTATCACTACAGTCAGAGGAAAAGCAACAGCATAATCTGCGCAGGTTTCGCCAGAAAATCCGTCAGTGCAGGTGCAGTTAAAATTGTTCCAAATATCGAAGCATTTGCCACCATTTTGACAGACATTGGAAGGTGCCTGACACACCGGATCTCCATGACAACCAACTAAGGGCGCATCACGAGTTAACCATTCCAGTCCGGATGATCCGGTTGGAAGGGAACGGTTGACAAGTGGCACCAAGTAGCCATTGAGTCGGATGTTGTCAAGGCAACCTTTAAAGCTGTGGCTGCCAATAATAACTATAGTGGATGAGTCCAGTGTTAGACCTGCTGTTATAAACGAGTTGACAGATGATTCAGCGGAAGGATTGTCGCCAAATGAGACTTTAAGGCTTAGAGATGCACCGACTGCACAATTGATACTGAAATTGAATGGTGACCCAGTTGCTATGGAAACCGGTATACTAGCAGTCTGGCCATCGAAGGAGACTTGCAGTTGTCCAGACTTGCAGCCAACTGCTAGCTGACGACTGCCTCTTGTCACCGTCAGCAACTGACAGTCTGACTGACGGGTGCGAACCCAACCGGAAATTTTTGCTAGGGACTCGTTCAAGCCGGAGATAGACAAAGTGATTTGATAGGCTGGCGTCAACTGCAAAGAGCTTCCAAAAGTCGCAGCTGTTCGACCTGAGAATTAAAGATTTGGCTTTTACTTCAACATCAAATGGCTAAAATCCAAGTCGAAGTAACAACACGATACTCACACTCGAATCCAGTAGGCTCCAAGCTCACACAGTTTGTTCCACTAGGACAGTACTCCGAGGCAAAGTGACAGTAATCTCGGGTAGAACAATTTAGACCAAGCCAGCCAGATGCGCATTTACAACTGAAGTTTAGTTTGGTTTAAACAAAGTTGACTAAGGACAGTAACATACAAGAACGAAACATCCAACAAATACTTAATTACTCACGAATAAGAATTATAGAAAACATTGGTACAAGTGGCGCCGTTCTTGCACGGGAAGATGTTGGAACAAACATCTTCAGTTGAGGAGTTCGTCCTCACCCCGGTTGAGTAGCTCGCCGCTAGAGCTTCTGGCAGTGTGCCAATCAAACTTGACGGCACAGGGCCCAGAAGAAGCGGCCGGTCTCCGTTTAGCCTAGCAACTGCCAGGATGCCCCGGAATGCGGTGACATTCGCTGGCAATGAGGAAATAACACTGCTAGGTAGGGCCGGTGTTGACCTCTTCGATCTGACTCTGCTGCTGATTGCACCGACAAGCGGGGATGGAGCTGGGGCTGCTGGAACGCCGCTGAAGCCCCCGATGATGAGCTGGCCTGACAAGGGAGATAGCGGACCAGAACTGCTTAGAAAAGTCGAGCTCACAATTGAGTTCACGGACAGCGACATCTCGCGACGAGAAATCGACACGGATATATTCACGGAAACAAAGTTGCCTGTCGCCACCGGGTCTGAAGACACCAGCGCTGCTACCTGGGAGCCGTTGCTGTGCAGTAACTGGGCAAACAGACAGCCATCCGATTTGATCTAAAACGGCGCGATGCAAATGGATATTTTGACACAGATCACTTTTAGCTGTTTAGAAACATACAGTAACAAGCAGTCTAGATCGCTCGGGTCGCCCAGCAGCAGCAGAAAGGCTCCGCGACACAAAGTCACCAGCCTCAGCTCAATCGTCCAAGAGTTATTAGCGGTGTCATTGGAAGCAGCTGGAAGAAAGCTGAAGCTCGCCATAGAAACTTTGCCTTGCAGACCGAATGAAAAAGAAGGCAGCTCTATGGAACAGTTGCGACCAGCGAAGCTTCGCTCCAAGCTGCACACGCACCGGTAGCCGTGCACAGGTGTCGGGAACTCCTGCTCAAGAGTCGGCTCACAGGTGGCGCCGTTCTGGCACGAGTTCAATCTGCAGCCGGTGAGCCTCACGGAGCACTTGCTGCCGCCCAGTCCGGCAGGGCAGTTCGCGCACTCGAAGTCTGCGAAACCGTCGATGCAGGTCGCTCCGCTGGGACACGGCGGGGGCAGCGCTCGGCACTCGTCGATCTCTTGGCTGCAGTTTGTGCCCTCGTAGCCGGGCAGGCAGTGGCAGGTGAATGAGGCCAGGCCGTCGGTGCAGGCGGAGGCGTGAGCGCACACGCTGCGGTCGGTGCCGGGAACCAGGCAGTCGTTCGGGTTGACCTCGCAGTGGGTTCCGTAAGCGCCTTAATAAGAGTGCATGGTTTACGAAAGCATAAGAAAAACCAATTTAACTTCATTCTGCTTCTGCTCTCCTGCGTAAGAAACTCTACTGGAGCGTGCGGCGCCCCCTTATTAACGAGTGGCCTTACGCGTGCTTAGTGTCTTTGTGTCGCTACATTTGCATCAACTTTACAACAGGAAGAGCGACAGATGTGGTGGATAAGGGCGCCTAGAGCCCCTCAAGACAACTGTACGTCATACTCGCACGACAGAGTCAACTAAGTAGCACGTCAGAGTAAGACGTACGTTCGTCTTTAGATTTTAGATTACTGCCAAACGCATCCTCTGCGGCAGAAACTCACCAACGGGGCACCAGCACACATAGCCAGAGGCCATCGAGTAGTTGAAGGTGCCATTGAAAGGTGGCGGGTAGTTAGCCAGTCCGTAATACTTTTGATTGCTAATTTCTAAACAGCGACCATCGTTTTTGCACAAATACGGCGTGCAGTCTTCGTAGTCAATGGAACAGTCGCGACCTGAGAAACCGTCGTAGCACAGGCAGGTGTAGTTCCTGAATCCGTCGATGCAGCGGCCTCCGTTCTGGCAGCGATTCGGCATGCAGTCATTGATGCGGTGCTGACAGGTTTCGCCGTAGAAATCGGTGTTCGAGCAGTCGCAGGTGTAGCTTCTCAGACCGTCGATACACCTGCCTCCGTTTTGACAGGGATTCGTTTGGCAGTCGTTGATCCAAGAGTTGCAAGTTGGCCCGTCGTAATCGGTGTCGAGACAGTAGCAGCTGTACCTGAGTTTTGGGGTGTAATTTTTACCTTGTGTTCAGTTTCCTTGAGGCTCTGAAATTCCTAAACTCTATTAGGCATACTGTACGTTCGTAGTACGAGTTCGTATTGATTGTTGTGTTAGGTAGCTTGACAGTTAATCGTATTAGTACGCACGCTTCTCGCATGTGTGGTGCGAGCACTAGCTCTTTTGGCTTAAAAGCGACATCAAAAGTTATGCGTCATGTGAATTTTCTCGATGTGTTTAGTTAAAATGTTCACTCTTTATTAGCTCACATTAGCCATTAACATTATCAGCGAACTTTTAGAATACACTGCCGCTTAATATGGTGATGGTTTCACTGACACACACAAGTGTACTTTTAACTACATGTACATGTAGCTAACGATAGTTGGTATAAAACGTTTATAGCCTTTGTGCCAGCGGTATTCTCGTGAAGGCAATATTCTTATAAATTAGTTTAGTTAATCTTCAAATTATATTTAACGCAAGGCAAACTGTCTTTTTTGTTAAAAAAATCCCCAGTTAGAGGTGAGCTCTGTCGTTAGCAATCCCATACTGCAAGTACCTAAACTCACGTGGTCGCTCCATTGCTACACAAGCCCCCGTTCTGACATGGCCCAGCTAGGCAATAGTCCTCGCCCGCTGTAGAGCCGTAGCAACTGCATAGCAATAAGAAAGTGGCAGGAAACAGCTAAGTTGAGCCAGTTATGTTGCAAACTATGGAAAGCCATTGATGACAACGCTGCATTAGGAAGTTCAATAGGTCATGCCAGCTTCTGAAGGAACAATAACAATCCGGAATCAAAAGATACTAAGGTTTAATGTGTTTTTTTACTCGTAATAAGCAAAAATTTCTGTTCAAAACTCAAAAAAGAAAAGTTAATAAAAAAGCTAATAGCAACACAGCAATTCTAAATAATTTTATTTTTACAGTTAAAACCAACAAACTGCAGTTAAACAATAGATTTCAAGCTAACCTGGGTGAAAGTCTCAAGCGGCTTTTATGTAAAATTTAAATTCAATAGAAAATCAATATAATAATTAGATTTTTTTAAATTTGATCTACAAATTGATAAATATGGATAGATAGTCAAGTAAGCATCAAGTAGAAAACTGTCAATCATTTTTCTTAACAACATCATCTCCAGCAGCCAGGTGTCCACCAGGAGTCTCAGCCTGTTTAGCGTCCCTCACCAGCAGGTAAAGCGACCTCAGGTACACCAGCCCTACGAGGCGAAACAGGCCGCCCAGAGCGCACTGAGCCGCCGTGTCCAGCAGCCCGGTAGGCGGACAGAACCCGGCCGTCAGACAGCCGACCAGCCAGCCATCGGAGCCGAAGCAGCTCAAGAAGCGGCCAACAATCAAATCGTCCAGCAGCTGTTGGGCGATGCTGTCAGCCGACCACAGGGAAATATTGGCGCTGATGCTGGCGGTGATGGCCGGCTTGCTGGCATTCTCAGTCCGATAGCCAGGCGTGTCCGTGTCGGGCGGGAAGGCCAGCACAACCCGCACCTGGCTGGCCGCCAGCTCCATCTGCAGGGCCTCGGCGAGGCCGCGCAGGGCGAATTTCGCGGCCCCATAGCCGGTGTAGCCGTAGACGCCCAACTGACCGGCTACGCTGGATAGGAAAACAATTCGAGCTGGTTGCTGGGTGGCGAGCAGGCGCGGCAGCAGGCAGTGCGTCAGGCGCATCGCCGCCGTGTAGTTGGTGGCCATCATGGCGTCGTGCTGGGCCAAACTCAGCCGCTCGAATTCCATCGGCAAAGCGTAGCCGGCGCAATTTATGACGCCTAGCAACGGGTGAGTCACGGTTGCTAGGTGGTTGTCAAGGTCAACTCGCAGTTGGTCGGGATCTCCAGTCAGATCAATCGATAGCAAATGAACAGCGGCTTCATCTTCGTTAAGGTGCGGCGAATCGGCTAGCAAATCGGCCTTAGCAACGGCCAATTTGGCGGCGTCCCTAGCAACAATGGTCACGTGAGCGCCGAGACGTCGCAGACGGCGGCACACGGCCAGGCCGATGCCGCTGGAGCCGCCAGAGACGATGAAATGTCCGCCGCGGGGATTCAATCTGTGGCAGGGATGAATGCGGCCTAGAAACAGCCAGTAGAGAAGGCTGAACAGCAGGGCAGCGGCGGCGAGACCCGCTGCAATGGCGCCCGACCAGCAGCAGAACGACGCGCAATCCTGAAAGCAAATAAACAGTGCAGAA